>CM026398.1:38946680-39025207 GCA_014843695.1 Archivesica marissinica
AAGAAGCATTTTACATGCCCGGTGTACGGTACCAATATACCTGTTTATAGTCCAATCTATACTACAATTATGGCTGTCCGATTAGTGTTCGTCCGCGCCAATGAGCATGATTAATATAAGTTGTTAGAACTTGTTTCGTAATCGTTGTTTAAAAAATCAAGTTAGAACTAGAATACAATTAATGATTTGGAGGATACATATACACCATGTCTTCTAAATTGTACTAGATAATGACCCAAATAAACAAAGCATGCTTCTTATTAAATATTGGCCCAACTACAATGTTTAGAAACTTGAGATTGAAAGGTATGGTTAATTAATGAATCTCTAGAACAATTGATTATTTATTGAGCGTCCTATCGACCATTAGGAATGAACAGTTTAAGTCAATATTTACACAGTTATATGCAACACTTAACTTAATAAAAATGAGCGTGGTGACAGCACGTTTGTGTATATAGTGTCCAGCCTATGGTTTATCAACATGGTCTTAAAATTGGTTTTGAACCCGAAACAACGTGTCCATACCCATGAACCCGAAACCACGTGTCCATACCCATAGCATATGTGAACTAAACTATAAGTAGTATTCTATTTATACACTAAGAAGTAAGAGTAAGACTATACCTGTGAGCCAGCGCCATACAAGTTGTACAACCGACCACGTCATGATTTCCACAGAACATGTCCGCAACCTTTACACTATGAATAGAACATCTCTCCGTCGGCACTGCTGGTAAATCGGTTGGTAGGCCACACGTCTGGAACTGTGATTTATCCAGAAGCTGGTGATTTGCCAAAGTTGGAAAAACGTTGTGCATATGGGCACACGACTGGCAACAATAACCTTGACATTCTACGCAGTAGTTCACGGCTTCTCTGGTCTTCTTAACCTTAGCACAAGATGTACATTTAAGATTAAACACCTCGTCGGAGGCGTTAGCGCTTCCGAATGTCGCCATTTTGTTCAACGTAAATATGTATACTTCCTCTTTCGATTTCAAATGTTTCAACATTAGTAGCGATATCAGCCGGTGGGGTGCGCGCGCCAAACACATAATCTGTAAACGATACGCTTAATACATATTGTACTCGATTTACTGATTGTCACGATTTTAAAATAGAGACAGCCCATATTTGAAATTTTAAAATTAGGCGCCTAATTTGAAAATAGTGCCGCGCTCTATATTTAAACACAATTCATGCACATATATATTTAACAATGGTTTCACAACGTTCCTTTAGAAAGTTAATACTTTTAATATATATATATATTATACATATTAAAAGTATTAACAATTTCTAAAGGAACGTTGTGAAACATTTATATATATTTAAAGTATTAACACTTTCTAAAGGAACGTTGTGAATCCCCATCAATCACCCTTTAATCCCCATCTCGTATGTGTGTGTGTGTGTTTTACGCTTATTTATCGTCGCTACCGGTTGCCCATATGAGCGACGCCTCCTGAAAAGATTAGTCATTTTAGATATTTGGAGGATAGTGTAATGATACAGACAGATACCCATTCCAGAGTCTCCTCTGGTTCTTTTACGTGCACGGTGTAAAGCACCGAAACGAGACCTCGGTTTAAAGTCCCAACTGAAAGATTGTTAATTTTATTAGGATCAGACGGGTGATCGAACCTGCGATCCCTGGATTACAAGTCCAGCGTGTTACCACTGGACTACAGATCCGTCTGTACCATCTAGTACAATAATGGTAAAACATATATAAATTATTGGGCAGCTCTTCTGGTGACTTACTTAAAACATAATAGTATTGAATTGGGGACATTATCTATATACACCTACATATATATTGCCTATAAACTGTTGAAAATAACAATACTTAGTTAGTAATACCAATAGTAATTTATCCACATCCAATCCACATCCAATCCATAAATTATTGCATACATTCTTGTAATCCCCTGTCGTAATATGGATTTGGTGTTGTCTGCCTGGAGCCAGTTCTCAGTTACCATTTTGTTTTGTTTGTGTTTGGTTTGTGCCGTTTCCGAAGCCTCAGGCACCCACAACAATGGGTACATGGGTGTCATTGGACTCTTTGGCTATATTTACCCAACTACCACGGACCAGCGCGGTTCGGTTTCGAACCTGGGACCGCACCAGCGTTCGCACATGATAGGTCCTATTCCAACGAGTGTCTAACAATGACCATAACCCTAACGGTTCCAACGATACAGGATCACAAAGAATGTTACCCCCTATACACAATGGCAAATAGAAGGGTGGTGTTTCTGAAGCCGGATTGGTAGTCCAGATGTTAACATATTGGAGGACTAGATTTGCATATGCATATGGGTGACATTACAGGCGCGTAGCTGCCATTAGGCCAAAAGGCCCGGGCCTGCACATCATTTTGATATACAACAACAAATATATATATTTTACTATGATAGACCTAGGCTACCTAGATATTCCTGTCCTAGACCTATAATAATGTATAATAGATACTCTTTGTTATAAAAACATGTCCAAATTTGTCTTTTAAATGCAGCAGAATGCGGGAAATTGCATCCTAAAAACCAAAACAATCCGGGGTGACATGCCCTCGGAACCCCTAGCAACCTCGTTCGCTACGCTCACTCAACATTCTTTACCCGGGCCTGTACATAATTTGCCTCCTGGCTACACCCCTGGGTGACAATGTCGATATCATTGATGCGTAGCTTATATGTCATGATAACGTTTGGCCTAAAATGCGAAAAGATAACAAAATATTGCATGCAAATATTTAACATGTTATAAATCCTGCGTAACTGGTGTCCGGATCGAATTTCCAACCATTAACTATGGCGTCGAACCTCCCTATCACAGACACGATCAAAAGGAAAGTGGTGAAACACACACCGAGAAGAGACAAGTACAATAGTTGGAGGTTATTACATGGCTAGATTCATATCAGCATATCTGGGACCATGCTGCTCCCAATTCAATAGTGGGGCGACCATCCCCTACCCAGCGGGTCCTCAGGTGGCGGATAGGGGAACGGCCCTCAGATATGGGGGTTTGCTGTGAATTAAATAAGCAGTCCCGGACCATATGGCGGTGTACCTACCAGGACGGGGCAGGATAGCACATGGCAAAGCTACTCCTATTAAATACACCACGTGTCCTACAACGGGTGCATCAGACGAATATATGGGCCGCCTTAAAAGTCCTAGCCTAAGGGTGAGGTAACCCCAACAGAAACCTCGAATGCTGAAGCCGGAAGTACTGGGCCGCACGGCGCATTCTAATAAACCACGGTACTACGCATAAACGCAAAACGCAAACAAATATATCAGCATAGATATCGACCCGAGGGAGCTTGATATCGGTCTCTGGCTTTATCAAGTTACCGAGAGTCGATACCTAGGTTGATAAGAAACTAGCCACGTCTTTATTACATGAATTTGAACATTAAATAATCGAAATTACAATCTCTGTATTAGATACTACGAACATTTGTTATCTGTACGGTGGTTGCCATATCGGACAGGTGGGTTTTCTCCGGTTACTCCGGTTTCCTCCCACACGAATGACCACATTTACGCTTTCATCCGAGCCAACGAGAGAGATTAATGTCAGTTGTTAAAACTTGCTTCGCAATCGTTGTAAAATAAATAAAGTTTAAATTAAACTTTAATAGTCTTGTTTCTATGCAAATATTGTAATGAATCATTACTTCTACCATTTTGTATTTATAGAGTGTTCTTTAAAATGATTCTAGTTTTATACGTGCGGGATACATATATTTGTCTTAATCAAGTAAAGTTACGGAAAGTATGATAGTGCTATAAAGTATGAACTATCAACTTAACGATGCAAGCCGGATACTGAAAAAGATAAACGGTCTTTAGTTTTGACAAGAACACATACATTAAATTTGTAATGTAGTTTCAATAGCATGTTTAGTATGATTCAGAACAACCAACTGTTCCATTATTCTGAATGTACAAGAGCAGTGCTAGATCCGCACCCGAACAAAATCCCGAGCCTAACTAGTTATGCTACATGCATTGATCCGTCCGTTCCATCCATCCGTCCGTCCGTCCACCCACTTATCCATCCATTCCAATCTAATCCACCCATCCCAATCCATTCATCCAATCCATCAAATACATCCATCAATGCAATCCGATTCAACCATCCATCCAAATCCAATACATTCATCCAATACATCAAGTCAATCCAATCCATTCATCCAATACATCAAGTCAATCCAATTCATGTATCCAATACATCAAGTTAATCCAATCCATTCATCCAATACATCAAGTCAATCCAATTCATGTATCCAATACATCAAGTCAATCCAATCCATTTATCCAACACATCAAGTCAATCCAATTCATGTATCCAATGCATCAAGTCAATCCAATCCATTCATCCAATGCATCAAGTCAATCCAATCCATATCCAATCCATTTATCCAATACATCAAGTCAATCCAATCCATTTATCCAATACATCAAGTCAATCCATTCCACTGATCCAATACATCAAGTCAATCCAATCCATTCATCCAATACATCAAGTCAATCCAATCCAGTTATCCAATACATCAAGTCAATCCAATCCATTTATCAAATACATCAAGTCAATCCAACCCATCCATCCAATACATCAAGTCAATCCAATCCATTCATTCAATACATCAAGTCAATCCAATCCATTCATCCAATACACCATGTCAATCCAATCCATTTATCCAATACATCAAGTCAATCCATTCCATTTATCCAATACATCAGGTCAATCCAATCCATGTATCTAATACATCAAGTCAATCCAATCCATTCATCCAATACACCATGTCAATCCAATCCATTTATCCAATACATCAAGTCAATCCAATCCATTCATCCAATACATCAAGTCAATCCATCAATTCGAACCGATTCATCCATCCATCCATCTCAATCCAATCCATCCATTCATCCAATCCAATCCATCCATCCATCTCAATCCAATCCATTTATCCAATCCATCCATCCATCCATTCATTCATCCAATCCCATCCCATCCCATCCATCAATCCCATCCATCCATTCATCCAATCCCATCCATCAATTCATCAATCAATCCCATCCATCCATCCATCCATCCATCCATCCAACCATCCATCATCCATCCCATCCATCCTCCATCCATCCATCCATCCATCCATCATCCATCCATCCTCCATCCATCCATCCTCCATCCATCCATCCATCCATCCATCCATCCATCCATCCATCCATCCATCCATCCATCCATCCATCCATCCATCCATCCATCCATCCATCCATCCATCCATCCCCATCCATCCATCCATCCATCCACCCATCATCCATCCACCATCCATCCATCCACAATCCATCCATCCATCCATCCACCAATCCATCCATCATTCATCCATCCATCATCCATCCACATCCATCCTCCATCCATCATCCATCCATCCATCCACCATCCATCCACCATCCATCCACTATCCATCCATCCATCATCCATCCATCCATCCACTCACCATCCATCCACCCATCATCTCATCAATCACCATCCATCCATTCATCCAATCCCATCCATCAATTCATCAATCAATCAATCAATCAATCAATCAATCAATCAATCAATCAATAAATCAATCCATCCATCCATCCCATCCCATCCCATCCCATCCCATCCATTCATCCAATCCCATCCATCCATCAATTCAATCCAATGCAATAAAAACACCCATACTACTAAACTCACCTTTCAAATATGCATAAACCCAGCGAAAACATTTAACGAATAAAATATATATAGAACTAGCCTTGCATGAAATGACGGATAAGTAGTCCAGCTGGTAGTACTAGCCTTGCATGAAATGACGGATAAGTAGTCCAGCTGGTAGAACTAGCCTTGCATGAAATGACGGATAAGTAGTCCAGCAGGTAGAACTAGCCTTGCATGAAATGACGGATAAGTAGTCCAGCAGGTAGAACTAGCCTTGCATGAAATGACGGATAAGTAGTCCAGCAGGTAGAACTAGCCTTGCATGAAATGACGGATAAGTAGTCCAGCTGGTAGAACTAGCCTTGCATGAAATGACGGATAAGTAGTCCAGCAGGTAGAACTAGCCTTGCATGAAATGACGGATAAGTAGTCCAGCTGGTAGAACTAGCCTTGCATGAAATGACGGATAAGTAGTCCAGCGGGTAGAACACCTTGCATGAAATGACGGATAAGTAATCCAGCTGGTAGAACTAGCCTTGCATGAAATGACGGATAAGTAGTCCAGCTGGTAGTACTAGCCTTGCATGAAATGACGGATAAGTAGTCCAGCGGGTAGTACTAGCCTTGCATGAAATGACGGATAAGTAGTCCAGCGGGTAACATGTTGGAGTGCGAACCCAGTGGTCGCAGGTTCGATCGTCTTACCCTAATAATATTAACATTCTTTCACATAAGACTTTAAATTGAGGTCTCGTGTCGGTGTTTTACATCGTGCACGTAAACGAACCAGAGAAGACTCTTGAATGGGTCTCTGTCTGCATCATTGCACTATCCTGCAAAATCTAAAAAGACTAATCTCTTCAGGAGGCGTCGCCAGTGGCGGTTTAATGGGAGGACTGATTAGGCTGAAGCCAGGTGGCCCACGATATTTAGGGGCTCCCAAATTAGTATTTTAAATCTGTAATTAACAGAATAAAATTTAACGAATTTTTTTTAATGACTACATAAATAGATAGAACTTAGAAGATATCCTTAGCTTTCCAACGATGTATGACTTTAATACTATTTTGTGTTTAGTAGATTGCAGCAATAACGTATAGTGCACTGTTCCCCGAGTCTAATAGTCCCGCAATACGTGTCGACAGGTGAAATCCCTTCTTACCAACCAATGCAATAGCGGAAAGCCGTAATTTCGGTGAATTTCGGCCAAGCGGGGGTAATGTGAGAAAGGTGTATTCAATAGAATGTTCTTGTTTGCTTACGCTAGTATTTATCTTGATGAAATGCCTCCTGTTTGAGTTACAGCAAGTGGCCCCATGCAACCTTAAACCGCCCCTGGCCGTCGCTCATATGGGCAACCCGTAGCTTCGATAAATAAACACACACACAAAGAAATAAATAGAACAGATGTTGTATCGTCTTTTGAAAAGTATAAGTCACGCTACGGTGCATAACAAAACATGTCCCCCTTTATGCATGGCGTCCTAGCTTTTTACGTTAAAGGTATATCGCCTGTGATGGATATCTGAAAATCTCAAAGCTCAGCCTCAAAGTGTGTGATTGGCTCAGCTCGCTTGAGCATGAGTTGAAGATCTGAGAACAGTGTTTTTAAATTTGAGGCCATGATTCATTGAATAAAACTTATCGTTGATGAGTGATCTGGACAAAACTGTAACACGTTACTGATACTCTATCTTTAAACTCCGTGGTAATATTACTCATATTCATAGCATGTAATGTTGTTCTAGATTATGACATTAGCTACTGTTCAGTTACAGTTTGTGCAAAGATTTTATGTTCTGGAAGTTCAACCTTAATAGCGTGTTCTAGAACTTCAGTTTTCTGTATAAATTGGCAACATAGAACGAGAACACATAATTTGGATATTTGCAAGTTTCACGGCACTAAATAATTTTATACTGTAATAGAATGGAAGGTCCAAGTTATAAAGTGACGTATTTTAATGGCAAAGGAAACGGCCAGATAATCAGACTTGCTCTAGCTGCAGCTGGGAAAGAATTTGTAGACGAACGATTAACAGGCGAAGAATGGGGTAAACGTAAAGCAGGTATGTAAATATTATCAGTATATGTGTATACTCAAAGACAACAATTTAGCACGGGTATTTTTATATCAGCATTTAAAGTCAATAATTCTTCCTGCAACCTGTATATAATTTCGATGCATATATGCTCTTTGTACAAAAGAAGAACAATAAATAAAGTTTAAACTAAGTCAATAACAAGCAGTACCACATTACATATTATGTAATCTAAATTGACAACTTTTCAGAGAATGTGTATGATACATTGACACTTTAGATTATATATTAATATTTAATGTAGTACTGCTTGCTATTGACTTTAATTGCCCGTGTCATTATGTGTAGCCTATATATAATATTGATATATAGACTGAATATAGACGCTGATTTAGGAAACAATATATTATGTATGTATTGTGCAAAACCCCAATTTGCACGAAATGTTTATTATTGTTATATATAAATAGTAATGTATTATATAAATACATTAAACTGTTTCTATATATGGCCAAATGTTTACCATGTAATATATATATATTTGTATTATGCATAATCGTCTGCTATTATTTTCGCGCCTAAAATTATCAATCTCGCTTCGCGTGGGAAATGACTTAAGATGTTAGGCCTAATCTCAGTTTATCAAGGCCGTGGTTGCAGGTGTCCAGTTATGTAATACAAAGGCACCGAACTGGTTTGATGGTGTAATATTAGATAACAGGCCGTGGTTGCAGGTGTCCAGTTATGTAATATAAAGGCACCGAACTGGTTTGATGGTGTAATATTAGATAACATAACAGATGTTTAGGAATAACAGATGTTTTAGGAATTGTTATATCATATATACACTGATTCAATCATGTATATAAGAAATGGATTTTATTAACATAAATCAGACACACTAGAGCCTAACTCCAGGAGCGAGAAAGGTCGTGATCTCAATCTAGTATATAGAACATATAAACTGTATTTATGATACTTAGATATTATGGACATTATAAGAAATATAACTTATAAAGATTTGTCGAATAATTAAATGGTTCAGCCATAGAAGAAACATAGAGTTTCGGCGAACCATATAGAAGGTGATTAAAAGTTAATCTAATCAGAAACAGTGATTAGATTATAGTGATATTGAGTATTGACGGATTAGAAAGATTGGATGTTAAATATACTGTGTAAGCGCAGAGTCGGCTCACACAAATGGATTGTTAAATAAGCTTTTAATGATACGATGTATATATATATAGATCACTGATTATATATATATGGATATTTCTGATGCCAATTTAAACAAGATATTATATAGAAGAAATGTAATACTGTGTTGAGTTATCATTAATACATATAATAACGAAGAAACCCCCTAGACAACTCCAGCGAGTCTACAATAGGATAGACCCTGGTAAGAGCCGTAACAACCGAGACATATTATTACGAGAAGAAAAAGGAGAGTTTGCGACAGTATCCAGTCTTTCAGATGGGACGTTAAAATGGGGTCTCGTGTCGGTGCTTTACACCGTGCACGTAAAAAAACCAGAGGAGTCTCTGGAATGGGTCTCTGTCTGTCTCATTGCACTATCCTCCAAAATCTAAAATAACTAATCTCTTCAGGAGGCGTCGCTCATATGGGCAACCGGTATATGGGCGACGATAAATAAACGTAAAACACATGCAAGACCGAATGTTGATTTAGCATTAGCAACTAAATAGTCGTGTACATATATGATTATAAAGAGTGAACTTTATTGATGCTGTTTATAATGTCATGATAATTCAATACACATAAACTGAATTAAACAAATGTACTATAGTTGAAAAGAACTCATGTTCACCAATGTTAGGGTACATCTTCATCTACATAGTACTCCCAACACTCAGACGCGAGTATGACAGGAAGGCTTATGTCTTATGAATATTCGTATGATCTTAAAATTTACTTGGGGTTCTGGCATTCCTAGTGCCATGTTGGTGGTACTGGTCCCAAACTAGTTCATGCAATTTGTTTATTGACACGATACACACAAAATATTTAGTCGATATTCAAGCATGTTCTAAAATGACACCCCGTCACTATATATCAATGCCTTGCGTATAGTGTCAGGTAGGTTCGAGCCCCGCTCAGACCGTGTTTCTTTATATGAAAAGGCTGGCAGTTTCTTACGGAGGTTGGTGCACCAAGTAATGATTAACCGCTGGAAACCGCCTTGGAAATATGTTGTTAGGTAAACTGCCCGTCGCTCATATGGGCAACTTTAATAACAAAAGTGTCCAGTCTGTGATTTACCATATTGTGCATAGACATTGCAAGAACTGTTTTGTGACCAGAACCGATCAAGGACGCCGTGAATCATTTGTCCAGGACCCAAGCGTATGTGGTTTATATAGATAAATCATAGTTTCAATAAGGAATTTAATGTTGTTGACAGATACTCCAACAAAACAGTTGCCGACGCTGACCGTAAAGGAGAACGGAAAAGAGGCAGTTTACGGGCAGTCGAAGGCATTAGCTAGATACCTCGCTAATAAATACGGTAAGAGTTAATAGTTACGTGATTATTACGGCAGTTTGAGAACGACCCCCATAACAACACACACACTCACCAACCCTGAATTTATGCACCATTTAATGTCTTATTTTGGCAGAAGATACAAACATAAAAGAATGAAATTGTTATATAAAGGATCCTATATATGAGTGACTATTTCATACCATTTTGTTTTTAGGAAACGAGTTTTGAAATATTGCTATTACGTGAGCATTTTAGCGAGCTTGGTAGCAACATTCCAAAACCAGACCCCTCTAAGCGAGCTTGGTAGCAACATTCCAAAACGAGATCCCTTTTATCGAGCTTAGTAGCAACATTCCAAAACGAGATCCCTTTTATCGAGCTTGGTAGCAACATTCCAAAACGAGATCCCTTTTTATCACATTATCACAGTAACCATGAATTTGATTTTACTTGCATAATTTGAGTCTTATTACTTATCAAGGAAACCAACATCCGTACGCCTGTAGTATATAGTCTCCGATAATAAAACAAACAATGTACATCCGTACGCCTGTAGTATATAGTCTCCGATAATAAAACAAACAATGTACATCCGTACGCCTGTAGTATATAGTCTCCGATAATAAAACCAACAATGTACATCCGTACGCCTGTAGTATATAGTCTCCGATAATAAAACAAACAATGTACATCCGTACGCCTGTAGTATATAGTCTCCGATAATAAAACAAACAATGTACATCCGTACGCCTGTAGTATATAGTCTCCGATAATAAAACAAACAATGTACATCCGTACGCCTGTAGTATATAGTCTCCGATAATAAAACAACAATGTACATCCGTACCCTGTAGTATATAGTCTCCGATAATAAAACAAACAATGTACATCCGTACGCCTGTAGTATATAGTCTCCGATAATAAAACCAACAATGTACATCCGTACGCCTGTAGTATATAGTCTCCGATAATAAAACAAACAATGTACATCCGTACGCCTGTAGTATATAGTCTCCGATAATAAAACAAACAATGTACATCCGTACGCCTGTAGTATATAGTCTCCGATAATAAAACCAACAATGTACATCCGTACGCCTGTAGTATATAGTCTCCGATAATAAAACAAACAATGTACATCCGTACGCCTGTAGTATATAGTCTCCGATAATAAAACCAACAATGTACATCCGTACGCCTGTAGTATATAGTCTCCGATAATAAAACAAACAATGTACATCCGTACGCCTGTAGTATATAGTCTCCGATAATAAAACCAACAATGTACATCCGTACGCCTGTAGTATATAGTCTCCGATAATAAAACCAACAATGTACATCCGTACGCCTGTAGTATATAGTCTCTGATAATAAAACCAACAATGTACATCCGTACGCCTGTAGTATATAGTCTCCGATAATAAAACAAACAGCTCCACGCAAATATTCGACACAATACTTTTAATCACTATACCTATACTGTTACTATTACCACTAGTGCATATTTAACATTTTATTGATTTTCATCAAAGAAAGCATGATAACAACGTTGCAAACTATATGTCAAATGTGTCAAAAGCAGCTGTTCAGAATCCGGGCATGTTGTATTACACGTGTGGACATCCAAGCATATATGTGATGTCTATATTACACTGAACATAAATATAGGATCTTAATCTCGTGGTGATTTCATACCATAATATTTTAATCTATAAACGAGATTTTTTTAACTCAAATAATCGACACACTAGTTTTAATCACTGTCCCCCACTAGTGCATATTAGCATTTTATTAATCTAAGCAGTTGATAGCATGGACACAAACAACATGCATATGTCGAATGTGTATTGCAAGATGTCAATGCCATGACGAGACCAATCATATTCCTTCCCGGTGTTATTACACACGTGGACATATAAGAAAATATGTGATGGCTGTATTAGACTGAATACAAGCAAAGCTATGTCATAAGCAGAGTTATGTGAAAAGCTTAATGTAAAGTTCCATATACGTGTATATAAATCATGGGAAAGTTCATCAGTTCACTAAACCAATACTGTCAGAACTGAAAATAACTTCCTGAGAATTAAATATCTGGTTAAGCTAAATGCTTTTCTTGAAAAAGTTTTACAATTATTCTAACGTACACGTCATTGCAACGGTAATAATTATAACGTACACGTCATTGCAACGGTAATAATTATAACGGTAATAATTATAACGGACACTTACACTTATTGTAACGTACACGTCATTGCAACAACAATTATTCTAACGTACACGTTATTGCAACGGTAATAATTATAACGGACACGTCATTGCAACGGTAATAATTATAATGGACACGTCATTGCAACGGTAATAATTATAACGGACACGTCATTGCAATGGTAATAATTATAATGGACACGTCATTGCAACAACACTTATTGTAACGTACACGTCATTGCAACAACAATTATTCTAACGGACACGTCATTGCAACGGTACTAATTATAATGGACACGTCATTGCAACGGTAATAATTATAACGGACACTTCATTGCAACAACACTTATTGTAACGTACACGTCATTGCAACAACAATTATTGTAACGTACACGTCATTGCAACAACACTTATTGTAACGTACACGTCATTGCAACAACACTTATTATAATGGACACGTCATTGCAACAACACTTATTATAACGGACATGTCGTTGCAACAACACTTATTATAACGGACACGTCATTGCAACAACAATTATTATAACGGACACGTCATTGCAACAACACTTATTATAACGGACACGTCATTGCAACAACACTTATTATAACGGACACGTCATTGCAACAACAATTATTATAACGGACACGTCATTGCAACAACAATTATTATAATGGACATATTATTGCAACAACACTTATTATAACGGACACGTCATTGCAACAACACTTATTATAACGGACACGTCATTGCAACAACAATTATTATAACGGACACATCATTGCAACAACACTTATTATAACGGACACGTCATTGCAACAACACTTATTATAACGGACACTTCATTGCAACAACACTTATTATAACGGACACGTCATTGCAACAACACTTATTATAACGGACACGTCATTGCAACAACACTTATTATAACGGACACGTCATTGCAACAACACTTATTATAACGGACACGTCATTGCAACAACAATTATTATAACGGACACGTCATTGCAACAACAATTATTATAATGGACATATTATTGCAACAACACTTATTATAACGGACACGTCATTGCAACAACACTTATTATAACGGACACGTCATTGCAACAACAATTATTATAACGGACACATCATTGCAACAACACTTATTATAACGGACACGTCATTGCAACAACACTTATTATAACGGACACTTCATTGCAACAACACTTATTATAACGGACACGTCATTGCAACAACACTTATTATAACGGACACGTCATTGCAACAACACTTATTATAACGGACACGTCATTGCAACACATGTACTTTCTATTTAAAGTATATAATACAGTTACAATTATGTAAGTAAATAATGGTTTGCATATGCTTATGCATAGTGTATAACAACGACATAAATTGCAAGAAAACTAACACCCGACTAAACGTGAGATTATAAATAGCCATAATAATACAAGATCGCATCATTTTAATCTTTACATGTCAATAATTGCAGGTCTATTTGGCTCCAATTCGGTGGAAGGTCTTCTGATTGACGAAGTTTTTGAGTGTGTAGCAGACACCTTTCAAGAATTTGTGAAGATTTACTTTGAAAAAGACGAAGCAAAGAAGGTATGCGTACTATATAATGTAAAATGTTGTCGATTATCTCCGTGATTCCTGTTAGTAACAATCAAATACTACTGTATATTAGTATGTGAAACGCAACGCCGCGAAAAGATAGAATCCGTGGTCAGTGGAAGCGTAATGCACTAGACTGTTTTAATATGTAATGGGCTTCTTACTTTAAAAAATATATCGATTGTTTTTTTAACAAAAGTAACATTACACGTGCGCATTAGAAATATGATTATTTACATTTTAACTCTTTCAGCGCCGAATAAAATTCAGAGCATGTGCAAACAACATAGATCCAGATCAGTAGCGCCGCGTCTGATCAGGATCTATGTTGTTTGCTACGCCGCGGCTGATCTGGATCTATGTTGTTTGCTATTCGGACAGGTGCTTCAGCTCCACTGTCTGAAGAGCAATCAGCATATAGCCTGATCAGACGGCATGTTCTGTTCTGTCCGATTGGGTTCTCTACTTTATTACAACGTCGCTTTTATGCGACATTGGCGGTAAAAGAGTTAATATACATAGTGTGCCCATGAAAATGCAGCATACTTAGCCTACATGTACATATAGCATTCGTCATCGGCATTCGGCCCTCACACACTTGAACCAGCACACATTAATGTGCTGTAGACCCCAATAAACGCAACATATATATATTGATATTATTTCTTATATTTATACCTTATTATTTTTAAACATACTTTTAATATTTATATTATCAAAACCAGAATGATTAATTGATGCTAGAATGATCACAGGGATTCGGCACGTTTGGGGGTACTAGTATATATATTTAAGTACTTAAATATATATACTAGTACCCCCAAACGTGCCGAATCCCTGTGAGACCAAACGTGCTGAATCCCTGTGAGAATGATGGGCTTCAATTCCCAGGTGTGCAGCTTATGTACACAATACCCTAGTGTGCAGCCTATGTATAAAATGAGAGAGAGAGAGAGAGAGTCATAGTGTTATGTACATATGACGTCATAGCGTTATGTACAGATGACATCACACGTTCCATTTCGCCTATTAAATTTAATGTGTGTATTGTAGGCCTAGAATGGTTCTATGCTGACTGAAGCAAGTCAAAAATGTGAATGTTCACACTTGCTATTATAATATGTAGAACATGTATTGTGCTTGAATGAGTTTATCCAATGTAGTAGTAATATTCCATCCAGCTGGCTTGTGGTTCTATCCAGTCCATTCCTGAATTACTAATCGGAGGTGAACCCGGGGTCTTCCTCCTCAAATAACAACTAGACTGTCGCCATATGACCTAAGCTGTTGGTCCAGACAGTACATCTATAAATAGTTTTTAAATAAATACATAGCTCTATGTAGATTGAAGTTTTGATTTTTCAATACAATTAAGGAGTTATATATATAGTTTTGCCGTTTATATTTATACAAATTTATTTTAGCTCGATTGCGAAACAAGTTCTTTCAACTTATATTAATCACTCTCGAGACCTCATTCCTGGTGGAATCCATCGCAATGAAGGAGAGAGAAGAGGCATGTGGCATTTAAATGCCTTGCCTAAGGGCACAATTATAACGGCTCCAGTGAGGCTCGAACTCCGGACCTTTCGCACCTGAAGCGAACGCGCATCCACTGCGCTATCACGACTTCCACGAAGTTTTGCCGTTTATTTCTCAAAATGTATTTGACAATATAAACAACGTGTTCGTCTTAATATCCAACCAGGCAGAACTAACGAAGAAAGTGGCGGAAGAAACTATCCCAAAACTGAATGACTACATCACACATAGACAAGATAAATATGGAAAGAATGGATTCATCATTGGATCAAAGGTAAAATGATTCAGAAAGAATGGATTCATCATTGGATCAAAGGTAAAATGATTCAGAAAGAATGGATTCATCATTGGATCAAAGGTAAAATGATTCAGAAAGAATGGATTCATCATTGGATCAAAGGTAAAATGATTCAGAAAGAATGGATTCATCATTGGATCAAAGGTAAAATGATTCAGAAAGAATGGATTCATCATTGGATCAAAGGTAAAATGATTCAGAAAGAATGGATTCATCATTGGATCAAAGGTAAAATGATTCAGAAAGAATGGATTCATCATTGGATCAAAGGTAAAATGATTCAGAAAGAATGGATTCATCATTGGATCAAAGGTAAAATGATTCAGAAAGAATGGATTCATCATTGGATCAAAGGTAAAATGATTCAGAAAGAATGGATTCATCATTGGATCAAAGGTAAAATGATTCAGAAAGAATGGATTCATCATTGGATCAAAGGTAAAATGATTCAGAAAGAATGGATTCATCATTGGATCAAAGGTAAAATGATTCAGAAAGAATGGATTCATCATTGGATCAAAGGTAAAATGATTCAGAAAGAATGGATTCATCATTGGATCAAAGGTAAAATGATTCAGAAAGAATGGATTCATCATTGGATCAAAGGTAAAATGATTCAGAAAGAATGGATTCATCATTGGATCAAAGGTAAAATGATTCAGAAAGACACACTTGTACTCTACTATTAACTTTTTCACCGCCAATGTCGCATAAAAGCGACTTGGCAAAAAAAAGCAGAGAAACCGATCAGTCAGAACAGAATGTGCTGTCTGATTCGGCTATAGGGCCTATGCTGATTGCTCTTCAGTACTAGCTACACGTATCATACAGGCTGTACTAGCTACACGTATCATACATGCTGTACTAGCTACACGTATCATACATGCTGTACTAGCTACACGTATCATACATGCTGTACTAGCTACACGTATCATACATGCTGTACTAGCTACACGTATCATACATGCTGTACTAGCTACACGTATCATACATGCTGTACTAGCTACACGTATCATACATGCTGTACTAGCTACACGTATCATACATGCTGTACTAGCTACACGTATCATACATGCTGTACTAGCTACACATATCATACATGCTGTACTAGCTACACGTATCATGCATGCTGTACTAGCTACACGTATCATACATGCTGTACTAGCTACACGTATTATACATGCTGTACTAGCTACACGTATCATACATGCTGTACTAGCTACACGTATCATACATGCTGTACTAGCTACACGTATCATACATGCTGTACTAGCTACACGTATCATACATGCTGTACTAGCTACACGTATCATACATGCTGTACTAGCTACACTTATCATACATGCTGTACTAGCTACACGTATCATACATGCTGTACTAGCTACACGTATCATACATGCTGTACTAGCTACACGTATCATACATGCTGTACTAGCTACACGTATCATACATGCTGTACTAGCTACACGTATCATACATGCTGTACTAGCTACACGTATCATACATGCTGTACTAGCTACACGTATCATACATGCTGTACTAGCTACACGTATCATACATGCTGTACTAGCTACACGTATCATACATGTTGTACTAGCTACACTACACGTATCATACATGCTGTACTAGCTACACGTATCATACATGCTGTACTAGCTACACGTATCATACATGCTGTACTAGCTACACGTATCATACATGCTGTACTAGCTACACGTATCATACATGCTGTACTAGCTACACGTATCATACAAGCTGTACTAGCTACACTACACGTATCATACATGCTGTACTAGCTACACTACACGTATCATACATGTTGTACTAGCTACACTACACGTATCATACATGCTATACTAGCTACACGTATCATACATGCCATACTAGCTACACGTATCATACATGCTGTACTAGCTACACTACACGTATCATACATGCTATACTAGCTACACGTATCATACATGCTATACTAGCTACACGTATCATACATGCTGTACTAGCTACACTTATCATACATGCTGTACTAGCTACACGTATCATACATGCTGTACTAGCTACACGTATCATACATGCTGTACTAGCTACACTTATCATACATGCTGTACTAGCTACACGTATCATACATGCTGTACTAGCTACACGTATCATACATGCTGTACTAGCTACACGTATCATACATGCTGTACTAGCTACACGTATCATACATGCTGTACTAGCTACACGTATCATACATGCTGTACTAGCTACACGTATCATACATGCTGTACTAGCTACACGTATTATACATGCTGTACTAGCTACACGTATCATACATGCTGTACTAGCTACACGTATCATACATGCTGTACTAGCTACACGTATCATACATGCTGTACTAGCTACACGTATCATACATGCTGTACTAGCTACACGTATCATACATGCTGTACTAGCTACACTTATCATACATGCTGTACTAGCTACACGTATCATACATGCTGTACTAGCTACACGTATCATACATGCTGTACTAGCTACACATATCATACATGCTGTACTAGCTACACGTATCATACATGCTGTACTAGCTACACGTATCATACATGCTGTACTAGCTACACGTATCATACATGCTGTACTAGCTACACGTATCATACATGCTGTACTAGCTACACGTATCATACATGCTGTACTAGCTACACGTATTATACATGCTGTACTAGCTACACGTATCATACATGCTGTACTAGCTACACGTATCATACATGCTGTACTAGCTACACGTATCATACATGCTGTACTAGCTACACGTATCATACATGCTGTACTAGCTACACGTATCATACATGCTGTACTAGCTACACTTATCATACATGCTGTACTAGCTACACGTATCATACATGCTGTACTAGCTACACGTATCATACATGCTGTACTAGCTACACATATCATACATGCTGTACTAGCTACACGTATCATACATGCTGTACTAGCTACACGTATCATACATGCTGTACTAGCTACACGTATCATACATGCTGTACTAGCTACACGTATCATACATGCTGTACTAGCTACACGTATCATACATGCTGTACTAGCTACACGTATCATACATGTTGTACTAGCTACACTACACGTATCATACATGCTGTACTAGCTACACGTATCATACATGCTGTACTAGCTACACGTATCATACATGCTGTACTAGCTACACGTATCATACATGCTGTACTAGCTACACGTATCATACATGCTGTACTAGCTACACGTATCATACATGCTGTACTAGCTACACGTATCATACATGCTGTACTAGCTACACGTATCATACATGCTGTACTAGCTACACTACACGTATCATACATGCTGTACTAGCTACACGTATCATACATGCTGTACTAGCTACACGTATCATACATGCTGTACTAGCTACACGTATCATACATGCTGTACTAGCTACACGTATCATACATGCTGTACTAGCTACACGTATCATACATGCTGTACTAGCTACACGTATCATACATGCTGTACTAGCTACACTACACGTATCATACATGCTGTACTAGCTACACTAAACGTATCATACATGTTGTACTAGCTACACTACACGTATCATACATGCTATACTAGCTAGTAGCTACACGTATCATACATGCCATACTAGCTACACGTATCATACATGCTGTACTAGCTACACTACACGTATCATACATGCTATACTAGCTACACGTATCATACATGCTATACTAGCTACACGTATCATACATGCTGTACTAGCTACACTTATCATACATGCTGTACTAGCTACACGTATCATACATGCTGTACTAGCTACACGTATCATACATGCTGTACTAGCTACACTTATCATACATGCTGTACTAGCTACACGTATCATACATGCTGTACTAGCTACACGTATCATACATGCTGTACTAGCTACACGTATCATACATGCTGTACTAGCTACACGTATCATACATGCTGTACTAGTTACACGTATCATACATGCTGTACTAGCTACATGTATCATACATGCTGTACTAGCTACACGTATCATACATGCTGTACTAGCTACATGTATCATACATGCTGTACTAGCTACACGTATCATACATGCTGTACTAGCTACACGTATCATACATGCTGTACTAGCTACACGTATCATACATGCTGTACTAGCTACACATATAATACATGCTGTACTAGCTACACGTATCATACATGCTGTACTAGCTACACGTATCATACATGCTGTACTAGCTACATGTATCATACATGCTGTACTAGCTACAGGTATCATACATGCTGTACTAGCTACACGTATCATACATGCTGTACTAGCTACACGTATCATACATGCTGTACTAGCTACACGTATCATACATGCTGTACTAGCTACACTTATCATACATGCTGTACTAGCTACACGTATCATACATGCTGTACTAGCTACACGTATCATACATGCTGTACTAGCTACACGTATCATACATGCTGTACTAGCTACACTTATCATACATGCTGTACTAGCTACACGTATCATACATGCTGTACTAGCTACACGTATCATACATGCTGTACTAGCTACACTTATCATACATGCTGTACTAGCTACACGTATCATACATGTTGTGCTAGCTACACGTATCATACATGATGTACTAGCTACACGTATCATACATGCTGTACTAGCTACACATATAATACATGCTGTACTAGCTACACGTATCATACATGCTGTACTAGCTACACGTATCATACATGCTGTACTAGCTACACGTATCATACATGCTGTACTAGCTACACTACACGTATCATACATGCTGTACTAGCTACACTACACGTATCATACATGCTGTACTAGCTACACGTATCATACATGCTGTACTAGCTACACGTATCATACATGCTGTACTAGCTACACGTATCATACATGCTATACTAGCTACACGTATCATACATGCTGTACTAGCTACACGTATACTACATGCTGTACTAGCTACACGTATCATACATGCTGTACTAGCTACACGTATCATACATGCTATACTAGCTACACGTATCATACATGCTATACTAGCTACACGTATCATACATGCTATACTAGCTACACGTATCATACATGCTATACTAGCTACACGTATCATACATGCTATACTAGCTACACGTATCATACATGCTGTACTAGCTACACGTAGCATACATGCTGTACTAGCTACACGTATCATACATGCTGTACTAGCTACACGTATCATACATGCTGTACTAGCTACACGTATAATACATGCTGTACTAGCTACACGTATCATACATGCTGTACTAGCTACACGTATCATACATGCTGTACTAGCTACACGTATCATACATGCTGTACTAGCTACACGTATCATACATGCTGTACTAGCTACACGTATCATACATGCTGTACTAGCTACACGTATCATACATGCTGTACTAGCTACACGTATCATACATGCTGTACTAGCTACACGTATCATACATGCTGTGCTAGCTACACGTATCATACATGCTGTGCTAGCTGCACTTATTCCCTTTACTGATACTCCTTTATTAATAAAACACGACTTTTCTTAATTTCAGATAAGCATAGCGGATATACATCTATACAATATCGTTGATATGTTCGACGATGAACTGGTTGTGGCCACGTTGAAAAAATGTTCAGTTATTTGGAAGATCACAGAGTTAGTAAAAGCAGACAAGAATATAGCCGCATGGTTAGCTACCCAGAGTAAATCTAGTAAATAGCATTACCATGGAAACGACACACACGAACGCTTATAGGGTGGTTATCCATGAACGGTTCTGATTGCCATACATCTGTATCTCGACGAAATATGTGCGTCTTTTACCGACTGGTCATAGGGGTGAAAAGTTTATATTTCGCAAATTCAAACCCCTCGTGAATAGATCTCTGGGAACAATGTAGCACGACCCTTGTAATCAACAGTTCACAAGGTGAAGCTAATGATATTTCCAACAATGAAGAATGTGCGAATTGTGAATACCGTCTTTGATGTGAATACCGTCTTTAACGCAGAATACAAACAACATCCACTGAATAAAGACACCATTATAAACGTCCACTTACTAGTTAGAACGTTATTATCAGTAGTAGTTGTAGTTTTCTTTATAGTCGCCTCTGCCGAGGCATGTGGGCGACTGGTTTCTCTACGTAGTTTATGCTGACTGCTACGATGTTTGTGTAGACATCTGAAGAGGCATCTTCGCTCTACACAGGGAGACAAGTCCTGTATCCTTTCTTTCGAATGTGTTCCCTTTTAGAACCACATCTGGGGGAACATTGTGACACGAAATACTGATTTTGTAGCCTTTTTTTTCATATTCTGAACCAGAGTCTCATTTTTATGAAAAAGTTGGCAGTTTCTTACGGAGGTTGGTGCACCCAAGTACTGGTTAACCGTTGGAGCCTGCCCAGGAAAGGTGGTGTTAGGTAAACTGCCCGCCGGCGATATAGCCCCAAATGGTGCTGATGCAGGCGTAAAACCCGAAATATAACATAACATATAGCGTATATTCTGAACCAGTGCGAACACGATATGACATGTGCAAACACAACTCGGTGCTGTTGTTTTGGCATGGTTATATAGTCATTAGTTCGTGTCAGAATGTTTATATTTGGTTAGTTAATGCATTTTATTATTATATACCATAATAAACTTGTTTAGGAACTATATCGCAACAAATGTGGTCATAAAAAGTTGTTTCCGTAGCAAAATGTTGTTTCCATGGAAACACTATTTAGTGATACGCGTTTCAGGAGTTATGTTTGCAAACTGTAAAAATCTACGATGTGAAATTCACTTGGGTCAAAAACGGTAACGCTAATGGATAATTGCCTTGCCATTTGTATACCGTCCGAATTTTGAAGGACATTTAGCTCCAGAATTACGCACACCTATAGGGTTAATTGCAAATTTTGGAATTATTTTGGACAATCATGAAAATGCATACAGCCATAAATGTATTTCAGGTAATGCTTACAAACTTTCTAATTAGGAAATAATATTTGTCTTGCCGTGGTATATCGGTGAATAAACCACCGCCTGCGTGGTTAATTCCTACACATCAGAACGACAAACCGTGGTTTATTCGCCGATATACCACGGCAAGACACATATTATTTCCTAATTCTAACATGACTTGATATTTTGTTACTACATGTATATATACAACTGTACCGAGTAGCTTGAAACCTAGTACATATCCCCCAATAATAATATCAACATTGTAATTATCCGGCATAATTCCAATAGAAACAGTAAACTGCATGAAAGCAATACTTGTTGCTTTATTTTTCTGTCACAGTAAAATTTGTAAAGACCACCACCAAAAACCTGACAGACTAAAATGTGATATTCATTAACACGTGGCGTCCGTGGTACAGCGTCCGGTTTAGAATCGAGTGGTGTCGGGTTGGATACTCGACCACCGCATATATATGATTTTACGTGAGAAAGGCACCTCACACACATCGCTTAGTACTGGTTAGCCTCTAAGGTTGGCTAAGTCTTCCCAGAAGTGCGGACGCATGCTCGACATAGACGGACTGATAGTAGGACTGTCAACCTCAAACCGCCCTCAAACCCCGGCCTCCAAGTGACTGGATTACAGGAGAAACGCTATAAAATGTGTCTGAATGAAATGTGACTAAAAACTATATATACTACTGGTTGCCCATATGAGTGACGCCTCCTGAAGATATTAGTCATTTTAGATTTTGGAGGATAGTGCAATGATACAGACAGAGACCCATTCCAGAGTCTCCTGTGGTTCTTTTACGTGCACGATGTAAAGCCCCGACACGATACCTCAGTTTAAAGTCCCATCTGAAAGACTATTAATTGTATTAGGGTCAGATGGGGGATAGAACCTGCGATACCTGGATTACCAGTCCAGCAAGGGTTTTAATGGTGTCCATATAATAGTTGTTACACATTAACATAAAGTCCTGTAGCAGATTTAATGTGGCTAGCATTATGTCACTAATTGATACATTGTATTAACTAACAGTAGCTGCGTTATGCTACTAAAGGTATTTATATTAAGGAAACCATAAATTCTAAATAATGTCAACTATGACAACTCTTCTAAGACATGTTATAGATAATAATATAGATACTATCTGCTTAAGAAAATGCATTAATAATCTCCTTGTTATAAAATATAATGTAAAAGTCACCATTATACAAAGAAACTAAATGATTGAAATTATAGGAATGAAATAAAACAATGATTATGTAACTAACGAATTTGATTGAAATTCTGACCGTTACATATATATGTACTGTACATTATGAATGAATAAATATGTTTAAACCAAGTCTTCGCTGGTTCTTTTAGTGTCCAGCTTAGGCACCGACACGAGACCTCGTCCGAAAGAATATTAATAGTATTAGGGTCAGACGTGGATCAAACCTACACTATCTAACTAGGATCCTCTTGATTGATTATCTAACTTACCAGTTGGTGACGGTACCCAGTGTATCCTGTGTTCTTCTATGAATACATTTAACGCGTGCTTAGGATCGCTGTCCTGTTGAACATTGTGACTGTAGGAAATACAGACTAATATCAATGTTGTAAAACATTCATACGTACAGTGGGCCGTCGCATTTACATTACATATTTGTAAAAGCGACATCTCCAGTCTAAGCAACGTGGAGGACACCCATATGTAGCCACATTCATACACACACACATTCCAATATATACATTCATATATACATTATGATACACACATATATATATTCCGATACATATTTTCTGAAAATGTTAATCCTGTGATAATTGAAAGTTCCAATGAGAGACCTATCAAAGTGACCCACAGGCAACATATGAAGTGGTGAGATATCTACAGTCAAACCTGTGTTAGCGGTCACCTCCATTAAACAGCCAAACCTGTATTAAGCAGCCAGTTTCCAGATTCTCAATCGGGTGTTTTATTATATATTTGACCTCTATTAAGCAGTCACCTGTGGTAAGTAGCCACTTTCTCTGACTCCCTTGGCTGGCTGCTTATGACAGGTTTGATATCCTATATGTCAAGTCTAAATTTACTAATATTAGTTTGGTATTACTTATGCATTTTCGGATGAGACTTTCAATTCTCAGTGCTTGGGGGGGAAATGTTGAAGCTGTGAGAATTGAAAGTTCCGGTCAGGGACCTATCTAAAGTGATCCACGGGAATCATATGAAGTAGTGAGATATATATATCTCCATTGACCAGCATGAAAATATTATGTAAAGTCTAAATTTACTAGTATTAGCTCGGTATTTTCGGATTGAACTTTCAATTCTCACGGCCTGGGGAAAATGTTGAAGCTGTGAGAATTGAAAGTTCCGGTGTCATATAGAATATTGACCCCCCTCAAAATAATGATCAGCGGGTCATTATTCAGCCATAGAATATTGAACCCCCCTTGCGGAAAAATGACCCTCCTTGCAAACAGCAATATATAGTTGGAAACTATTGAATTTATTATATTTAAATGTTATTTAGCACTGTGTAAGGCCTAACAACATATATTACATATTCAACAATGTACAGAATAACATAAATATATTGAATCTGAAATAAGGTATGCAGATAATTTGTCTCTTTATCAATTTCTAAAGATGATAATGAGGTGGTGGGTGCTGTATAACTAGGAGGTTCATAAACATAAAGCAAATAAGAACAATGCTAGTGACAAAGTAGTAGTCAAACCAATGTTCATAATAAAGGCCAGAATCTCATGTAGTCCCAGTAATACCTATGGTAGTGGGATAGATATGGCGACTACTTATCCACTGCATGATAGCTAAATGACTGTCGTTTGCATGGAGATATAATAGTATATTAACTAATCTCTATGAGAGAAAGGGTTAAAGAGAGTGTTGTAGAAAATTCGGAACTGATCTCCATACAGTAGAGTGGGGACTTTAGTGAAAGGGGCGATACTGGAATCAGATGGAAGGAGTGGAATAATTGCACAGTACCGCTGGCTGATAAGAGACAAGTGTCGCGTGTACTTTGTGTTGACAGAGAAACCATGCTTAAGAATGTCTTCCATGATGCGTTATGCCCTGCACTTGTACCACACACAGAACACTATGCGTTATGCCCTGCACTTGTACCACACACAGAACACTATGCGTTATGCCCTGCACTTGTACCACACACAGAACACTATATGTGTTCTAATTGGCAAGCTAGACATGCGTTATGCCCTGCACTTGTACCACACACAGAACACTAGATTTGTTCTAATTGGCAAGCTAGACAATTCCGTGAAAATGTCAACAATATCAAAGAAGGTAAATTGGTTATGGCAATGGATTTTTCTGAAAACTACACAAGTCGGTATGGACGGGAAATTCAGTCTTATCATTGGAACCAGAAACATGTGCCACTTTATCCTAAGATTCTATATTATGCAGTGTCTCGATTCAAGTCGGAAGCTATAGAGCATGTCCGAAATAAAGATGTAAATGTCAATTATGTACATGAGTGGACGGACGGCTGTGACTCCCAATACAAAGGGCGTCATAGCTTTGGAGATAAGACTGTACAATGTAATGACGGAAACACAGACTATGATGGAGACATTGGCCGGTTGAAAGTACAACTGCTAAACACTACATAGGCCTACATGTAGCATACATTATGGGAAGGGCTGTAAATAATGTTGTCATAACTTGTAGCTCAACCCATTTGCTTCCCCCCCCCCCATGTTAAATAGTATACAGCAACAATAATAAATCATAATATAATTTCATATTGTTTTTTTGAGTATTTCATTGTGTGTATAATTGTAATGTAATGTATGAACAAAATGCAATAAAATATTATTAAAATAAAATACATGTAACAGCGAACAACACTGACAGCGGTGATGATTAGGTACAACCAAATAACTTCATGACTATGATCAATGATGGCACTTTTACAACAAGAAGTATTCCTGGTGGGGTTTGTAGGGAATTAAGATAGTAAAACATGACGTTACTTTGCAACAAGAAGCGTTCCTGGTCAGGTTTGTAGGGAATTAGATAGTAAAACATGATAGTACTTTGCAACAAGAAGCGTTCCTGGTCAGGTTTGTAGGGAATTAGATAGTAAAACATGAAGGTACTTTGCAACAAGAAGCGTTCCTGGTCAGGTTTGTAGGGAATTAAGATAGTAAAACATGACGTTACTTTGCAACAAGAAGCGTTCCTGGTCATGTTTGTAGGGAATTAGATAGTAAAACATGACGGTACGTTGCAACAAGAAGCGTTCCTGGTCAGGTTTGTAGGGAATTAGATAGTAAAACATGACGGTACTTTGCAACAAGAAGCGTTCCTGGTCAGGTTTGTAGGGAATTAGATAGTAAAACATGACGGTACTTTGCAACAAGAAGCGTTCCTGGTCAGGATTGTAGGGAATTAGATAGTAAAACATGACGGTACTTTGCAACAAGAAGCGTTCCTGGTCATGTTTGTAGGGAATTAGATGGTAAAACATGACGGTACGTTGCAACAAGAAGCGTTCCTGGTCAGGTTTGTAGGGAATTAGATAGTAAAACATGACGGTACTTTGCAACAAGAAGCGTTCCTGGTCAGGTTTGTAGGGAATTAGATAGTAAAACATGACGGTACTTTGCAACAAGAAGCGTTCCTGGTCAGGTTTGTAGGGAATTAGATAGTAAAACATGACGGTACTTTGCAACAAGAGGCGTTCCTGATCAGGTTTGTAGGGAATTAGATAGTAAAACATGACGGTACTTTGCAACAAGAAGCGTTCCTGATCAGGTTTGTAGGGAATTAGATAGTAAAACATGACGGTACTTTGCAACAAGAAGCGTTCCTGGTCAGGTTTGTAGAGAATTAGATAGTAAAACATGACGGTACTTTGCAACAAGAAGTGTTCCTGGTCAGATTTGTAGGGAATTAGATAGTAAAACATGACGGTACTTTGCAACAAGAGGTGTTCCTGGTCGGGTTTGTAGGGAATTAGATGGTAAAACATGACGCTACTTTGCAACAAGAAGCGTTACTGGTCAGGTTTGTAGGGAATTAGATAGTAAAACATGACGGTACTTTGCAACAAGAAGTGTTCCTGGTCAGGTTTGTAGGGAATTAGATAGTAAAACATGACGGTACTTTGCAACAAGAGGTGTTCCTGGTCGGGTTTGTAGGGAATTAGATGGTAAAACATGACGCTACTTTGCAACAAGAAGCGTTACTGGTCGGGTTTGTAGGGAATTAGATAGTAAAACATGACGGTACTTTGCAACAAGAAGTGTTCCTGGTCAGGTTTGTAGGGAATTAGATAGTAAAACATGACGTTACTTTGCAACAAGAGGTGTTCCTGGTCGGGTTTGTAGGGAATTAGATGGTAAAACATGACGTTACTTTGCAACAAGAAGCGTTACTGGTCAGGTTTGTAGGGAATTAGATAGTAAAACATGACGGTACTTTGCAACAAGAGGTGTTCCTGGTCGGGTTTGTAGGGAATTAGATGGTAAAACATGACGGTACTTTGCAACAAGAGGCGTTCCTGATCAGGTTTGTAGGGAATTAGATGGTAAAAACATTCTATTTGTATTTCATCTTTTATTTATAACATCTAATAACAATAACAATATTTGAACAGAAAAAAACAATAAACAATGTTGACGATAAGCCACCGTGTATTATGTCCACTCGGTAAATGAATGTTATTTATATGATAAGTCGTTTGAAGCATAGGTCGTTTGAAGAAAAATGTTGATGAATGACGACTGATGACACATCACACAACTCTGCCAAAGGTCGTTACGGTAATTAAGTCATATAAATCTGTCAACTGTTGGTCGGGTAGTTTATACACGTTTATTTTAGCTCGATTGCGATTCAAGTTCTTACAATTTATATTAATCACTCTAGAGATCTCATTCCATATTGACTAGATCGCCACGAGGGAGAGAGAAGAGGCAACATCGAATTTAAATGCCTTGTCTAAGGGCACAAACGGTTCCAGCGGGGCTCGAACTCTGGGCGTTTCGTACCTGAAGCGAATGCACTACCATTGAGCTATCACGACTTCCACGTCGGTCGGGTAATTAAGGCAAAGGCCTAGTCTGGTAACTAAGTCAATAACTTGTACTATGTACTAATAATGCCTGATTATTGTTTGGCCAGCAAGCTGTCATTCGTATATAAGTATCACCTGCCCCTAGGATAAATCAGCATGGGTCAAATTTAACGTATGCTATTGTTGTATGTGGATGGGCCGAAACACACGAATCTACTGCATATTCCACTCGCAAGAGTCGAGTCTATGGTCCATCTCGCTCGACTCCATGCTCGTTCCACTCATCCTAATCCACAGCTAGTTCCACACCCGATTGTATGGTCTGTTCCACTCGCACATTTTACAGCCTGTTTGACACACCCGAGTCAAAACCAGAGATGTCTCGGTCGTGTCTACAACTTGTGTGCGACAAAGCACTCTATGCACGAGAATGTCCTATGCATGCTGCATGATTGGACAGTATGAAGACTCGGGCGACGAGTGTGTGGCATGTTTTACTCACAAGAGTCTCAATGGTCTACATAAGTTAATTCTAGTCTAAAGTATGTTTCACTCATGTAAGCTTACAGCCTTACACTCCACCGAGCCTACATTTGACGGGATGCTTCACGCACCCATGCCTATGGCATGTTCCACTCGCAGTGTATATGGCTGTTCCACTCGCAGTATCGTTGGCTGTTCAACTCGACAGAGTCAACGACACGCTTCACCCGAGTCAATGCTCGTTCCATAAGCTTGCATTAATAAAACAGACTGTAGACTAAGGTAAATATAAACAGACCGCAGTCAGGCGAGTGAACAGGCCATAAACTTGCGCGAGAAAGCACTCCAAGCATGAGGATCTTATATTATGCATACTGTATGATTGGTCGGGTGCAAAGGCCATAAGCAGTTTCCCAAGTCAAACGTCAAACCTTCTTTCATATGGCAGATGACCCGATGTCGGAAATTTGGCCTCATGCAAAATCTGTACGTGATATAATGTCAATAGAGTCTGCTGCCAGTACCATGCAAGACATCTTCTCAACCAGATGACTGGCCTAATGAATGAACATTTTGCAAAACACATGCTCTGCTATTACGTGAGGATTCCTAGAGACTGTTTAGAGAAGTTTTGGTTGTCAACAAATCAACGGGTATAGATGCCAAGATAACTATGGAAGCGATAAACTTGTTCAGTTTAGTGAGGATTTCTGGACAAACTTTGCACCAGACAACTTAATCAGCAGCTAATATTTTCAAACAACCTGGTGCAGTGGTTGTTTGAGACTCCTCTCTACTATCTAACTAGACTAGGCTGCAACGTTTGTTTTGAACATCTCTACAATGAACTAGTTGAAGGCTTCAATTGTTATCTTGAAATAATATCTGGACTTTACGAAATGGCAAGCTTAACAATAAAACTACTCTAATCTGTACCATTTATTGATAGACAAAGTAACCACACTAAACAGTCTAGAAATCTGCATCTAAGAGCAGAGGGAGGGAGGGGGTAGTTTGCAAAATGGTCATTCAGTGGCGACCATGCATCCGATCGTGAAGATTCTTCCATGGTGTTGGCATCAGACTGGATTGACATTATATCCCACAAATATTTTGCACAAGGTCAATTGTCCGACTTGGGGACATTTGCCATATGGGCGAATGCCCTTAGTACGACTTGGGAAGTGTCACAAGGTCATAACAGTAGATCAATCATACATATTGCATAGGAGATCCTCATACAGGAGTACTTTGCCACCCACAACTTGTAGATTAGACTGTGATATCTCAGGTGTTGATTTGGCTGTGTAAAACAGGCTGTAGAGTAAGGTAAATATAAACGGATAACAATAGAGTCATGCGAGTGAAACGGGTCATAAACTTGCATGAGAAATCATGCCGCAGACACGATTCACTTGATTCGAACAGGCTAGACAGTCCATGCTCTAGGCTGGAATGTACATACACACTGAATTGGAGTGGAATAGACTGAAGACTTGACCGTGTTTGAACACTGGCATGAAATAGACAGTATGAAGACTCGGGCGACGAGTGTGTGGCATGTTTTACTCACACGAGTCTCAATTCTATGGTCTGCATAAGTTAATTCTAGTCTAAAGTCTGTTTCACTCATGTAAGCTTACAGCCTTACACTCCACCGAGTCTACATTTGACGGGATGCTTCACGTACCCATGGCTATGGCATGTTCCACTGGCAGTATATATGGCTGTTAAACTCGACAGAGTCTACGACACGTTTCATCCGAGTCAATGCTCGTTCCATTCATCCAAGTCTACGGCAAGTTCCACACCCGAATATATGGTCTGTTCCACGCACTCTATTCTACACCCTGTTTGACACACCCGATTTAACACCCGAGATGTTACAGTTGCGTCTACAACTTCCATGCAACAATGCACTCCAAGCATGACGATCTTCTATGCAAACTGTATTATTGGTCTGGTGCAAATGCCATATGGCACTTTCCCAAGTCAAACATCGGACCTTCTTTTATATGGCAGATGACCCGAAGTTGGACAATTGGCCTCATGCAAAGTATATGTGTGATATAATGTATATCCAGTCTGCTGCCAGTACCATGCAAGACATATTCACAACAAGATGACTGGCCACATGATTGAACATTTTGCTAATCGCAATCTCAGCTCTTAAGTGAAGATTCCTGGTCTGTTTAGAGAGGACCCTTTGTCAACCAATCCACTGGTACATATTTTAGTTTTTTTCTTGTCAAACTTGGCACCAGACAATTCATCAAGTCTGGAGATAACGCCAAGATAACTATGGAAGCGATCGACTTATTCAACTTAGTGAAGATTTCTGGACAAACTTTGCACCAGACAACTTAATCAGTAGCTAGGATTTTCAGACAACCTGGTGCAAAGAGGTTGTTTGAGACTCCTCTCTAACTAGACTAGGCTGCCAAGTTTGTTTTGAATTCCTCTAAACTGGATAAGTAGAAGGCTTCAATAATGATCTCGAAATAATCTCTGGACTTGACGAAATAGCAAGCTTAACAGTAAAACTACTCTAATCTGTACCATTTATTGATAGACAAAGTAGCCACACTTAACAGTCTAGAAATCTGCATCTAAGAGCAGAGGGTGGTTTGCAAAATGGTCATTCAATGCGACCACGCATCTGATTGTGAAGTGTCTTGCATAGTGTTGGCAGCAGACAGGATTGACATTATATACCCACATATTTTGCACGAGGCCAATTGTCCAACTTAGGGACAGTTTGCCATGGCAAAGTATCACATGGCCTTAACAGCAGACCAATCATACAGCTTGCATAGGAGATCCTCATACTAGAGTGCTTTGTAACACGCAAGTTGTAGCCAAGACTGCGACATCTCGGGAGTTGATTTGGATGTATGAACCAGGCTGTAGACTCGAGTGAGTGGAACAATACAAAGAATACAATGCGGAACATACCGTACACTCAGGTGAGTGGAATAAGCATCGACTCGAGCAAGACACGCTGTCGATTCTGGCAAATTGAACAGACATTAGATTCTTGAGAGTTGAACAGGCCGTAGACGTGAGTGAGTGAAACGGACATCTAACTGTAGATTCAGGTGACTGTAATGCCATAAGTTTTCACGAGTGAAACAGGCTGCAGGCTAAGGTCAATTGACACAGACAATAGTCAGGAGAGGAGTGTAAAACATGCCGTAGACTCGACTCGCCTGATGCAAACAGGTTGTACATTAGGGATAGTTAAACGGGTTGTACATTAGGGATAGTGAAACAGGATGTGTAGGCGGCTATTATCAATACTGACATTCGGAACTCAAGAAATCTGAAGAAATCATGATAGCACAGTGGTAGTACATTCGTTTCAGGTGTGAGGCCCGGTGTTCATGCCCAGCTATAACCATTATGATTGTGTCCCTAGGCAAGGCACATAAATTCCACATTGCTTCTTCATTCTCCCTCATGGCGATGGACTCCACCAGGAATGAGGTCTCAAGAACGATTAATCCAACATTGTAAAAACAGTCTGAATATTTTTAATAAGTCTTACAGTCTGTAGTCTCCTTTACAGGAATATTCTAAAGATCTTATAGTCTGTAGTCTCCTTTTACAGGAATATGCTAAAGATCTTACAATTTGTAGTCTCCTTTTACAGGAATATTCTAAAGATCTTACAGTCTGTAGTCTCCTTTTACAGGAATATTATAAATATCTTAAAGTCTGTAGCCTCCTTTTACAGGAATATTATAAATATCTTAAAGTCTGTAGCCTCCTTTTACAGGAATATTCTAAAGATCTTACAGTCTATAGCCTCCTTTTACAGGAATATTCTAAAGATCTTACAGTCTGTAGCCTCCTTTTACAGGAATATTCTAAATATCTTACAGTCTGTAGCCTCCTTTTACAGGAATATTCTAAATATCTTACAGTCTGTAGCCTCCTTTTACAGGAATATTCTAAATATCTTACAGTCTATAGTCTCCTTTTACAGGAATATTCTAAATATCTTACAGTCTATAGTCTCCTTTTACAGGAATATTCTAAATATCTTACAGTCTATGGTCTCCTTTTACAGGAATATTCTAAAGATCTTACAGTCTATAGTCTCCTTTTACAAGAATATTCTAAAGATCGTACAGTCTGTAGTCTCCTTTTACAAGAATATTCTAACTATCTTACAGTCTGTAGCCTCCTTTTACAGGAATATTCTAAAGATCTTACAGTATGTAGTCTCCATTAACAGGAATATTCTAAAGATTCTCGCAAGTGAGTCAGTCTAAAGACTAGTGGGTCAGTCATCAGCTTATGTCAGCATAAAATACATTTACAATGCAATAGAATAAATAAGTTCATTCACTCATAGATGCATACTTCGATAATATGCTATTTCTTTCATAAATTCATTCGCACATTTATAAACAAATTATTTCATTCATTCATAGATTTATACTTCCACAACATGGTATTTTTTCATAAATTGGTGTACAATTATAAACAAATTATTTCATTCATTCATGGATTCTTACGTCCACAACATGGTATTTCTTTCGTAAATTCATGCACACACATTTATAAACAAATTATTTCATTCATTCATTTATTCATACTAACAGCATGGTATTTTTTTCATAAATTGAGTGTACGTTTGGAAGCAAATTATTTCATTCATTCATGGATTCATACGTCAACAACATGGTATTTCTTTCATAAATTCATTCACACAAATTTAGAAACAAATTATTTCATTCATTCATGGATTTATACTTCGACAACATGGTATTTTTTTCCTAAATTGATGGTACATTTATCAACAAATTATTTCATTTATTCATGGATACGTCGACAACATGGTATTTCTTTCATAAATTCATTCACACATTTATAAACAAATTATTTCATTCATGTGTGGATCTATACGTCGATAACATGGTATTTCTTTCATAAATTCATTCACACATTTATCAACAACTTATTTCATTCATTCATGAATTCATACGTCAACAACATGGTATTTCTTTCATAAATTCATTCACACACATTTTCTATCAATTATAGGTGTGCTAATTGGTTTTGTCTATCTACCCAAACTGGTCTTGCAGTTTTTGCTTAACAGTATATAAAACAATTCATCAAATCCAGCACCTTGCATCATCCATGCTTCATGAAAACCTAATGTACATAGTAGATTTATAATAAGAGAACAAATTAATTGATACATTTATAAACAAATCAATCCATTCCCTAATGGATCCATATAAAATAATGTTTGATAACACAATATAGTCAGCTAACACAGAATTAACTTCTAAATGTAACTTTGAAACATCATGTCTGAAATGTAGGCTCTGAATATCATCTTTATATTGTTAATATTAAGTCACACATTTTGCTATGTCCATTTTACCTTAATTATGTAATGGTGACCTTGACCTTTGACCTAATGACGCACACAACAATGTACGATGATCTTCCTCATAATACCGGGAGTGTTTCTGCAGAGGTTCAATGTTATAGATGTTGACGTACAGTCCTGAAACAAACAATGTTACATATCTTACATCAAGCAGTATTACACTATAGTGCAAGTACTAAGGGCCATAACTGTAGTATTCCTTCTGTGATCTGAATAACACTTGCGCACTTACATATGTACACAGTTTTGATTGCATCAGCCAGACCATGTCTGTGGTATAGCTCTGGGCACATTTTTGTAATGGATGGACAGACAACATCCAACCATCATTATTATACTAGCAAGTCAAGGGCAGTAACTCTATAGTTAAAGGTATGTTCATTATAATACTAGCAAGTAAAGGGCAATAACTATATAGTTAATGGGTATGTTCATTATATGACTAGACGAGATAAAACAAACTCACTATGGGGCATAGATATTCAAACTATAAAATGGTGAAAATATGACAAGCGAAATCACGATTGTTTCATCTGTAAGCTTACAACCAATACATAGTACCTCACACCAAGTTCTGCTTAACTGGAGATAATACAAGGTATGGCATTATTACAGTGACATGGTACTTACATGCATTGCTTGTTTATATTATAAATACATGTATACAAGGCAGGCAAACAACATGCTTGGACCCTATGTATTCAATGGGTTCGATCCTTGGACCGGGAAGTATGTGAGATGGTATGGTGATAGCCAGATCGGACAGGTGGGCTTTCTCCGGATACTCCGGTTTCCTCCCACACGAATGACCACATTTACGCTTTCACCCGTGCCAACGATAGTGATTAATATATGTTGTTAAAACTTGCTTCTCAATCGTAGTAAAATAAATAAAAGTTTAAAAATAAATGGTGTTATACTTCAATCCTTACTGGCAAGCAAACCACATGTTTTGACCCTATGTATTCCATGGTGTTATACTTCAATCCTTACTGGCAAGCAAACCACATGTTTTGACCCTATGTATTCCATGGTGTTATACTTCAATCCTTACCGGCAAGCAAACCACATGCTTTGACCCTATGTATTCCATGGAGTTATGCTTCAATCCTTACCACATGCTTTGACCCACTAAGTATAGAACATAGAACACAGAACTAGAACATAGCCATTCTGGTAGCAATGAGTAACTGCAATATTGGGTGCACGTTTGCCCTTAATTAGTCTATAAATGATACTCACATCAAAATGTATTGTATGCATGTCATAGTTCAAGATACTAGGCAGCAGTACCAGCACTTGAATCCTCTATCTCAATAAAGTGGACACATGACCATCAATTGACCAATGATAAGCTATCGCTGGGGCAGGATAATGTAAACTCTGAAAATAACAAAGAAATTCATTAACGCAAACTTGTAAAACAATAATCAAGAGCAGCACTGAAAGGGTCCAGAGGCATTCTATGTATTGTACTGACAACTCTGCATGTATTGTACTGACAACTCTGTATGTATTGTACTGACAACTCTGTATGTATTGTACTGACAACTCTGTATGTATTGTACTGTCAACTCTGTATGTATTGTACTGACAACTATGTATGCATTGTACTGACAACTATGTATGTATTGTACTGACAACTCTGTATGTATTGTACTGACAACTCTGTATGTATTGTACTGACAACGCTGTATGTATTGTACTGACAACGATGTATGTATTGTACTGACAACGATGTATGTATTGTACTGACAACGATGTATGTATTGTACTGACAATGATGTATGTATTGTACCGACAACTATGTATGCATTGTACTGACAACGCTGTATGTATTGTACTGACAACGCTGTATGTATTGTACTGACAACTATGTATGTATTGTACCGACAACTATGTATGTATTGTACTGACAACAATGTATGTATTGTACTGACAACGCTGTATGTATTGTACTGACAACTATGTATGTATTGTACTGACAACGCTGTATGTATTGTACTGACAACTCTGTATGTATTGTACGGACAACTATGTATGTAGTGTACTGACAACTATGTATGCATTGTACTGACAACTCTGTATGTATTGTACTGACAACTCTGTATGTATTGTACTGACAACTCTGTATGTATTATAATCACAACTCTGTATGTATTGTACTGACAACTCTGTATGTATTGTACTGATAACTCTGTATGTATTGTACTGACAACGCTGTATGTATTGTACTGACAACGATGTATGTATTGTACTGACAACGATGTATGTATTGTACTGACAACGAAGTATGTATTGTACCGACAACTATATATGTATTGTACTGACAACGCTGTATGTATTGTACTGACAACTATGTATGTATTGTACTGACAACTCTGTATGTATTGTACTGACAACGATGTATGTATTGTACTGACAACGCTGAATGTATTGTACTGACAACTCTGTATGTATTGTACTGACAACTATGTATGTAGTGTACTGACAACTATGTATGTATTGTACTGACAACGATGTATGTATTGTACTGACAACGCTGTATGTATTGTACTGACAACTATGTATGTATTGTACTGACAACTCTGTATGCATAGTACTGACAACTCTATATGTATTGTACTGACAACGATGTATGTATTGTACTGACAACTCTATATGTATTGTACTGACAACTCTATATGTATTGTACTGACAACGCTGTATGTATTGTACTGACAACGATGTATGTATAGTACTGACAACTCTGTATGTATAGTACTGACAACTCTATATGTATTGTACTGACAACGATGTATGTATAGTACTGACAACTCTGTATGTATAGTACTGACAACTCTGTATGTATAGTACTGACAACTCTATATGTATTGTACTGACAACTCTGTATGTATAGTACTGACAACTCTATATGTATTGGACTGACAACTCTGTATGTATAGTACTGACAACTCTATATGTATTGTACTGACAACTCTATATGTATAGTACTGACAACTCTATATGTATTGTACTGACAACTCTGTATGTATTGTACTGACAACTCTATATGTATTGTACTGACAACTCTATATGTATTGTACTGACAACTCTATATGTATTGTACTGACAACTCTATATGTAGTGTACTGACAACTCTATATGTATAGTACTGACAACTCTATATGTATTGGACATTGACAGTCATTTTGAACTCATATATTATTCAAGACACTTTCAATACGTTTTTACTTTAAAGTATTTTAGTGGTTGTAATGTTGAGCAAGATCAGTCCGCAACTGTTTCAACCTCCGCAACTGTTTCAACCTCCGCAAATGTTTCAACCTCCGTACATGTTTAACCTCCACAAATGTGTCAACCTCCGTGTTTTTGAGTTTTTAATTATCATAGTATGATGCTTCGATACTTCTTTCTGACAACATTCTCATGGCGTATAAATGTATTCCCAATAGCAGTTAATAAATATGAAGATATATCCAATAATATCCTTATACTTATTTTGAACACACACGCACGATTGTTAGTGGCAACAGTAAATCATCTATCTTCCTGTAATGTCAAACCCTCACATGCTAACATCTATGAGTGTTAGTGGCAACAGTTGATAGTTTCCCGCTCGGACTTCCGCCATTTATTATGTGGCCATTCTCAAGTAACAATCTCTTTGAGCATATTTCTACTACAAGCCAGCATGAATATAGCAATCGAGCTTATGTGAGGTGTCTACACGGTGTAGTGACTGTGGTATATAGGGAGATTTGTACAGTATCACTATGGAGCTAGCGAGCTTATGTGGGGTGTCTACACGGTGTAGTGACTGTGGTATATAGGGAGAGGTGTTCTACACCTTGCGGGGATGTAGACATGGGTAGTATTGGGTAGTATATGGAAATAAAGTCAATTAAGATACATATGCACATACTTTGAAAATCAAAAGAGTTTACCTGCATTCTTTGTGTATCTTATGTTCACCTGATGTCCACACATCTGATCATAAAATGGTAATGCATTACATGTAAGCAATGTTAGTATAATAGAACACATAATTGTATGTCACTCTACCCAGGCATTTATTGATCCTTTATGAAATATTGTAACTGAAGTCACAGTGCATGACATAAGCTCCCCCAGAAATGTGTGCATATAATCCTGTAATTGTGTTGCAGTTAGATCAGGTTTACAGGTTAACTTACCACAATCATGATCAACTCATTATTTCAAAATATTTAAAGCCTCCTTTTCCTTTATTTCTTCAAGTAGTATTAACTGTAGTAACATTGAATGACCTTTCGTCTTTCTTTTTTTCCATTAAAGGGCAGAACTGCAATGCCTTTTTTTATACCTTTATACCATTATTTTACAATAATAGAGTTCATACTTTGTACATCAGTAGTACTATGTCTTGTATCACTAACCAAAATATGAAATAAAATTGTTATGCTAATGACTTTTTTTGTTATTAATTTATTTGTAACATGCCCAAATTCTATTTCGGCCAATAATTTCGCATTTGCATATTTAGAATACCGAGGGCTTAGAGCAAGACTATTCTAACTTTATTTTCAGAAATTATCTAGGAACTCAAAATCACTTTACTCTATTTCTAATATTGGTTTTTTCAAACTATTTTCTTCACTCGCATATCAAACAACTCTAAACAAACAACAAATACTTTCAATTTTTAAAAGAAGAAGTTTATTTTGCTTTTATACAACATTTGTTAACTTAGAATAAATAGTATTGCATCAGAATTAGGTCATAGTTCAAGGCATTTGTTATGCAAGACTATTCTATCTCAAGTTAGAATAGTTTTGCACTGCAAAATGTTCAAAATGCAAAATGCTTTGGAAGTAAAACTATTCTAACTTGAGCTTAAGTACTTTTACAATGCATCTTAAGGTCTACATATTCATACTTAGGATAAATTGTTGACTTTAATTTAATTCTTAAAGCAGCCCTATATCGTATGAAATAAAAGATATTTGAAAAATTCAAATTTTACGTATGGGTACTGCTACACATTCTTACATTATACTTTGTATAATTACCGTATGTTCAATTAGTAAACAGTGTTTTTCTGAGATAAAATTAACTCGAAACCGAAAGTAGGACTTTCCGAGTCGATCGGTCACGCACTTGTTTACAACCGGAACGCATCGTCTGTACTTGTTTACATTCGGAATGCATCGTCCCCATTTGTCCCATATTGTCTTTTTTAATTGAATTACTTGAGATGTCGATTCATACCTCTGTTATCTAAGTATTTTAGGGATATGTTTACATCCCCGCTAGGGGTTCAACATTAGAGGAAGATAGATAGATAGTCTTTCATGTTCAAAATATGTTGACATTGCAATGTTGTTTTCTACATCCGTTGTTGTTTCACGCATGCGCGCTGTGTGTGTTTACATTTCGTGTGTTGATAAACATATTTCGTTTGTTTATCAAAAGAAATACGACGGTGTATATTTATTGGATTTTTATCGTTTCTGAGCGACTATTTCGATTTTTGTAAACACACATACATTAGTATTTATATTTTACCCAAACATCCTTTATTACGATATACTAGTGCTGCTTTAAAGCGATACTACATAAGTGTTTTATTCTCCAAATATTTGCAACAGAAACCAGGTATTTCATCTAGTAAACAAACATTGTATACGACATTTGGTGACATAACAAAATACTAATAACTGGTTATGGTCATTTTCTAATGTTGCTAAAAACGTGTCGCATAATAAATCACGTGTATCCTTAATAAGAACATTATGGTACAGATGTACCATTATATCTCACATTTGTGCTATGTATAATTATTTTTAGACTAATCTGATTAAAATTATCTATAAACGACAGCATCACACGTTTACTATAGACTCCAATTAGGAAAGAGGCTGACAAGTATAATTATGTAATCCTACCATCCCTTTTGAGAGCTTGTAGATCGCAACATCACTGTTTATTGATTGAAAGTTAGTGTTCAAATTATTTCAGATGAATTAGAAATAGCAATGCATGATTTTGTGATGTAAGTCACTTTAAAACATTATTGAAAATACTTAAAAACTATTATATAGTCAGACAACTTAAAGCGACACTACATCAGTGAAAATGCAACTTTATACATAATGTAATTTCCTATTATATCCTCAGACCCTGGGCAGACATCAGTGGTGTGTAGGCTGGTTTGGATCCGCAGACCCTGGTCAGACAGCAGTGGTGAGCAGGTTGGTCTGGACCCTCAGACCTTTGGCAGACAGCAGTGATGTGCAAGCTGGTTTGGATCCTCAGACTCTGGGCAGACAGCAGTGCTGTGCAGGCTGGTCTGGGTCAATGTTGGTCGCAAATCTAAATTGTACACATTTACACCAATGTACTTTTATTGCTAGTACAGATAAACTTCGTCACCTCCATCAAGACAGACTATACGTAAATCGACGGTCCTGATAAACAAATTTCAGCAAGAACCGATCACATGACCAACGTTTTTCAAGAACCGATTTCTTCTTTTGTGGATGAAAATGTGTATGTGTTTTACGTTTATTTATCGTCGCTACCGGTTGCCCATATGAGCGACGCCTCCTGAAGATATTAGTCATTTTAGAATGTTGGAGGATAGTGCAATGATACAGAAAGAGACCCATTCCAGAGTCTCCGCTGGTTCTTTTACGTGCACAGCACCGACACGAGACCTCAGTTTAATGTCCTATCTGAAAGACTGTTAATTTTATTAGAGTCAGACGGGGGATCGAACCTGCGATCCCTGGATTACCAGTCCAGTGTGTTACCACTGGACTACAGATCCGTCTGTGGATGAAAATTGTGTGTGTGTTTTACGTTTATTTATCGTCCCTACCGGTTGCCCATATGAGCGACGCCTCGTGAAGAGATTAGTCGTTTTAGATTTTGGAGGGTAGTGCATGATAAAGACAGAGACCCACAAACAATTATCACGAAATTTTATATTAATTAAGTAAGTAAATAATTTATATTAGTGCCTTTTGATGATCGCCAGTCCGCCTCCGTGGTCGAGTGGTTAAGGTCGCTGACTTGTATACCACTGTAACCTATCATCACTGATGGTCACGGTTCGAGTCCCGCTCATGCCGTGTCTCATTTATATGAAAAAGTTGGCAGTTTATTACGGAGGTTGGTGCACCCAAGTACTGGTTAACCACTGGAGCTTGCCCAGGAAAGGTGTTGTTAAGTAAACTGCCCGCCGGCGATATAGCACGAAATGGTGCTGATGCAGGCGTAAAACCCGAAATATAAATATATATTTGATGATCGTTACATATATGCATCAAATTATAATACAATAAGTTAACACCTTCATATAATTATATAGTTTCTATGATATACGAAATCAAATGTAAATACAGACAAACCTGTCTTAAGCAACCAGCCAATGGAATCACAGAAAATGGCTGCTTAGAACATGTGGCTGCTTAATAGAGGTAACATATATAATAAAACAACATATTGGGAATCTGGAAACAGGCTGCTTAATACAGGTTGGCTGCTTAATACAGGCGACCACTAACACAGGTTTGACTGTATATAAACATTAGCTCAATGTGTACGATGGTACGGGCCGTTGTCTAATGTTGTTAAAACGTGTGGCCCAAACCATTTGTATGTTCATGCTATGTATTGTATCTTTATGTGTATGACATAATTATGTACTATTGATTTGCAATAAAATATGGTTAAATCAAGCTTTCGATTAAATCCATTTTCATTTTGTATACAATTTATATATACTGTATATTATGAATGAATAAATATATTTAAACCAAGTTCAATAAATGTGTTCATGCTTGGTCTATACCAATTGTTCCGTTATGGAGAAAATCTAAATAAACTTACTAGCTTCCGATTTAATCCATTTGTTCTTGTATATTAATGTTACAACATGATGTAAATATTGATAAAATAAAATATGTTTAAACTAATTGTTCCGTTGTCTAGTATAGAGTTTCCTAATAGCACGTGTGTGTTTTACGTTTATTTATCGTCGCTACCGGTTGTCCATATGAGCGACGCCTCCTGGAGATATTAGTCAATATAAAGTCCTAATATCAAAAAACAGATCTTCGATATATGTATATTAATAGAGTAAACACAATAGCATTAAACAAATGTTATAAGCTATTTAAACGCACATGTTTCCGACGACAATTGTGAGGAGATAATGCATTCTTGGTTAAAATTACTAATGAGAGAACACTTGTCTGCTTTAAACTTGCGTGTTTATTGTGGACAATGGTGGTTATTAACATTAACAATGCTATAGAGCGGAACCGGGTAAAATCAAATACGAGTACTGGTCCAACGCGATATGTGAAATATGTATATAAACCGAAAACCAATGAAATAAACACGATATAGGTGATCCAGGTAGTTGGTATCAACCAGGTATAATGAGATACAATCACTTAGTCAAAATAAAAGCTTGTTTCATTATATCTTTACGTTAGCGTAGTGGTTTGAAAGGCTTGCAGACAAACTTGAAAATTGTAGGTTCGAATCCCGCTTTTTTTTCAAGAGACAGCTTTATATTGCTATTTTACAGGTAAAATGCCATTTTGTATAAATCCGATGTTCACGTGTTTCTAAATATAAATGTGTAGTAAACTCCTATATACGTGAATGGGAACCATATATATTTAACACATCTCACATTTCATTAAACCGCGGAACATATGAATTGCCTTTGACATTTATAATGATATATATGAACAATGGAATAAAACAATAGATAAAATAATAAATCTATAAAATAAATATATAACCTGTGTACATGTTTAGGCGGATTACCTACATAGTGTAATGGTATAGTCATCAATATAGCATTGCATTTATATATGAAACTACCAATTGTAAACAATTACAGACAGTGTGTACAGTAACCGTCATCTGTATGAACTGTTTGAAGGTTCATTACGGGTATGTATTATTATTATTATTAATACAATTAATAATATTATATTATTATTATTATAAATGAATTTTACAAATAAAACATTCGTATTACACATTCATTACTTTATTACGTATATTTGGTACTTCCTTTTTCTTGACTCTGATATGATGATACACGTGTCATGGAGACGCCATGGATATGTGTATGCTTTGTAACCAAGATGTTGCGTGTTCGAACCCATCAAGAACCCCGCTGGTGGCGTCTGTATGCAAGCCAGTGATATATCCACATTGCCTATTGTCTCTACCTTAGTGCATGTGGTGCTGTATGCAAGCCAGTGATATATCCACACTGCCTATTGTCTCTACCTTAGTGCATGTGGTGCTGTATGCAAGCCAGTGATATATCCACATTGCCTATTGTCTCTACCTTAGTGCATGTGGTGCTGTATGCAAGCCAGTGATATATCCACATTGCCTATTGTCTCTACCTTAGTGCATGTGGTGCTGTATGCAAGCCAGTGATATATCCACACTGCCTATTGTCTCTACCTTAGTGCATGTGGTGCTGTATGCAAGCCAGTGATATATCCACACTGCCTATTGTCTCTACCTTAGTGCATGTGGTGCTGTATGCAAGCCAGTGATATATCCACACTGCCTATTGTCTCTACCTTAGTGCATGTGGTGCTGTATGCAAGCCAGTGATATACCCACACTGCCTATTATCTCTACCTTAGTGCATGTGGTGCTGTATGCAAGCCAGTGATATATCCACACTGCCTATTGTCTCTACCTTAGTGCATGTGGTGCTGTATGCAAGCCAGTGATATATCCACATTGCCTATTGTCTCTACCTTAGTGCATGTGGTGCTGTATGCAAGCCAGTGATATATCCACATTGCCTATTGTCTCTACCTTAGTGCATGTGGTGCTGTATGCAAGCCAGTGATATATCCACACTGCCTATTGTCTCTACCTTAGTGCATGTGGTGCTGTATGCAAGCCAGTGATATATCCACACTGCCTATTGTCTCTACCTTAGTGCATGTGGTGCTGTATGCAAGCCAGTGATATATCCACACTGCCTATTGTCTCTACCTTAGTGCATGTGGTGCTGTATGCAAGCCAGTGATATATCCACACTGCCTATTGTCTCTACCTTAGTGCATGTGGTGCTGTATGCAAGCCAGTGATATATCCACACTGCCTATTGTCTCTACCTTAGTGCATGTGGTGCTGTATGCAAGCCAGTGATATATCCACACTGCCTATTGTCTCTACCTTAGTGCATGTGGTGCTGTATGCAAGCCAGTGATATATCCACATTGCCTATTGTCTCTACCTTAGTGCATGTGGTGCTGTATGCAAGCCAGTGATATATCCACACTGCCTATTGTCTCTACCTTAGTGCATGTGGTGCTGTATGCAAGCCAGTGATATATCCACACTGCCTATTGTCTCTACCTTAGTGCATGTGGTGCTGTATGCAAGCCAGTGATATATCCACACTGCCTATTGTCTCTACCTTAGTGCATGTGGTGCTGTATGCAAGCCAGTGATATATCCACATTGCCTATTGTCTCTACCTTAGTGCATGTGGTGCTGTATGCAAGCCAGTGATATATCCACACTGCCTATTGTCTCTACCTTAGTGCATGTGGTGCTGTATGCAAGCCAGTGATATATCCACACTGCCTATTGTCTCTACCTTAGTGCATGTGGTGCTGTATGCAAGCCAGTGATATATCCACATTGCCTATTGTCTCTACCTTAGTGCATGTGGTGCTGTATGCAAGCCAGTGATATATCCACACTGCCTATTGTCTCTACCTTAGTGCATGTGGTGCTGTATGCAAGCCAGTGATATATCCACATTGCCTATTGTCTCTACCTTAGTGCATGTGGTGCTGTATGCAAGCCAGTGATATATCCACACTGCCTATTGTCTCTACCTTAGTGCATGTGGTGCTGTATGCAAGCCAGTGATATATCCACATTGCCTATTGTCTCTACCTTAGTGCATGTGGTGCTGTATGCAAGCCAGTGATATATCCACATTGCATATTGTCTCTACCTTAGTGCATGTGGTGCTGTATGCAAGCCAGTGATATATCCACACTGCCTATTGTCTCTACCTTAGTGCATGTGGTGCTGTATGCAAGCCAGTGATATATCCACACTGCCTATTGTCTCTACCTTAGTGCATGTGGTGCTGTATGCAAGCCAGTGATATATCCACACTGCCTATTATCTCTACCTTAGTGCATGTGGTGCTGTATGCAAGCCAGTGATATACCCACACTGCCTATTATCTCTACCTTAGTGCATGTGGTGCTGTATGCAAGCCAGTGATATATCCACACTGCCTATTATCTCTACCTTAGTGCATGTGGTGCTGTATGCAAGCCAGTGATATATCCACATTGCCTATTGTCTCTACCTTAGTGCATGTGGTGCTGTATGCAAGCCAGTGATATATCCACATTGCCTATTGTCTCTACCTTAGTGCATGTGGTGCTGTATGCAAGCCAGTGATATATCCACACTGCCTATTGTCTCTACCTTAGTGCATGTGGTGCTGTATGCAAGCCAGTGATATATCCACATTGCCTATTGTCTCTACCTTAGTGCATGTGGTGCTGTATGCAAGCCAGTGATATATCCACACTGCCTATTGTCTCTACCTTAGTGCATGTGGTGCTGTATGCAAGCCAGTGATATATCCACACTGCCTATTGTCTCTACCTTAGTGCATGTGGTGCTGTATGCAAGCCAGTGATATATCCACACTGCCTATTGTCTCTACCTTAGTGCATGTGGTGCTGTATGCAAGCCAGTGATATATCCACACTGCCTATTGTCTCTACCTTAGTGCATGTGGTGCTGTATGCAAGCCAGTGATATATCCACACTGCCTATTGTCTCTACCTTAGTGCATGTGGTGCTGTATGCAAGCCAGTGATATATCCACACTGCCTATTGTCTCTACCTTAGTGCATGTGGTGCTGTATGCAAGCCAGTGATATATCCACACTGCCTATTGTCTCTACCTTAGTGCATGTGGTGCTGTATGCAAGCCAGTGATATATCCACACTGCCTATTATCTCTACCTTAGTGCATGTGGTGCTGTATGCAAGCCAGTGATATATCCACATTGCCTATTATCTCTACCTTAGTGCATGTGGTGCTGTATGCAGGCCAGTGATATATCCACACTGCCTATTGTCTCTACCTTAGTGCATGTTGTGGAATGAGGTGTCATCAACAATGTGTGCAGTCTGGATAAATAAATAAATAAATAAATAAATAATTCGTTTGTATAATGAGTATATTTGGCGAACACATATTGTTAGGATCGAATTAGATTACATTTAATAATTGTGTATGATTATATTTATACAGCTAGCATCATGGACAATGAACGTGTATCGACGAGTAGATCCAAACTGAAACGGAAAGAAAAGCAGCGAGATTTTGCACATATTCAGGAAATATCAAATCCTTTAAGTGTAGTTCACCAGCTATACATAGGCAAAGACCATTTTGCAGAAACAAAAATGTCACCCACACCGCTGTCTTCTCGTGGCACACAAACGGACACAACCCACGGAGAACAAATGTCGACTGGTAGCATACTCACCGGGCCTACTAGTGCCATACTCACGGGAACACATGCGTTAGCCGCTCCGCTGCCACCTTATCCCGGAAGCACATCATCGTCTGCAGACCACGTGGTGAGTTTGTTAATTGCAATTATATTTTAATAGTAAACATCAAGCAATTATATTTTACATCGTACCTTTTCCTATATTTACTTTCTATTATGCTAAAGCCACCGATATATCGTGTTAGCAGAAAACGTTATATGTTATATTTATATGTTATATTTCGGGATTTACGCCTGCATCAGCACCATTTGGGCTATATCGCCGGCGGTCATTTTACCTAACAACACCTTTCCTGGGCAGGCTCCAGCGGTTAACCAGTACTTGGGTGCACCAACATCCGTAAGAAATTGTCAACTTGTTCATATAAATGAGACACGTTCTGAGCGGGACTCGAACCCGTGACCATCAGTGATGATAGGTTACAGTGGTATACAAGTCAGCGACCTTAACCACTCGACCACGGAGGCGGACAGCAGAAAATGTACCATGTTTTGTATATGCATTCCCCCCTCCAAAAACCCCGCTTTCGAAATGCACACTGATCCCATCCCTAGATTATTTACTTACAGTTTTTGCATATTTTAACTGTACATGTATTTAACTGTATCTTTGATCCTCTTGTATTTTCAGTTACAAAATACATACAGTGCTAAGCAGCTAAAAGAAGATATCGTAAACAACATTAAAAAGGAATTTACAGAACCAATTGAGAAGGCATTGTCCGAAATATTAGTTGAAATGCATTTTCTCAGACAAAGACTAGCAGTAGATAAAGAATGTGTAAGCACACATTGTCAAACTGAACAACCTGGAGGTAATGGTGAAATAGGTGTTTTAGCAGAATGTGAAACAAGTTTAAATTCATCAGAAGAACCATATGCCCTCAATGTTGAATTAGCAGTACCAAGTATGCATACTAACACGGCTGGAATGGTATCTAATCCCGGATATGGATTCGTGGATGGTGCAAATAATATCACAAATGATTTGAAAACGGAGATAACTAACTTCCAATGTGTGCTGACACCAGAACATGTATATATGACCCAAGTAAAGAAAGCAGTGTCATTTCCTAGAAACAACGAAATCGACGGCATGAAATCAACGACTCATCCAAAGATAGTAAAGAGTAACTCTGTTCAAACAAGGAGTCCACTTATAGCAGTGAAAATAAGGCCTAAATCGGAAGTTCAGCCAAGACGAGGTCAGTGCGTGTCATATATTAAATTAAGTACATATATATCTTACATGATTAAATAACAACATTCTTTTCAACGCCCATCTGATGCAAGGAAGTAGATAGATAGATTTATTCTTTATTTATTTCAGTCTCATCTTTGTACAATACATAAAATATACACAACAAATTATCGTGGCAAAGTACAACACCATTCATTATAAAAGAATTATAAGAGACTAATCTTATCACAGATAATCAAACTATCACAGTCTACTGACATATTATTATATTTACATATTAAAACCGAGGAACAGTCCCTAATTGAAAATTAAATACTTATTAAAACAAGAAATTTTGAAATACTGAAATGGAAAAAAGCACTAATGCGCAATTAGGAAATGTTTAAAAAAATCAGTTATCAACCTCGATCAGATCGCGGTTGAACTAATTAGCAGCTGTTTCTCGGAATGGATAAGCACACACAATCAATAAAACAAATGGATACATTAGTAATTAAGAAACATATGTGTGGCGTCCGTGGTCCAGTGGTAAAGCGTCGGATGTGGAATCGAACGGTCCCGGGTTCGATACTCGGTCAGGCCACGTATGTAGTGTCATTGAACAAGGCACCTCACATACATTGCTTAGTACTGGTTAATCGCTTAGGTCGGCTAAGTCTGCCCAGGAAAACAAGATTAAGTTAATTAACATACATTATATTAGTGTCGTGTGTATTAACAGTATTGAATTTGGTGCATGCATGGTTAATGTTTGAAAATGCATTGTAAGCTGTTTTAGATAAAAATTCTCATTTAGTATTCGTCCAAGGATTAGCCTGCATGGGAACACAGGTAGATATGTTTCACCTAAGTTTGATAGATATACTTCTACAGTCAACCCTGTCGTAAGTAGCCAGCCAATGGAATCATCGTTGTGTGCTTTACGTTTATTTATCATCGCTACCGGTTGCCCATATGAACGACGCATCCTGAAGAGATTAGTTATTTTAGATTTTGGAGGATAGTGCATGATACAGACAGAGACCCATTCCAGAGTCTCCTCTGGTTCTTTTTACGGTGTAAAGCACCGACACGAGATCTCGGTTTAACGTCCCATCTGGAAGACTGTTAATTTTATTAGGGTCAGGCGGGAGATCGAACCTGCGATCCCTGGATTACCAGTCTAGAGTGTTACCACTGGACTACATATCCTTCTGTAGGGAATCACCGACAGTGGCTGCTTAGCACAGGTGGCTGCTTAATGGAGGTCAAATGTATAAGAAAGTAACATATTGGCAATCTGACAACTGACTGCTTAATGCAGGTTGGCAGGTTAATAGAGGTGACCATTAACAGAGGTTTGACTGTATTGACAACAACTGTTAAGCTATTATTGATAGAGGAATATCACGGATACTGCCCCAGAGCTTAGGCACGAACGGGCACCCGAATAGAACCAACTGCCTTCCACATGCGCAGTGGATAGCCCGCTCGCTTCCCACGAATGCAACCCCGGTTATATCCTCGGACCGGGCAGTAGGTGAGATGGTACTGTGGTCGCCATATTGGACAGGTGGAATTTCTCCGGGTACTCTGGTTTCCTGCCACACCAATGTTTACGCTCTAATCTGAGAGTGATTAATATAAGTTGTTAAAGCTTGTTTCGCAATCGTTGTAAAATAAATAAAGTTTAATTAAACAAACTTGCTAAATAGTATGGAATAATTCAAAACCTCCGGTGGGCCCACATCCATCTAATCAGTGTAAGCGTCATGTATGATCGACATACATAACAATAATAATCGAAATAGATAAACATTTCAGCGTACATAGACGATGACAGAGAATGTTTGGCTACCGCTCTTCAATTTCACGTCGAAGATCTCGTAGACGGATTGGTGTTCAATGACAGTGAATTACCAGACTGCCTTCTTGCTGATGGGTGTCTCACTGAAGACGAGTGTTCAAGCTTGAGGAGACTCCGTGACAGAAAGGATCAGATAAGGATCTTGCTAAGTCTGATCAAAGGAAGGGATCTCAGAGTCCTTAAAGATTTCCTGAAGCATATTAAAAAACACAATTATCAGGTTGCTGAAAAGATTATGGAAAAAATGGAAGCTAATAAACGTGATGGTGTGAGAGGAAACCTATGTGCTCGTTGCAGGCTAGAAAGACAGTTCAATGTGAAGCATGTGGTTGACTGTCTATGGGCAATACAAGCCATTGATGATGGACTGTACAACACAATTATTTATTCGGACAGTCCAGTAGGATCACAAGGTGCATTATGGAAGCAAATATTTCAGTCTCTCAATTGCTTGGACCATCACAGCGTTGGATTAGCTCATGCTAAGCTACTGAATGCATTATCAAGCAAAAATTTGTTTACTCATTTGGCAAATGGAATAAAGGAAATGTTAATAAGGAACCATGAGAAGCTAACATGTTCATGTGAACCAAAGTTCTATCTTCCTAATAGAGATTCGTTTTTAATAACGACGTCATGCGATTCCTATCTACCGGATTCAAGTTCTGCAAATTCTGATACTACCTCTAACGAGATAGCGAGTCGTGATGGAACAGAAAACGGCTGTGGTACAATTTCCAGAATCACAGAAGAAATCGAAGAAATGGTACAATATGTTATGCACAAGTTTACTAACACTGCAAGCTTACTAAAACTATGTAATATGTCTATATAATCCATTCTTAGCATACCAAGGAGTCTGACCCATCACAGTAAATTAATTGTGTACATCAGTACCAGCGTTGTTACGGTTGTTGGCTTTACATTTCTTGCCCCATAACGGTGTAGGTTCGAAACCCACTGGGGGTATCGAATTATTTCAAGTAAGGAAGCTATCACACTGGCTTGCGGAAGGAATGTATTTTTATGATAAAAATGACACATCCATGCGCTAAATGGCACTAGACAGTGGGTCATTTGTTCTCTTGTGAAATTCAATTGCTAGATATGGGCATTGACTATTTACCGCGATATGTCCAAACTAAACTTTATCTATGCCCCCTTCGTCAAATGTGTGTTGGTTAGATATTATGTGGTGCAATCTGAAGGCATTTCCACAATAAAATAGTTTTGCTTCAAAAATACATATCATTTTAGAAAGTATATTTTCCTACGTATGTCAACGGAGGAAATGCTGTGAACATTATAGTGCATATGTAATTACATAATGTGGCATTCATTTAAGAACTAGGCTGTCAAACATCCCGGTCAACCATCCCGGTCAAACATCCCGGTCAAACATCCTGGTCAAACATGCCGGTCAAACATCCCAGTCAAACATCCTAGTCAAACATGCCGGCCAAACATCCCGGTCAAACATCCCGGTCAAACATCCTGGTCAAACATGCCGGTCAAACATCCCAGTCAAACATCCTAGTCAAACATCCCGGTCAAACATCCCGGTCAAACATCCCGGTCAAACATCCTGGTCAAACATGCCGGTCAAACATCCCAGTCAAACATCCTAGTCAAACATCCCGGTCAAACATCCCGGTCAAACATCCCGGTCAAACATCCCAGTCAAACATCCCGGTCAAACATCCCAGTCAAACATCCCGGTCAAACATCCTAGTCAAACATCCTAGTCAAATATCCCAGTCAAACATCCTAGTCAAGCATCCCAGTCAAACATCCTGGTCAAACACCCCGGTCAAACATCCTGGTCAAACATCCCAGTCAAATATCCCAGTCAAACATCCCGGTCAAACATCCTGGTCAAACATCCCGGTCAAACACCCCGGTCAAACATCCTAGTCAAACATCATAGTCAAACATCCCGGTCAAACATCCCAGTCAAACATCCCGGTCAAACATCCCGGTCAAACATCCCAGTCAAACATCCTAGTCAAACATCCTAGTCAAGCATCCCAGTCAAACATCCTAGTCAAGCATCCCAGTCAAACATCCCAGTCAAGCATCCCGGTCAAACATCCCAGTCAAACATCCTAGTCAAACATCCCGGTCAAACATCCCAGTCAAACATCCCGGTCAAACATCCCGGTCAAACATCCCAGTCAAACATCCCGGTCAAACATCCCGGTCAAACATCCCAGTCAAACATCCCGGTCAAACATCCTAGTCAAACATCCTAGTCAAACATCCTAGTCAAGCATCCCAGTCAAACATCCCAGTCAAGCATCCTAGTCAAACATCCCGGTCAAACATCCCAGTCAAACACCCCGGTCAAACATATGGTATAGTCACATGCTTTATATTGAATAACATTTGCGAGGTGACAACGTGCCAGGAAAATAAATTCGGAAATGTGTCAAACATCCTAGTCAAAACAAACATCCTAGTCAAACATCCTAGTCAAACACGGTCAAACATCCCGGTCAAACATCCTAGTCAAACATCCTAGTCAAACATCCTAGTCAAACATCCCGGTCAAACATCCTAGTCAAACATCCCGGTCAAACACCCCGGTCAAACATCCTAGTCAAACATCCTAGTCAAACATCCCGGTCAAACATCCTAGTCAAACACCCCGGTCAAACATCCTAGTCAAACATCCCGGTCAAACACCCCGGTCAAACATCCTAGTCAAACATCCTAGTCAAACATCCCGGTCAAACATCCCAGTCAAACATCCCGGTCAAACATCCTAGTCAAACATCCCGGTCAAACATCCCGGTCAAACATCCCGGTCAAACATCCCGGTCAAACATCCTAGTCAAACATCCTGGTCAAACATCCTAGTCAAACATCCTAATCAAACATCCCGGTCAAACATCCTAGTCAAACATCCTAGTCAAACACGGTCAAACATCCTAGTCAAACATCCCGGTCAAACATCCTAGTCAAACATCCTAGTCAAACACGGTCAAACATCCTAGTCAAACATCCCGGTCAAACATCCCAGTCAAACATCCCGGTCAAACATCCCGGTCAAACATCCCGGTCAAACATCCTAGTCAAACATCCTAGTCAAATATCCCAGTCAAACATCCTAGTCAAGCATCCCAGTCAAACATCCTGGTCAAACACCCCGGTCAAACATCCTGGTCAAACATCCCAGTCAAATATCCCAGTCAAACATCCCGGTCAAACATCCTGGTCAAACATCCCGGTCAAACACCCCGGTCAAACATCCTAGTCAAACATCATAGTCAAACATCCCGGTCAAACATCCCAGTCAAACATCCCGGTCAAACATCCCGGTCAAACATCCCAGTCAAACATCCTAGTCAAACATCCTAGTCAAGCATCCCAGTCAAACATCCTAGTCAAGCATCCCAGTCAAACATCCCAGTCAAGCATCCCGGTCAAACATCCCAGTCAAACATCCTAGTCAAACATCCCGGTCAAACATCCCAGTCAAACATCCCGGTCAAACATCCCGGTCAAACATCCCAGTCAAACATCCCGGTCAAACATCCCGGTCAAACATCCCAGTCAAACATCCCGGTCAAACATCCTAGTCAAACATCCTAGTCAAACATCCTAGTCAAGCATCCCAGTCAAACATCCCAGTCAAGCATCCTAGTCAAACATCCCGGTCAAACATCCCAGTCAAACACCCCGGTCAAACATATGGTATAGTCACATGCTTTATATTGAATAACATTTGCGAGGTGACAACGTGCCAGGAAAATAAATTCGGAAATGTGTCAAACATCCTAGTCAAAACAAACATCCTAGTCAAACATCCTAGTCAAACACGGTCAAACATCCCGGTCAAACATCCTAGTCAAACATCCTAGTCAAACATCCTAGTCAAACATCCCGGTCAAACATCCTAGTCAAACATCCCGGTCAAACACCCCGGTCAAACATCCTAGTCAAACATCCTAGTCAAACATCCCGGTCAAACATCCTAGTCAAACACCCCGGTCAAACATCCTAGTCAAACATCCCGGTCAAACACCCCGGTCAAACATCCTAGTCAAACATCCTAGTCAAACATCCCGGTCAAACATCCCAGTCAAACATCCCGGTCAAACATCCTAGTCAAACATCCCGGTCAAACATCCCGGTCAAACATCCCGGTCAAACATCCCGGTCAAACATCCTAGTCAAACATCCTGGTCAAACATCCTAGTCAAACATCCTAATCAAACATCCCGGTCAAACATCCTAGTCAAACATCCTAGTCAAACACGGTCAAACATCCTAGTCAAACATCCCGGTCAAACATCCTAGTCAAACATCCTAGTCAAACACGGTCAAACATCCTAGTCAAACATCCCGGTCAAACATCCCAGTCAAACATCCCGGTCAAACATCCCGGTCAAACATCCCGGTCAAACATCCTAGTCAAACATCCTAGTCAAACATCCTAGTCAAACATCCTAGTCAAACATCCTAGTCAAACACGGTCAAACATCCTAGTCAAACACGGTCAAACATCCTAGTCAAACATCCTAGTCAAACATCCTAGTCAAACACGGTCAAACATCCCGGTCAAACGTCCTAGTCAAACATCCTAGTCAAATATCCCAGTCAAACATCCCGGTCAAATATCCCAGTCAAACATCCCGGTCAAACATCCTAGTCAAACATCCCGGTCAAACATCCTAGTCAAACAGGTCAAACATCCTAGTCAAACATCCCGGTCAAACATCCCAGTCAAACATCCTAGTCAAACATCCTAGTCAAGCATCCCAGTCAAACATCCCAGTCAAACATCCCAGTCAAGCATCCTAGTCAAACATCCCGGTCAAACACCCCGGTCAAACATATGGTATAGTCACATGCTTTATATTGAATAACATTTGCGAGGTGACAACGTGCCAGGAAAATAAATTCGGAAATGTGTAATCAATCTCAGTATTCTTAGCTCATACATGTATACATATGCAACTAACATAGATCAGTTTAACTATGAATCCCACAACGCAGTCTCGCATAGATTCTCATTTCCCGATGATGATTTTGCAATGAGGAAGTCGTTTTAAAATATTCATAACTCGATCCCACATACCTATCTTGTTTGCAAAAGAACATTCTTTGCCATGTGTAATTGAAACCGAAAGATATATAGGTGTAATATGTTTAAACAAATTTATTTTAGCTCGATTGCGAAACAAGTTCTTTCAACTTATATTAATCACTCTCGAGACCTCATTCCTGATGGAATCCATCGCCACGAGGGAGAGAGAAGAGGCAACGTGGAACTTAAATGCCTTGCCTAAGGGCACAATCGTTACTAACGGCTCCAGCGGGGCTCGAACTCCGGACCTTTCGCACCTGAAGCGAACGCGCATCCACAGCGCTACCACGACTTCCACGTATAATATTTTGTTACTGTTCGCAGTAAATAAAATAGGCGAGGTATAAACGTTAAGTTAGTTACTGTCTGCTGTTAATATTGAAAACGACAGACAAAACAAATTCGTTAGTTCACTTTTCTAACATATTATTTTATCACGAGGGTCAGAATATAGCTGAAATACAAAAGTGCATGCAACAGAGGAGGAATACGAGACACAAACAGTTGGAAAGATAATGCCATCTTCCACTGTTTGAAAACGGTGAAAGATAGCATGTTCTTTCACTGAGAAACTCAATCATTCATCGAGATAGCATAAAGAATCAAATTGTTTATATTAATTTAGAAACGTAATGCGAAATAATTAGGGGAGACCGGGGCATATCGGAACACGGGGTAAGTCGGAACAAGGGCGATAATTATGCAACGTATCCATTTAAAAGATGTGTTCGTGACGTATATGAATGATGTCATCAATACTGACTCTCAGCAAAATATACAATGGCGGACAGTCATAACGCATGAAATAAACACAGATTGTCAACATTTGCCCCGGTCTCCCCTACTTCACAACAAGTTGTTGTGACTTGTCTTTTATGGAATTACGAACTTACGGACTTTACTTTAAAATAACTTAAAATGAGAAACAAAAAGTGCACTCCTCCAGTGATATATCTTTCGGTTATATAATTTTATAGAGACATGTTCTTATATGCATCCGCCACATCGGACAGGTGGGTTTTCACCAGGTACCCCGATTTCTTCCGGCACGCATGATCACACATACGTGTTCATAAGCGTCAAAGAGGGTGAATATTATAAGTTGTTGTTGATGCTTGTTTAGCAATCGTTGTAAAATAAATAATGTTTATAAACTTTATACATTTATTAATGTGTGCTTGGAACAGTTTCTTTTTTTTAAATGAAGCAACGGTAAGAACTGCCAAAAGTCTACTTTATAATGTTTCTGCCTTGTGCAACTGCATATATTGCAAGTAGGTCAACCACAGGTCAACAAACAAAACTAGAGGTGGGTTATCTTCATTTGTTTAATGTAGACCAAGCGCCAAAGACTGCAAAAATACAAAGCACTGTATATATGTATGTATGTATGTTCCATTAATGTCAAACCCCTTGCGGGGACCTAGACATATTTTCCTGGGCAGGCTTAGCCGACCTAAGTGGTTAACCAGTACTAAGCAATGTGTGTGAGGTGCCTTGCTCAATGACACTACGTACATTCATGGCCTGACCGAGTAGGCCTATCGAACCCGGGACCGTTCTATTCCAAATTCGACGCTCTACCACTGGTAGTAAGTACACGTACACAATTTAACAAACTACTGAAGTAGCCTTCAATGCAACCTAGAAAAACAAAACGGAATTCTGAATTCCTTGAAGGCGAACTATGACCAAACGACTGCATCGAAATCGTTGTCACCACATACAACTAATAATAAAGAGGTCAGAATAAACTAAATTTTAAATCCAACACAGTAATTATCGGTTGGCTAAATCAACAATAACGTTTTCATTAGCGGTTTGCTAAAGCCAGCATTATGATAAAGCTGCATATCAATTATAGTTTTATTTTCCGCACACTTAGACATTAATCCACATTCTCTTACTTTACAGTCATTAGACTTAACCGTTACTGATCGAGGTAATAAACCAAAAGGTAGTGATACGCTGCAATATGGAATGCCACCACCCATTCCAAAGAAACGGATATTGCCAAAGAAAACTTCGTCAGATAATACCGCATCACTACATCCAATGTCAGTCGCCCAGTTAGTCGCGGAAGTGCAACCAACAGAACTGGAAACGATCATTCCCAACCGTGCAAAGGCATCTGATCAATCAGCCGAGGAACCACAATCAGCTACAGTTGTTGGCATTCCGCCAATACCAAGGAGGAAAAACAAGCCTTAAAGAATACACACATATATGAATGAATTACTATATTATTCCAATGTGCAGTTCTCACTTATAGTGCTATGTTTTGATTGCATTTGATTGTATATATGTTGAGGGCCTCATGGTAGATTAACTTTTGTTAAATGAGTACTCTCGTTAAATAAAGTCTTTATTATTATTATTATTATTATTATTATTCTCTACCTATCACTGTGTGGTTTATTGATACATCTACTACTGTGTGGTTCAATGATACACCTACTACTGTTTGGTTTAATGATACACCTACTACTGTGTGGTTCAATGATACATCTACTACTGTGTGGTTTAATGTTACACCTACTACTGTGTAGTTTAATGTTACACCTACTACTGTGTAGTTTAATGTTACACCTATTACTGTGTGGTTTATTGTTACACCTACTACTGTATGGATTAATCATACACCTACTACTGTATGGATTAATGATACACCTACTACTGTGTAGTTTAATGATACACCTACTACTGTATGGATTAATCATACACCTACTACTGTGTGGATTAATCATACACCTACTACTGTGTGGTTTAATGATACACCTACTACTGTATGGATTAATCATACACCTACTACTGTGTGGTTTAATGATACACCTACTACTGTGTGGTTTAATGATACACCTACTACTGTGTGGATTAATCATACACCTACTACTGTATGGATTAATCATACACCTACTACTGTGTGGATTAATCATACACCTACTACTTCGGCCTTCGTGATATATTTCTACGCATAAGAACTTCAAACTCGGGTTATTCTGCGATATACCACGGTCGATACTTATTATTTCTTAAGTATACAACTCATTTGTTCTGAGGGTAAATGATTGTTCTATATATATTTATATACTTAAATTTTTAATAACCTGTTTATTTTCATTATTAATTAATTCAACAAATGTATGCATATTGGGACGCCTCCAGTAATATCTCGGAATAAACAGCTTTCTCAAATCACAATACAAGTTACAACATAATAAAACATAATCAGTCGTACATTCGCCTGATAAACGCATGGAAATTGCGTGCATTTAGTGAGCTCATGGGTGCGTGAATCTCGTCAACACATTGAAGCGGGAAGTACACCAGTGGATATCGAGTAAATTGAACCCATGAACTAGGTTGTTGGGATTTCACACTCCACCCATGTTCAACCATAGGATCATAAAATGTTATCCATAAGCCACCAATAGCGCCGTGTACCTCTATCCTAGGATTCCCCAGCATAATGTTTTTTTTAATCTAGAGGTTTATGGTGCTTTCTTAGGATATATGTATATGTGTGGTTTACAGAATCACCTACAACTGTGTGGTTTAATGATACCCCAATTACTGTATAGTTTGATGTTACACCTACTACTGTGTGGTTTAATGATACACCTACCATTGTGTTGTTTAATGATACATCTACCATTGTGTGGTTTAATGATACACCTACCATTGTGTGTTTAATGATACATCTACTATTGTGTTGTTTAATGATACACCTACCATTGTGTGGTTTAATGTTAAGCCTACTACTGTGTTCTTTAATGACACACCTACCATTGTGTGGTTTAATGTTAAGCCTACTACTGTGTTCTTTAATGACACACCTACCATTGTGTGGTTTAATGTTACACCTACCATTGTGTTGTTTAATGATACACCTACCATTGTGCGGTTTAATGATACACATACCATTGTGTGGTTTAATGATACATCTACCATTGTGTGGTTTAATGATACACATACCAGTGTGATGTTTAATGTTACACCTATCATTGTGTGGTTTAATGATACACCTACCATTGTGTGGTTTAATGTTACACCTACCATTGTGTGGTTTAATGATACACCTACCATTGTGTGGTTTAATGATACACCTACCATTGTGTGGTTTAATGATACACCTACCATTGTGTGGTTTAATGTTAAGCCTACTACTGTGTTCTTTAATGATACACCTACCATTGTGTGGTTTAATGATACACATACCATTGTGTGGTTTAATGATACATCTACCATTGTGTGGTTTAATGATACATCTACCATTGTGTGGTTTAATGATACACATACCATTGTGTGGTTTAATGATACACCTACCATTGTGTGGTTTAATGATACACATACCAGTGTGTGGTTTAATGATACATCTACCATTGTGTGGTTTAATGATACACATACCATTGTGTGGTTTAATGATACACCTACCATTGTGTGGTTTAATGATACATCTACCATTGTGTGGTTTAATGATACACATACCATTGTGTGGTTTAATGATACACCTACCATTTTGTGGTTTAATGATACACCTACCATTGTGTGGTTTAATGATACACATACAATTGTGTGGTTTAATGATACACCTACCATTGTGTGGTTTAATGATACACATACCATTGTGTGGTTTAATGATACATCTACCATTGTGTGGTTTAATGTTACACCTACCATTGTGTGGTTTAATGATACACCTACCATTGTGTGGTTTAATGTTAAGCCTACTACTGTGTTCTTTAATGATACACCTACCATTGTGTGGTTTAATGTTACACCTACCATTGTGTTCTTTAATGATACATCTACCATTGTGTGGTTTAATGATACACCTACCAGTGTGTGGTTTAATGATACACATACCATTGTGTGGTTTAATGATACACATACCATTGTGTGGTTTAATGATACACATACCATTGTGTGGTTTAATGATACACATACCATTGTGTGGTTTAATGATACACATACCATTGTGTGGTTTAATGGTACACATACCATTGTGTGGTTTAATGATACACATACCATTGTGTGGTTTAATGATACACATACCATTGTGTGGTTTAATGTTACACCTACCATTGTGTGGTTTAATGTTACACCTACTACTGTGTTCTTTAATAATACGCATATCACTGTGTGCGCACTTGGAATACAGGCACGTGTAATTTGGCGTGTGTTACTCAAAGCAACATGGCTGCGATGGGAGAGCCTTTATCACGGTATGCGTCTTTGATGTACGACACTGTTTTGATATAGTGCACGAATCAGGGGTCGTGGGAGGGGGAAATCGGTGACCTTGATCCGGTACGACTGGCTTGGTAGAGAACTCGGGGATGAACATTCTTGGGGCACAGGCCGACTGGGTTATTGTGCTTGTGTTAGCTGGTGATGTCACCATATACTGGACGTGTGGGCGGGTAGAGGTGATTGGGCCTAGGTCCAGCATCGAGTCCGAGGGTATATCGACAACTACAAAAAGCATCGTGTGCCATACCTCAGATATATTAATGGTGACGGGCATCAGTAGCCGACGTGTTTAAACATCAAATTACCAGATCATTAGCCATAAAATATATACTTCGAATCTTCTTGTGGATGAAGAGAGAATCCATTCCAACTGTGATGCGCTCATCTAGAGCTATACTAATGCTATGCCTTTTTTTTAATAAGTCTCCATATCTCGACTCCTTTTGATTGCAATGACACTATGTGTATATTAAATTTGTATAGTTGCCAGGGTTCGTTTGCGTACACCTTGTCATGTTAGCCATGACTGTGAGAGAAGCAACCCTCGTCCATTCTGTGACAGTGTGGCTTAATATTTCTCACTCGAATTAAAATTAATTTGTATAAAAAAGGAAAATGAACGTGGTTGAATAACTGTTATTATTGAAAGTAGTATCATTACATTAAGCATTTATATTTGTTCGTAATATATGCTAATCGTAATGTAATGGCCACTGTTCGATGCTGCTTATAATGATCACATGATCTTACAGTATTTTAAGAGTTAGAATTAATTGTCAACAATTGTGTAGATAATGCAAATGTATCGTAAGCATTATTTAATATATTTAACTAAAGCGTTTCTATATATGGTCCTTCGGATATTGAGATTTAGGAACAATCGACATTTAATAAAGCATTTTTGTTGATCAAGCTACATTTGAGATTCAATTCTCAAACTTTCCCAACTTCTTAGGACAATTGCAAAAGCTCAGTGAAATACACACTTTGCAAAGGAGAATAATTATATACATGTAATGTTATTATTTCTGACTTATGAGACACCTCTTATGGACATCAGTACTTCCCGAATCCTATCCTTGTACGCCAGGCTCCGGGCTGATAGGCAATCGGTAACCATTATTTAACTAATGTGCATTAGCACCACATTGAAATTTCAGTTTCTTAATCTAATGGCAGTATTCAAAACGGATTAAGGGACTATGTCTTCTAAAATGTGTTAGATATTGACCCCAAAAAAGCTACGAAAATAAACAGCATCATGCAGTCAGCACGCTCCTTTTTAATAAATCAAATATCGGCACGATTACGATACTTAGAAATAGAAACCTGGGTTTGAAGATGGATTGTTAATTAATCAATCTCTAAAATAATAGTTCATACAAATTTATTTTAGCTCGATTGCGAAACAAGTTCTTTCAACTTATATTAATCACTCTCGAGACCTCATTCCTGATGGAATCCATCGCCACCAGGGAGAGAGAAGAGGAAATGTGAAATTTAAATGCCTTGCCTAAGGGCACAATCGTAACGGCTCCAGGGCGGCTCGAACTCCGGACATTTCGCACCTGAAGCGAACACGCATCCACTGCGCTATCACGACTTCCACGAAGAAGTAACTGACTAGAGTTGTAATCCATGGGTGATTATATTAACTGGGATCAGTATGCTTCCTTCTAGTGACGTGGATAACTTGACCTTTGGCGGGTTAAGTTCCATGTCCCACACAACAAATATCTTCTAAGCTCTTAAGATCGTTTGGAGGGTGATCGACGCATGTTCAGAATGTCAGAGATAGATCAATAGACTGCAGTATCATCTGCAAAAATACGGACTTTGGAACTGATGTTTAGTGGGAGATCGTTTATGTAAGCTATCGATGACAGGGGGCCAAGTATGGATCCTTGTGGAATTCCGGAAGATACAGGAATAGCTTCTGAACTAATGCCATTAAGGACAACTGATTGGAGTCTGTTATCTAGAAAACTCGTAATCAGTTATATCCTTTAGTTATGCCTCACCATTGTACATACATAACGATATCACAAACTATATAGCAAATAAAAGTACAATGCCATACAGAGTGATAAGAGACATAGCATCACAGATATATTTACTGTGGAACACTTATGTGTGTGTTTTACGTTTATTTATCGTCGCTACCGGTTGCCCATATGAGCGACGCCTCCTAAAAAGATTAGTCATTTTATATTTTTGGAGGATAGTGCAATGATACAGACAGAGACCCATTCCAGAGTCTCCTCTGGTTCTTTTACGTGCACGGTGTAAAGCACCTACACGAGACCTTCGTTTAACGTCCCATCTGAAAGACTTAATTTTATTAGGGAACACTTAGACAAGGAATGTTTATGTCAATGTTTTACACAGTTATGCATTATGATTGGTATGACACCCAATAAATAATATATTATTCTTTGCTTAAAATTTAACTTCTCGTCCTCAGGGTTAGGGTTAGGGTACCCTAACTTATTTGCGGTTTGACGCGCAACATGCCTACATCCTCGCGAGTGGTTTAACACCAAAGGAAAATAGTTAGATAGACATTAGTTATTATTACACTGCCACCCCGACAACAATTTGTCAACATTTGTGTCAGTATTTGTTGAGAAGAAGAATCGTATCTCGTAAGATCCCCCTGAAAGAATTGGTTCAGGGTCGTTGTACCATAGAAAGTAGTTGTTGCAAAGAGGCAGACAAGTCTTCGATGATGTTTATTGTGGACAAAGAGGCAGACAAGTCTTCGATGATGTTTATTGTGGAACCAAAGAGGCAGACAAGTCTTCGATGATGTTTATTGTGGAACCAAAGAGGCAGACCAGACTTCGATGATGTTTATTGTGGAACCAAAGAGGCAGACAAGTCTTCGATGATGTTTATTGTGGAACCAAAGAGGCAGACAAGTCTTCGATGATGTTTATTGTGGAACCAAAGAGGCAGACAAGTCTTCGATGATGTTTATTGTGGAACCAAAGAGGCAGACAAGTCTTCGATGATGTTTATTGTGGAACCAAAGAGGCAGACAAGTCTTCGATGATGTTTATTGTGGAACCAAAGAGGCAGACAAGTCCTCGATGATGTTTATTGTGGAACCAAAGAGGCAGACAAGTCTTCGATGATGTTTATTGTGGAACCAAAGAGGCAGACAAGTCTTCGATGATATTTATTGTGGAACCAAAGAGGCAGACCAGACATCGTTGCTGTTTATTGTGGAACCAGCGACTGTTTGTATTTCTCATTGTGAGTGTGCAGCATCTGTGGTATTTGTGAATTTATTTCAGTACCACTTGCTCTGGAGCATGGATGAGTAAACAGCCATATGATATCTATGCATTCCATTTATGAACCGGTGTTTGTAAACACACGTCACATGGTGAAAAAGCTACAGCTGCATCTACACCACACTCCCAACACTAAATAGTGTACATGACTGCGAGACGCTTGTCAGGGATATGTGATTAACATCTCATTAATTGAGACAGAGAGTGTTAAAATGAACTGCATACTAAGGTTAAAAACAGTCAGTTTTCCATGAATGTACAATGGTCCTGCTCAGCAAGAATGGTTAAGCTGGGGCTGGACATTGTAGAGTAAGCCATTCCAAAGACGTATAGTTCGGGGGGGATAGTTAATATGATACTGGGTTCGGACAGCAGAATCAAGTAGTGCAGGTTTCTTGTAGTTGTTAGGTGGTTGTTGTTGACGCATACCAAGTTATTTCTGATTTTGTATAGGTATATGTCTGATTATTGTATGCATCGATATTCAAGTGTTTGCCAGTTCAGTGAATTAATATATTTCGCTACACTGATTGCATAGTTATCATCAATGGATATATAGCGTGCAACTGATCTTTGAACATTCTCTGCTTTATAGGTGTGATGTCTTTACCAAGGGCCCGTCCAGATGGTTGAGCAATACTCGAGTTGGAGACGTGTTATAAGATTTTTGTTTCACCTTATTATTTCTGGTATTCACGTTCTTTTTAATAAATCTGAGAGAGTTAGTAGTTTTATAGGAGATGTTGTTTATATGGGTAGACCAGATTAAATCGTTACTAATTGTAAAACCTAGGTATTTAGCGACATCGGTTGTATTCGGTACCATGTTGTGGAGTGTGTAAGGGGAAATAAGTAGTTTTCTTTTGCGAGTAATTATCGGCACCTCATACTTATCAGGATTGAGATCATGAACCAGTCTCTATCCCATTGTCCTAAAGCATTCAGGTCGCTTTGCAGGATTTGTGCATCGGAAGAGGATTTGACTGTGAGATACACTTCTTTACTTTTGATACAGTTTGGCAGGTCATTAATATAGGCTAGGAAGAGGCAATGTCCAAAACAGAGTCTTGCGGGAGATGACAGGCAATATATTTGAAGTGCTGCCATCCACAACTACGCATTGGGATTAGCACCTTAGAAATGACTTGATCCACCGTGATACCTGAGGATAGCTACCCAGCTCATGAAGTTTGCATATCAGTTTGATGTGATCAACTTGTGAAAGGTTAAACTCCATAATTTTCATGGTGATGCTATGAGGTCATTATAAGTGGAGTTTTGTTTGGAACTGAGAATTTAACTGTGACAGATGGTCGATTTAAGGAAGGTCTAGTATATATGTACATGTATGTTCCATTAATATCAAACCCCTTGCGGGGATCTATACATGTTTTCCTGGGTAGGCTTAGCCGACCCAAGTGGTTAACCAGTACTAAGCAATGTGTGGGAGGTGCCTTGCTCAATGACACTACATACGTGGCCTGACCGAGTATCGAACCCGGGACCGTTCGATTCCAACTCCGACGCTCTACCACTGGACCACGGACGCCACACATCAGGTCATCAACGACTGGTTACTTGACTTCTTAGCCAACAGACAAATGAGTGTTGTAGTTGACGGCGATGCATCTCATCCGGTGAACGTTTTTTCCCGACAGGGTACGGTCCTCGATCCATTGGCCTTCCTCTGCCACATCAATAACTTACCCGATCACGTAATATCCACTGTCTGTTTGCGGACGACCGCCTCCTCTAGGAGTGCATTAAATCAGAAGCTGACCATCTCTACTACAGGCGGACTTGAAAGCTCTAGAGCATGGGCAACAACATGGGATATGCGGTTTAGTTGAAGAAAAGCCATACCTTGGCTTAACGTTCTCCGACACCAGGAAATTTGGAACTAAGTTATGTTCCCATCTCTCTCCCGCTGCGTATATGCCGTGAGATCCTGCAGTGTATCTATATACACAGACGGATATGTAGTCCAGTGGTAACACGCTGGACTGGTAATCCAGGGATCGCAGGTTCGATCCCCCGTCTGACCCTAATAAAATTAACAGTCTTTCAGATGGGACGTTAAACCGAGGTCTCGTGTCGGTGCTTTACACCGTGCACGTAAATGAACCAGAGGAGATTCTGGAATGGGTCTCTGTCTGCATCATGCACTATCCTCCAAAATCTAAAATAACTAATCTCTTCAGGAGGCGTCGCTCATATGGGCAACCGGTAGCGACGATAAATAAACGTAAACAAAAAAGTGTATAGATCTATTCAGATTCAGGACAAAATTTAGCGGTGTGATGCACACATCTCTCCCGGATCCCCGCATTTTCCTTTAACCAGCATCTAACGAAATACGCATGCGCTAGCATACGGAAGCACACAATTTGTGCAAGAAATTTGAAAAGAACGCTTTAAAACCTGATTTCACTGATTGTGTATAATTTACATATATCCAGTTATATTGCCACATATTCCTGGCGTGGGTGTATATCCTGTGCAAGGAATAACAATATGTGGTGGCCCGTAATAATGTTGTACGAGCTCGTCAGTTACTCGTTGATCGATTTCGTCTTTTTCGTCCTCGTCGACTGCATAGCCCGATCACCGTTGAAGGAAGCTGGGTAAAATATTTCCCTACAAATAACGTACCAATGATTAATTTGAACAAAAGTTTCGTTGAGCAAATAACACATTTATTATATTCCTTATGATATCCATTGCTATTGTCCATGTAGTCCAAATATTTACTGTATGCCAGAATAGCGAAAGGAACATTATGCCTGAATAGTGAAAGGGACGTTCATTTCGCGAAGGCAACTTGGTAAGTCCCTTTTGCGAAAGGAACATTATGCCTTAATTGTGAAAGACGGTCGTAGCAGGGTTCCCTCTGTCTGATTGTTTGTCTTCGCCGATTGAAAAACACTGGAGCCAATTAAAAAAACAACTAAGAGCCATATAGTTCACAAATAAATAGGAGCCATATAGTTCACAAATAAATATTTACCATTGGCGTACTGGTAATCGGCCATCTAATGCTTTTCTGTGAATGTCTTCTATTCAGTCTTTTTACGGCAAGTGGAATAATATTACTAAGTAAAATGATCATTTCTGCATTTAATACAATTGTCTAAACTGAGATTGCATAACAAACTAACAATCAATATTCAAAATAAAATACACTCACTCGCTTATGATTTCAACATGGTGTCGAAAAAGTACCTATTATCGGCCGACCTTGAAAATTCATGTAACACAAATGTTGTTTACAGTTAAATTCCAAAAAGCTAATTAACATTGGGCATAGTAATAATTGTTACTTGAAATGGAGGAATTTAACACTCAACAAATTATGATTACTCTTCAATATGAGGTAAGTTGTGACATGGAGAGAAATGTCACTTTAATGTGAAGAGTGGCACACCATACTGTCTTGCTGCCGATTTTACTGGCAAACCCATGTCTCTAACAGCATGATATGCATTTGTCAGTGCACTTGGTGAATAGAGACGCCAGGATGGATTTGGGGGAAAAATGGATGAATGTTAAAAAGCTGTAAGAGGAACACTATATTTGAATTGACTTGTAAAATGTGCATTATGACATTGTCGCATAACAATATGACCTTCCTCAGCAGGCGATGCAATTACTCAGTTTACAAAAAGAAACGCATACCGGTATTTCTTTATATTTACCTCTGTTTAAGGGATTTTTAGGCTACACATAAATGGGATTAGTGAAAGCATCAACATTTGCATACTTTCAAATAAAATATCGGGGATGTTGACGATATATTTATAAAGCCATGTATTTGACAAAACATGTGCCCAAAATAAAAAAAGTTGCGCCAAATATTTTCGCCTTTGGCGACCGACAGCGGGAAGCCTGTGGTAGTGTTCTAGGCATAGACAAAACATACAATTTAGGTAATTTTCATGTTATCCCAACAGTTACGGTAGTCCAAATATTTAGACTTGAAAATGTGACATTTCAGGGTTCATTCTAGATCAAACATTTTGGGAGAAGTGAGAAAGCGTGTGATCGCTTCCTTAAATGGTGTTCTTTAATATACTTCTGCAAACTAGGGTTAAAATGCACAGTACAACCAAGTCTAAGCGCTAAACCTCAATTACTCGTAGCATATTTTATATTCTAAAAAGTCGTTTTTATAAATTAAAATTGTTAACAAGATCAAAACACATACTGTTGATTGAATTCTGCACAGTATATAACGTCTCTTGACACAATATTATACATGAAATCAACGTTTAAATTTCATGGCAGAGTTTCGCCATTCCAAATGGGTCATTTTGAATATTTGATTATTGCGAAAAATAGAACTCGAAATAGACGCAAATAATTGATCTCCGTGCCATTATGGTGAACCAAATAAGATTTCGTTTAATGTCCAATTGTTCATAACGCATGAAATGTACTAAATAATAAATCATTCGGATTTCTTTTGTGAAGACTGCGCAGACAGAAAAAATGAGAGAATTTCACCTGTCAACTTCAAACAGCTAAAATGACATGCACAACGGAAAATAAATACAATATTTTTAACAATCTTAATATCTATATTTAGGATTATTCTTAACACCAATGCACACATTTATAACCGTTCATGTCCGAAAAGCTTCAAAATATTGGTCAGAAATCCCGCCATCATATCAGGGTGGAAAGTGCTATGCGAAAATGAGCTTTAACGATAAGAAGGACTCAAATGTGCAGGACAAACACTTCCAACCCTACATGCATGTACTTAAAATGTATATTGCATGCATCCTCATTTGTACAGATTATCGACACGATTGTCTTGTCAGTTTGGGCAGAACATGGAGTATCGGTAATCTGTACAAATGAGGATGCATGTAATGCAAATTTTAAGTAAATGGACTCGTGAGTACAGTGAAACCTGTGTTAGTGGTCACCTCAATAAAGCAGCCAACCTGTATTAAGCAGCCAGTTTCCGGATTCCCGATCGTTGTTTTATTATATATTTGACCACTATTAAGCATCCACTTGTGCTAAACAGCCACTTTCTCCCTTGGATGGCTGCTTAAGACAGGTTTGACTGTATGTGCACACGGTAATCATCATTTTATGGACATGCTTCACCACGCCCAAACTGAAGTATACATGTATATTCATTTCACCATTCAGACCAATTTGTATAATTTCTGTTGCATAGTTCCACTTTTGTTCAACGTTAAATTTTGCATTAGAACTTTGAACATTACAGATGTACGAACCACTTGCCAGTTTGTGCATGGGGTAGTTCGTCCGTAAAATGTTCATAAATACTAGCATGTCCGTAATGTAATATGCAAAGCTCTTCCAAATTAAAGTATAGCAGATGCAATAATGATAAATGCAACACACTCTATTGCATAACGCGTTAAATGATTCTATAATATATATTAAATGCAGAGTGTGAACCTACATCCTACATGTATTCACATAAATCAAATAGATCTACATGTATACCAGTACTTGTGTATATATTCATCTCTCTATTCAGACAAATTTGTATTATTTCTGTTGCATAATTCCACTTTTATTCCAGATTTATTTTATATAAAGTTCTGAAATAAACTAGATACAAGTATATAATGGTAGATATGTTTGAAATCCATTTCGCTATTCATACAAATGTTCCTTTCGTGAAATGAACTTCTCCTTTTGCAAAATGGTCCAGATCTATTATAAATTACTAAAATTGTACTAAAATTCATTTGCATTGTTTATTCTACTTCAACTGGTATGCATTATGTTTAAACATTCCACATTTGTTCTAGTAAAATATATGAAAAAGCATAAACATATGTTTGAAATCCATTTCGCTATTCAGGCAAATGTTCCTGACGAAAATGTTTACAAGATTGATCTCCTTGCCATTACGGTGAACCAAATAAGATTTCGTATAAATATCCAATTGTTCATACTCTCGTAGTGATATTTACAAGACAACACTTCCTCTAAACTAATGCAACAATGTCATTATGAAAAGAATAATGTAGTTGACCTGAACGTTATTGAAGCATTTATTTTGTCAAACTCATTTTCAGAAGTATGTACATGTATCATTGTTGACACATTTCCTGCTCTTGCTATTTCAGGTCTGAAAGGGAGAAGAAAACCATATGGTTTTATGAGTCTATTGTATTGGCTGCATTATGTTTAGTGATTTATATGCTGGACCATTGCCCATACATATTGATTGCATTGACTGTGACTACAGCTGTTTATACACAACTATGCAGACAGGTGAATTTCTGGTACGTATTGAATTAATTTCATAATCGGTGTCTTTTGATGAGTTTCATGCATTGTAGGATTCACATGAGAAGTGTTGCATTGGTCTACATGGGCTCACATCAGAGTAATGAAGTAAAATGGCCGGTACCTACGTGTACTTTGCAAATAATTTCACAATTTAATGTGAAATAATATCATAGTAAGTCAACATAAAGAAGCATACAAGTATGTAACCTTTATTAAAGTGAAGGCCACTTAAATCAAGGAATATAAGACCTGGTTCCTGGTCTAAATTCAAAAGGAGCCATCTGGTTTATTCCTAAACACGTACAACTTGTTTTCCAATCCAATACTTACATTATGTAGTTTGTAGGGGTGTAACGATGCGCTTACCACACGATGCGAATCGCGATACAAGCTGTACGATGCGCATCGCGATGCACGTATAATTGAATTGACTGAATAGGGGCTAACGACCCATTCTCTGATTGCGATTACTTAGTAACGTCTGATCAGGATCTACACTATTAGTGAAGCATTTTTAGATAAAACTCATAATTACTTGTAGGATAAAGTACAGAAATAAAGTTGAATTAATGAAACACATTTAATTCTGTAACTCAACAAACAAGTGAAACAACTGGAATTAAAATTCGGATTAATTATCATTAATACACACAAAGTTCATAGTTAGAACTAGTCCATCTATAGATGCATATCAGCTTTCGAGACTAGTTAGCTATAACATTCATGTTTTTCTTCAAAAACAACAACTGGTCAACGTGTTCACTAGACAGTCCAGACCGCTGCGCTGTAACGATATCTCCCGCGCTTGAGAACACACGCTCACTTGGTACAGAGGTTGCAGGTATACCCAATTAAAACTTAGCCAATACTGACAGAAGTGGATACTGCTTGACAATGGGATGCTGCTTTCCGACTGGTAAAGTACCATTTGCTGCGATTTCGATCGGACACCTCAAATCCAAAATGGCGACCGAAATGATGCTGGCGGACTTGTCAGTTTCATTTCGTCTGCCATGTTGTTTCGTGACGTCAGAAATATGCAACTTGTTGTCGGGTTATCCATTATTGCATATTAATGTCATCGCTCAATCAGCAATTGCGCAAACCAGTCAATTGTCGGAACGCACCGCGGTTCTTGCGCTCTCCAACCTGTTCGTGTCGTTTCGCACCTCACTATTTTATAGCGAGATCGACGTAGAAACGAAACGACTCGGGTGCGAGCGGGAAAATGTGCGAAAGATCCAATCACCTTCAGATTACATCGTCAGTCATCACCAATCAGTTAGATAGGCATGTTTACCGGCTTTCTAGATACAGTTCCCATAGCGCGCGATCAATTACAGATCGGGAACCATAGAATCTGAGGCCGGGATTCCCAGATCTATTCTTATCAGCCGGTCGGGCAAACATTGAATCGAATCGAAATCGGGTTAACGTGAATCGTGCATCGAATCACGGTGCCTGTATCGTGATTTCGATGAATCGTTACACCCCTAGTAGTTTGTGTACCTGTAAAATGTATACTTTAATAAATACAGTTTAAACTAAACACGTAACCAAATCACTTTAAAGTTAGACAAATTGAAGGATATTTACTCATTTAGATAAAACATCGGCCTTCTGCAACAACTGTGGGTCCTCTGTTGCTACATGTACTGCTGGAACATAATGAACTATCGATGGGTGGTGCCTTCTCATATTGAAGGAGGGGTTGTTAGTTAACCCACCCATCAATATTGCAGGATGTTCCCGCAGTAGTTCCATGCAAAATCGCCTAGGAATCGGTAGTTATACTCGGTCACAGACGAGCAGTCGTGGTCAACCAATAGTTGGATTTTCACCAAACTTGAGTACCGGTATGATTTCTAGTTGTGCATGTTGTAACCCAGTTTCGGTATGATGATATTTTGTGGATTTATGGCCAGTTGCATATTTTTATAACACAATGCTTGTCCGTGCTTATCTCCAAAATTCTTATTTACGTTCTCATCAAGCTGGGCATGAAGCACCAGTATGTCTAGTTGTGCATATTTCATCAAGCTGGGCATGAAGCACCAGTATGATGTCTAGTTGTGCATATTGTATTCCCATTACCGTTGGATGATTTTTGGCAGATTATTGGCCATTTGAACATTTTTATAACACAAAGCGTATCCAAAATCTCAAATGTCATTCTATGCCATCTCTGTTGCCTGGTGATTAAGGTGTCCGTCAGTAATTGCTTGTAATTGCTGTGACTACGGTACATATATTGTCCGCCTCCGTGGTCGAGTGGTTACGGTCGCTGACTTGTATACCACTGTAACCTATCATCACTGATGGTCACGGGTTCGAGCCCCGCTCAGACCGTGTCTCATTTATATGAAAAAGTTGGCAGTTTCTTACGGAGGTTGGTGCACCCAAGTACTGGTTAACCGTTGGAGCCTGCCCAGGAAAGGTGTTGTTAGGTAAACTGCCCGCCGGCGATATAGCCAGAAATGGTGCTGATGCAGGCTTAAAACCCAAAATATAACGGTACATATATTGCACTGAAGCAACATTGAGTGGGGAGATATACATTCTAAATTCCAAAACAATCTCTAGTTCTATATTATATAACAAAATCATCATATGTCACCACCATTCAAGCTAAGTTTGTTCAAATGTTTCTCACAACTCTCAATAGAAGTACTTCCACCAAATATGTTAATAATTATACACTTTTCATCATTTGGGGAGATATATATTGCTTTTAGCATTGGTGTCTGTCCACTTTACCATGTCCGTGCTTTATCCAGAACCCATTGTTGGATGTTCACCAATCTTGACAGGAAGCATTGGTATGATGTCTACTTGTGCATATTTTTACCCTGTTCCGTGTGGATGATATTTGTGCAGATTTACGACCAATTGAACTTGTTTATGACACGAAGCTTGTCCGTGCATCATCTCTAAAAGTGCATCCAAATGTTTCTTTTCATCGGTATGATGTCTAGTTGTTCATATTTTTACCCTGTTTCAGTTGGGTGATTTTTTGTGGATCTACATGTACAGTCATTTGACAGGGATCAGTTTAGTGGGCGAAATTGTCGCCCTAGGGACTCTGAATTCGCCCTCTGGGGCCCCACTTCGCCCTATAAAGTTTTTTGGTTTTTACGATTTTCAAACAAAATTTTGTCTAGTAAGATACACTGGCCCATTATAAAGCACTCCTTCTATTCAAATGTTGTACTGTGCATTTTAACCCTATTTTGCAGAAGTATAATAAAGAACACCATTTAAGGAAGCGATCACACGCTTTCTCACTTCTCCCAAAAATTCTGACCTAGAATGAACCCTGTTGGAACATTTTTATTACTGAGTACTCAAAGCTTGTCGTCCATGCTTTACACCCGAAACTTCATAATACTACATACATGTATGACTTTATTACAATGTATTTCAAATATTGAACATCCATGCTTTATTACTCCACTGAACGAAAAGTGAGTTGGGAGACATTATATTTCTCGGTCAAAGACCGAGTTTGGGGAGCAGCCATCGGTTGCACTGATTTGCTTGTTAAACTTGTTGTAATATTATCATCAGATAAGACCCAGTTTAGGGAACAGCCATCGGTTGCACTGATTTGCTTGTTAAACTTGTAATATTAACATCAGATAAGACCCAGTTTAGGGAGCAGCCATCGGTTGCACTGATTTGCTTGTTAAACTTGTTGTAATATTATCATCAGATAAGACCCAGTTTGGGGAGCAGCCATCGGTTGCACTGATTTGCTTGTTAAACTTGTTGTAATATTATCAGATAATATCACTTCATTAATAGGTACTGGTGGCACACATTCATTGAACACTGGGAGGTGCATGTCCACCATGCCGACAACGTGAAGGCTATCAACGAAAAACGTAAGCAGATTGAAATTTGGCGCAAGCTGAGTATGCAGTCTCCCGTCAGCAAACCGGTCATGTCGAGGCTGTCTGACTTTATTTGCAGAAGGAGCGAGAAGAAAACTGCTCCTCCACAAGCTACTCCTGGCTTTCCCATGACGAAAATGTTTCAACCAACCAATGTCGTACCTCCAGGTACACTTTCAAGTCAAGCTGTTCCCCAGTCCAGCCAAACTTACACACAAGACATTCAGATATCAACACAAGTAAGTCAAACTTGTCCTCAACCGAGCCAAGCTTTACCAACTCCTAGTCAATCACAGACGTATCAGCAGATGTATAATCCACCTCAATCCAACCATACACCAATAAAACACGTTAATAATTGGTTCACAAGAAATGAGCTGCGGAGACGCCCGTTAAGAAATTATGAGCAAAGAGGCGGTTCACAAACCTCGTACACACACACCACGACAACCCTCAGGAATAAGTTCATGTCTGCTTTTGGAATGTCGTCTTTTGATGTGAATAAACCGGCAGGGTTAAGAAATGAAGGACAGAATTTGTGCTTTATGAATTGTGTTATACAGTGCCTATCTCACACCCCGGGCTTAGTGGACAAGCTGATATATAGTGCCGATGAAGATCTAGACTGCTCAGAGGCAGAATCTGTTATGATAGTTGCCTTAACAAACCTCATGTCGGAGTGTAAGAAAACGAGTCGGGGCGCACACAATGAAGGGGTTTTGGATCCTACAATTCTACGTGAGGCAATGTCGGTGCTACACAATGGGCTAGTGTCGCCTCCTATGGAGCGGCAGCATCAGCAGGATGCTGCGGAGTTCTTCATGTGGTTGATAGAAGCTCTTCACACTGCTCTTAACAAGAAAACTGATAAAGGTAGCCGGTTTTGTATTAATTAGCAATTTCTAATAATCTTCAGTAAGTCTCTAGATTGCTTCAGTTTGTTTTAGAAGTATAATAATTCTATTTAAAATACCGTATGCACTGATAAATAATTACGTTGTGTCCGCATATCTTCCATTTTTTTTATCCCTGCAGAATTGTTCAGGGGCATATAGTATTTGCAATGTCCGTTCATGTAGCTTTTTTATAGAGCGGAATGACAGGGTGCCCCTTTTAGCTCTGCCCTTTTGCCTTTTAAAAAAAATGTGATGTGTCCGTCCGTCGTCCGTGAACATTTTCAAACCGCTTCTCTTCATAGCCACCATTTATGGTCATGATACATGAGATGGGGGGGGGTTGCAGAATTGGTAAAATCACGTCATTATGTAATCCAAGATGGCCACTGTCTAAAAATAGCACAGATTCTTAAGAAATCTTATGAACACCCAGTCGGATTTTGACGAATCTTGGTAGGAATGATCGATTGTGACCACAATGGGCATGGCCCGTGTGGTCAAGTAGGGGTCAAATGTTATTTTTGAGCGAATATGATCATGTCATATAACAAATCGATGAGACGATCATTCTGGTGCAATATTCCTCAAAATCTGATAATTACGTCATCCAATATGGCCGTCGAAAGGTCAAAATGTCAATCTTTTATGAGAGATTTCAAAGGTGTTCTCGTGATCTGATCAGCCAATGTCCAAGAAACTGTACTTGTATGATCCTTAAGTGACCCACCCTGTCCGTTTTTCCACTTGAGAATAAACCCTACTTCCCTAGACGTGTGTCCGTCCGTCCGTGTCAATATTTCCGGTCCAGGCTTTCGCTTCAGGGATTTCAAAACTAATGTGCCACAAATGTTCACCATATATTGGCGTATGGTCACACTTGGAGGTTAATGGTGAAATACATGTAGGTACAATGCTTCTGTTCGGGGCTGTAACTTCTTCGACTATGGAAGGATTTCAAAACTAATGTGCCACAAATGTTCACCATATATAGGGGATGTATCTTATACAAAACCCAGGTGCGTATGGTCACGGTCACACTTCTGACTTGGAGGTTAATGGTGAAATACATGTAGGTACAATGTTTCTGTTCGGGGCTGTAACTTCTTCGACTATGGAAGGATTTCAAAACTAATGTGCCACAATTGTTCAGCATACATTGTATATTGTTGATGCATCATACACAAGACCCAGGTGCGTAGCTTCAAGGTCACACTTGGAGGTTAATGGTGAAATAGGTACAATGTTTCTGTTCGGGCTGTAACTTCTTCGACTATGGAAGGATTTCAAAACTATTGTGCCACAAATGTTCAGCATACATTGTATATTGTTGATGCATCATACACAAGACCCAGGTGCGTAGCTTCAAGGTCACACTTGGAGGTTAATGGTGAAATAGGTACAATGTTTCTGTTCGGGCTGTAACTTCTTCGACTATGGAAGGATTTCAAAACTAATGTGCCACAAATGTTCACCATATATAGGGGATGTATCTTACACAAAACCCAGGTGCGTATGGTCACGGTCACACTTCTGACTTGGAGGTTAATGGTGAAATACATGTAGGTACAATGTTTCTGTTCGGGGCTGTAACTTCTTCGACTATGGAAGGATTTCAAAACTAATGTGCCACAATTGTTCAGCATACATTGTATATTGTTGATGCATCATACACAAGACCCAGGTGCGTAGCTTCAAGGTCACACTTGGAGGTTAATGGTGAAATAGGTACAATGTTTCTGTTCGGGCTGTAACTTCTTCGACTATGGAAGGCTTTCAAAACTATTGTGCCACAAATGTTCAGCATACATTGTATATTGTTGATGCATCATACACAAGACCCAGGTGCGTAGCTTCAAGGTCACACTTGGAGGTTAATGGTGAAATAGGTACAATGTTTCTGTTCGGGCTGTAACTTCTTCGACTATGGAAGGCTTTCAAAACTATTGTGCCACAAATGTTCAGCATACATTGTATATTGTTGATGCATCATACACAAGACCCAGGTGCGTAGCTTCAAGGTCACACTTGGCGGTTAATGGTGAAATAGGTACAATGTTCCTGTTCGGGCTGTAACTTCTTCGACTATGGAAGGCTTTCAAAACTATTGTGCCACAAATGTTCAGCATACATTGTATATTGTTGAACAATTCATCATGGTACTTTAGGGCAATGATGCATGTGTCCATGTAAAGGAAATTACTTTGCTGGTCTACTTGTTATGTGTATACCGGTACATGTAAGGAGTTAGATGTTTTTCATATTTTGCTATTATATAGCAATAATATTCTACTCCATGTACATGTACACATGAAATTAATATTCCATCCTGAAAGGCAGTCATTGAAATTTGTGAACATTCTTTTGTTGAATCAATAATTGCACTACTGTATTAACCCTTTCAACACCACAGGCCTCTAAATAGGCTTATAAAAAGTGTAGATCCAGATGAGCCTGCTCGTGATGAGCAGTCTCATCAGGATCTGCACTTTTTGCCAGTAATAATTATTACTATTTTTTAGATAAAATTACCCATTTTGATAAATGAACTGGTTCAAAGGTAATTTTCTTATTAATTTATTGGTCTAAAAATATCATGCACCAGTCCATGTCAGTTATTTGGGGTTGAATGCACCAGTCCATGTCAGTTATTTGGGGTTGAATGGGTTAATGTTTTATTGTGGATATAGTCATAACTTCTAAACATCTACATTGTATAATCCGGTATAGTTTAAATTAATGTCGGAGCAAAAAAATACATGTACACTCCTCAATACATATATACTCTTATCTGCGCATAGCTTGTCTCTTATTCACGGCTTAAGCTAGAGGGTGATTTGGGAGTTAATTGTCTCTGTCAGTCTGTGAGCTAGAGGGTGATTTGGGAGTTAATTGTCTCTGTCAGTCTGTGAGCTAGAGGGTGATTTGGGAGTTAATTGTCTCTGTCAGTCTGTGAGCTAGAGGGTGATTTGGGAGTTAATTGTCTGTCAGTCTGTGAGCTAGAGGGTGATTTGGGAGTTAATTGTCTCTGTCAGTCTGTGAGCTAGAGGGTGATTTGGGAGTAATTGTCTCCGTCAGTCTGTGAGCTAGAGGGTGATTTGGGAGTTATTGTCTGTGAGCTAGAGGTTGATTTGGGAGTTAATTGTCTCTGTCACTCTGTGAGCTAGAGGGTGATTTGGGAGTAATGCTCTGTCAGTCTGTGAGCTAGAGGGCGATTTGGAGTTAATGTCTCTGTCAGTCTGTGAGATAGAGGGTGATTTGG
>CM026398.1:39026207-39157395 GCA_014843695.1 Archivesica marissinica
TTTCAAAACTATTGTGCCACAAATGTTCAGCATACATTGTATATTGTTGATGCATCATACACAAGACCCAGGTGCGTAGCTTCAAGGTCACACTTGGAGGTTAATGGTGAAATAGGTACAATGTTCCTGTTCGGGCTGTAACTTCTTCGACTATGGAAGGCTTTCAAAACTATTGTGCCACAAATGTTCAGCATACATTGTATATTGTTGAACAATTCATCATGGTACTTTAGGGCAATGATGCATGTGTCCATGTAAAGGAAATTACTTTGCTGGTCTACTTGTTATGTGTATACCGGTACATGTAAGGAGTTAGATGTTTTTCATATTTTGCTATTATATAGCAATAATATTCTACTCCATGTACATGTACACATGAAATTAATATTCCATCCTGAAAGGCAGTCATTGAAATTTGTGAACATTCTTTTGTTGAATCAATAATTGCACTACTGTATTAACCCTTTCAACACCACAGGCCTCTAAATAGGCTTATAAAAAGTGTAGATCCAGATGAGCCTGCTCGTGATGAGCAGTCTCATCAGGATCTGCACTTTTTGCCAGTAATAATTATTACTATTTTTTAGATAAAATTACCCATTTTGATAAATGAACTGGTTCAAAGGTAATTTTCTTATTAATTTATTGGTCTAAAAATATCATGCACCAGTCCATGTCAGTTATTTGGGGTTGAATGCACCAGTCCATGTCAGTTATTTGGGGTTGAATGGGTTAATGTTTTATTGTGGATATAGTCATAACTTCTAAACATCTACATTGTATAATCCGGTATAGTTTAAATTAATGTCGGAGCAAAAAAATACATGTACACTCCTCAATACATATATACTCTTATCTGCGCATAGCTTGTCTCTTATTCACGGCTTAAGCTAGAGGGTGATTTGGGAGTTAATTGTCTCTGTCAGTCTGTGAGCTAGAGGGTGATTTGGGAGTTAATTGTCTCTGTCAGTCTGTGAGCTAGAGGGTGATTTGGGAGTTAATTGTCTCTGTCAGTCTGTGAGCTAGAGGGTGATTTGGGAGTTAATTGTCTGTCAGTCTGTGAGCTAGAGGGTGATTTGGGAGTTAATTGTCTCTGTCAGTCTGTGAGCTAGAGGGTGATTTGGGAGTTAATTGTCTCTGTCAGTCTGTGAGCTAGAGGGTGATTTGGGAGTTAATTGTCTCTGTCAGTCTGTGAGCTAGAGGGTGATTTGGGAGTTAATGGTCTCTCTGTCAGTCTGTGAGCTAGAGGGTGATTTGGGGTTAATTGTCTCTGTCAGTCTGTGAGCTAGAGGGTGATTTGGGAGTTAATTGTCTCTGTCAGTCTGTGAGCTAGAGGGTGATTTGGGAGTTAATTGTCTCTGTCAGTCTGTGAGCTAGAGGGTGATTTGGGAGTTAATTGTCTCTGTCAGTCTGTGAGCTAGAGGGTGATTTGGGAGTTAATGGTCTCTGTCAGTCTGTGAGCTAGAGGGTGATTTGGGAGTTAATGGTCTCTCTGTTTGTGAGCTAGAGGGTGATTTGTGAGTTAATTGTCTCTGTCAGTCTGTGAGCTAGAGGGTGATTTGGGAGTTAATTGTCTCTGTCAGTCTGTGAGCTAGAGGGTGATTTGGGAGTTAATTGTCTGTCAGTCTGTGAGCTAGAGGGTGATTTGGGAGTTAATTGTCTCTGTCAGTCTGTGAGCTAGAGGGTGATTTGGGAGTTAATGGTCTCTGTCAGTCTGTGAGCTAGAGGGTGATTTGGGAGTTAATGGTCTCTCTGTTTGTGAGCTAGAGGGTGATTTGTGAGTTAATGGTCTCCGTCAGTCTGTGAGCTAGAGGGTGATTTGGGAGTTAATTGTCTCTCAGTCTGTGAGCTAGATGGTGATTTGGGAGTTACTTGTCTCTCTGTCAGTCTGTGAGCTAGAGGATGATTTGGGAGTTAATGGTCTCTCTGTCAGTCTGTGAGCTAGATGGTGATTTGGGAGTTAATTAATGTTCTCTGTCAGTCTGTGAGGTAGAGGGTGATTTGGGAGTTAATGATCTCTGTCAGACTGTGAGGTAAATGGTGATTTGGGATTTAATGATCTCTGTCAGTCTGTGAGGTAGAGGGTGATTTGAGAGCTAATGGTCTCGTGTCAGTCTGTGAGGTAAAGGGTGATTTGGGATTTAATGGTCTCTGTCAGTCTGTGCTGCCTCACTTCTCCTTAGTTGAGGAAAACATTCATAGAGAATATATTGATGACACTTGACTATACTGAGTAATTCTCCCTATTTTGATGGTTTTACTAAATTTATCTCTTTCATATCCAGATACATTCATGTGCATATAATATATAGAAATGCTAATTGAAATATATAAAAATTGTAGAGAGTAGAGCTAAAGGCAGCAATTTGGATACCCTGGAGTTCATTTACAAAGATTTGACAGGTGAAAGATTGCAGGGATTGAAGAGTGCTTGCAAAGCTGAGGTGAGTTGGTTTGCATGGCCTACAATGTACGTATTTGTGATAGAAAACTATTGCGATATTGTATATTATATGACTCTTTCACTTTACTGAGTGCAGTCTAACTAACTTGTGTGCGACTACATGCATTAAGCGATCATTGTCTTATGCGACTACTTTCACCCCACCCCACCCCCCCCCCCCAATCAATTTTGCTATATAATATAAGTGGATTATATGACCCATCCCTTTAAGCGGCCAACAACCTCTATTCTGCCCAATCGTTTGTTTATGTTGTGAAAAGCAACCAGAAAGTGCAATCAATTTTACAATATCACGAAACATCACAATTATTTAGACAGCCAATAAGTTTTAAGCATTCCCACAAGGGAGAGAGAGGCATGTGGAATTTATATGCCTTGCTTACCTAAGGGCACAATCGTAACGGCTCCAGCGGGGCTCGAACTCCGAGCCTTTCGCACATGGAGCGAACACGCTACCACTGGGCTATCACGACCTTCCCTTGAGTGGTTCATCCGTATTTTGCATTACGAGACCATTTTATTAAGAGAGCGTTTTGGCTCCATCCCTTGGGTGGTCTCTTAGTCTTAATACAAGTTTGACTGTAAGTTACATAATGCCAATGTAAAAATACTATTGCAATAGACGTTGATCACAAATGTGTTCAATGTGTCTGTAAACATGGTCCAGTACACGGTAGGGGTACTTTTCTATTTCCACTTTACCACAGGGGACACATTATCTCCTAGTGGAAAATCACAGAGGATATGCCTTTTTTTCCTTGGGGAGGTAATACAATTTCCCGCGGGCGGAGCGGACATCAATTATTTAAGCATCCCCACGGTCTACGGTGGATGAATACGGCACGCAAAATATAACAACACATCCAATGTACACCTGTAGGTAATTTGTATGTATGTATGTTCCTTTAATGTCAAACCCCTTGCGGGGACTTAGACATGTTTTCCTGGGCAGGCTTAGCCGACCTAAGCGATTAACCAGTACTAAGCAATGTGTGTGAGGTGCCTTGCTTAATGACACTACATACGTGGCCTGACCGAGTATCGAACCCGGGACCGTTGGATTCCAAATCCGACGCTCTACCACTGGACCACGGACGCCAATTTGTTGTGGTGCATATAATGTTTATTTGGTGACAAGCCTCTGCTTACAACCGGAGGTCTCGCATGTACGTTCAGGTTGTATTTACTCTATATGGAACAATGCTTGCTACTCGACTTATTTTGAAAGACTTTAATAATAAATTGTGATTTTTTTAATATTTGAAGCCTGGTTGTTATCATTTCATGCTGTTCAACAACATACAAATACAACAAAATAGTACAACAGTTGTCATAAGATTTAGCATACACTGTATTTTTATTTTAGGACCGACAATTGCAATATCCAATGTTCATGGTTTTAATTCAATGCTTCAATGATGATATTAAACATTTTACAGATCAATCGGGCAAATGGCCTACAGAATGATACATATGCAGAGCCAATTCAGAGACTCTCTGATCTAGAATGGTTGACCTACAAGCGGAGAAATCATTCTGTCATCGATGACATGTTTGCTGGGCAGCTGGTGGAGGCATATCAATGTCTACCTGGCAACCATCTAACAGTGAACATGCAGACATTCAACATCCTACCAGTACCATTAGAAACTACAAACAATTACTCTGGACTCGTGCCTTTAGAAGACTGTTTTACAAGGTTCTGTAACATTGAGCATTTAGTGGGCTCAGAGGGCCTTGAATGTGAAATGTGTAAAAAGAACATAGTTGAGCAGGTTAGTGGTGTTTTGCTTCCAAACCGTCGGAAGAAATCGATCTCAAAGACCAATCAAAAGAATTTGCATCTAGGTGTTGACTCTGCATTCCATTCCAGCGTTCTTGCATCAACGTGCATGTCTCCAATACCCGGTCAGACGACTGATTCATTAAATGACAGTGGATATCAGGATAATGTGATCAGGACGTCGACCCCTGTATGGGAGAGAAGCAGGTACATCGTCCCTTCGCGTCATGTCCAGGAAACACAGCGACGTTGTTTATTACGTCAATTGCCAAACTGTCTAGTGATTCAACCATTACGTTTCTCATATAATCAATTCACGCAACAAACACGGAAAATTCATACACCAGTTAGTATACCATTGAAAGGCTTAGACTTGACAACCATAGTGTACGATCATGTGACCAACAGGGAAGACCTGATGACTGGTCACCAGGTGCATAAGTACGATTTGTACGCCGTGTGTTCACATCTGGGTGCTGAGTCGACAAATTACGGCCACTATGTTTGTTACTGCCTGGCACAGAATGGCATATGGTATAAATTTGATGATGAAATTGTTACCGAAGTGAACATGAACTTTGAAATAACGTGCAAAGAAATTCGAGAGAATGCTTACTTGTTATTCTACAAAAGTGCTTGTGAGCAGTAAGCAAGAGGAGTGTTGTTTCAAGGCATGCTTGTCTAGAGCTACATGTATGATCGGTGTTTCAAGGCATCTCGTCTAGAGCTACATGTATGATCCATGTTTCAAGGCATGCTTGTCTAGAGCTACATGTATGATCCGTGTTTCAAGGCATGCTTGTCTAGAGCTACATGTATGATCCGTGTTTCAAGGCATGCTTGTCTAGAGCTACATGTATGATCCGTGTTTCAAGGCATGCTTGTCTAGAGCTACATGTATGATCCGTGTTTCAAGGCATGCTTGTCTAGAGCTACATGTATGATTCATGTTTCAAGGCATCTTGTCTAGAGCTACATGTATGATCCATGTTTCAAGGCATGCTTGTCTAGAGCTACATGTATGATTCATGTTTCAAGGCATGCTTGTCTAGAGCTACATGTATGATTCATGTTTCAAGGCATGCTTGTCTAGAGCTACATGTATGATCCATATATATCTTCAAGTTGTATGTCCTAAATTTCCATTGTTTGTGGTAGTATGATTTTATCTTGGCTTAGCCGAGCCAAAGGCTCTAGGTGAGGTATTTTGATTGACTTGTCCATCTGCCAACAACTGTATTGTTGCAAATCTATACAATATATTTATTTCATTGGATTTTGTTTGTGGTAGTATGATTTTATCTTGGCTTAGCCGAGCCATTTTGATGGACTTGTCCATCTGCCAACAACTGTATTGTTGCAAATCTATACAATATATTTATTTCATTGGATTTTGTTCAAACTCTTATTATATATTTTGTTCATGTGAGGTATTGTTACCGCAATATATCTGTCCGTCGTCCGTGAACATTTTGAAACATCTTCTCTTCATTGGGTTTGAGGCCACCACCATTTATGGTCAGGATACTTGGGGGATTACAAACTTGTTTAAAAATCTTGTTGTTACCTAATCCAAGATGGCCACTGTCATAAATTAACACATTGGATGTACAATCTTTCAAAGTGACAGGATCAAAAATGGGCGTGTACTGGGAGGTCAAGTAGGGGTTAAATTTGAGCGAATATGATTGTGTGAAATATCAAATTGACGCTCTAATGCAATGAAGAAGTTTACGTCAAAAGATCTTCACCCAATGGTAGCCAAATTTCACAATTATCCAACATCTAAAACCCAACTATTTTTAAATAATTTTATTAATAACCATTCAACTGAAATATTGCACGAAATTTATAAGCGAATGTATATTTACATTGTGATCCATACCTACTATATATATATATATACACATGGACCCAACTTATACTCACACTTTAATTAAAATAACGTCAACTGCATTGGCTCACTGATTCTTCTATGAATCCCAGAGAAAATATTTGGGATGGAGGGCCAGGTCACACAATAAATGACCTTCGGAATGGAAGAGTCTAAATGCACGTTAAAATGTTTAATAATTTACAACAAGAGACTTGGGCACTATCAGAACCCCCTATATAGATATACAGGGGGTTCTGATAGTGCCCAAGTACATTGTGATAAACATGCTACTTAAAAGTTTTCCTTTTAACCACACGCCGCCCACACTATACGACAGACTCGGTACACCATTGTATAACCAGGACATTATTAACATGTTTTGATTATAAGTATCACAGACAAAGAATTAAGCTCAAACATGGAAAAACCCATATGAAATAATGATGGTGACGTTTAAAAAAAAAAGCCGTACCTACATTTTTTGGGTGTTTTACACCTTCTATCCGATCAGAAAGGCATGCGATAAATTACCGAACCTTCATTGGCTTGTTACAGTAGTTTTGTTACTGCTATATATGTACAGAACTTTTAGATGAATAAAGGATATTTTTTAGACCAAAAAAGTCCCTACGAAAACGCGTAACCGACACATCACCTAATGTCCTATTCCATAGATACAGAAATATTAATCTTAGGTTATCTGTCATGTATGTACTCGAAGATAAGAATTATTTGGTTCGTTATGGTTATATTTTATACCAGTATTAGAAATAATTTTTGTCTCGGGTCTACGAAAGAACTGTTAATAATGTAATAAACATGCCGTCGCAGTATGCCGGATTTTAGTACAGTGCCAAAAATGTTTGGATGTGTTCGTAGACAGGTATATAAACACGCAATCAGTGTACCAGTTCTTACAACTTTGGAATACTTGCTCTCGAGACCTCCTTTTAAAGGAACGCTGCTTTGCATAGTGACGTCATGACAATTGGCACCAAAATGAAAGTGCTATGGTGTTCTTTTTTGGGAGAAGTGACACATCCTAAAATGGCATTATTTAATAAATTTCAACTAAATATGGTTTAAATATCGCCATTTGAATAGAAGGAGTACTTTATAATGGAGTTGTCTTTTGTAAAAAAAATTTTTTAGGGAAGTCCCTAGGGCAACTATTTGGCCCACTAGTAATGAGCCCTGCTACTGGCCATAGCGCTTCATGAATTCTGGTAGGATCTTGGTTGCACATACACGTCTGCATTAACACTGGCCGAGACATAACCAGATTGTCTGTCAAAGTGAGTGCTGTCGAAGCTTCCACTATCGCTGCCATTTTCGGGTGGGTATTTGTCTCTGGCCTGGCTCGGCAAACTGACTGTGTCTTCATCTTGGCCTTCATCTAACTGGTACTTGTAGGAGAACGGAATATTCTGTGCAGGCAGTCTGAAATATGATTCAAGACATTCATGTCATATGGTATACAAGGTAAAAGTTCACGGGAGCAGTCTATGATATATAGGGACTGACCTATCACCGTAATTTAGCAACATTTTCTACGGGCTATCCTCAAAATACCCCCTCCACACCTCATAGTGGCTCAAAATGAACCCTGTCTCTTCTGACAAACCCTGCCCTTAAATCCTATGGTAGAAGTTTAAGGTATACAAGATAGAAGTTGCACACTATGCAAGGGAGCAGTTTATGGTATACAAGGTAACAGTTTGTTGACTGTGTGTCTTCTCACTGGACTAGCGATAGAGAGGTGAGTCAGTAAAGGGAGACTATTTCTCCCATAAGTCTTGAAAGTATGTGCAATCAGCAGCAGCTGTATCATGCACTATCCTCCAAAATCTAAAATAACTAATACTCTTCAGGAGGCGTCGCTCATATGGGCAACCGGTAGCGACGATAAATAAACGTAAAAACACCAGGCTCTTAGAGCCTCGCTGTTTGCAAAAACGATTATGCTCGTTTTCAGCACAGTAATAATTAAACATCATCTTAAATATGTAACTCGTGGAAATAAACAGGAACAGAAGACATCTTAAATATGTAACTCATGGAAATAAACATAGGAACAGAAGACATCTTAAATATGTAACTCATGGAAATAAACATAGGAACAGAAGACTTCATTGAAACACAAGAATCAGAAAACATCTTAAATATGTAACTCATGGAAATAAACATAGGAACAGAAGACTTCATTGAAACACAAGAATCAGAAAACATCTTAAATATGTAACTCATGGAAATAAACATAGGAACAGAAGACTTCATTGAAACACAAGAATCAGAAAACATCTTAAATATGTAACTTGTGGAAATAAACATAGGAACAGAAGACTTCATTGAAACACAAGAATCAGAAAACATCTTAAATATGTAACTCATGGAAATAAACATAGGAACAGAAGACTTCATTGAAACACAAGAATCAGAAAACATCTTAAATATGTAACTCATGGAAATAAACATAGGAACAGAAGACTTCATTGAAACACAAGAATCAGAAAACAAGTAGTAGTAGAACTTACTTGAAAAAATCCAATAAAAATGTCCCGTATACCAATGGATGGAAGGCAGTAAAATATATGTAGGTTGTGGTATCTACAACACTAAAATGTAAAACAGAACATTAACGAAGAACTGAAGCTTACACAGCCTACACATTGAACCTCACACGAGTGTCATATTTATATAACACATGTATGTAACTTGGCAAGTCTCTTCATATCATCACGCATGTTACACTAATATCTAGTGGCGACCGTCGGGCAATGAAAGAATATTACGTACTATTAAAGTCTGCCTAGCCAAATGTGAAACTTATGAGAGATTTCAAACGTCTTCTTCTCACGAACTTATCAGCCAATGTTCAAGAACCACAACCTGTATGATCATTAGGTGAAACTTTTCCAAACTTGTTAAAATAACGTTCCCCTGAAATCCAAGCAATAGCACAAATTCTAAAAAATCATGGCTCTCTTGTTAAACCAAGCACCTGAATATTGTCACCGTAATATTACTGCAATTTCTGCCTCAGCTCTGCATGCTGGGTAAAATAAAGGCTGTAAATAATTTGAGTAATTGTAGCAGACTTATTTTCACCGCTATAGAACGGAAGCGAGTTCATCCAGAACAATAATTTGTATAAAATGAGTTCAACATACCACAGTCCCTCGAGAAAGTCCCAGTAGAGCAGGGCACTACCAACAGTCTGTGCACAGTTCAACATTGCCAGGAACAATGTGTAATAGTAAAAAGACTTCTTTGCTGCAAATAAAATGTCAGTGAAGGTCATCAACAAATCTATGATTATGACAATATACTAACTGAATGTCATGTGATATGCCAGTAAAATGGGTAAACTAGGTCAATCTTCTATAACTAGTAACAGGGGGCAGGTCCAGCAGTTGTTTTATATCGGGAATATAAGAGTACCAGGGACACCTGTAAGATAATTGTATCATACACTGGGCATGTAAGAGTACCATGGACACCTGCAAGATAATTGTATCATACACCGGGAATATAAGAGTACCAGGGACACCTGCAAGATAATTGTATCATACATCAGGAATGTAAGAGTACCAGGGACACCTGCAAGATAATTGTATCATACATCAGGAATGTAAGAGTACCAGGGACACCTGTAAGATAATTGTATCATACACCAGGAATGTAAGAGTACCAGGGACACCTGTAAGATAATTGTATCATACACCAGGAATGTAAGAGTACCAGGGACACCTGCAAGATAATTGTATCATACACTGGGCATGTAAGAGTACCAGGGACACCTCAGCAAGATAATTGTATCATACACTGGGCATGTAAGAGTACCAGGGACACCTCAGCAAGATAATTGTATCATACACCGGGAATGTAAGAGTACCAGGGACACCTGCAAGATAATTGTATCATACACGGAAATGTAAGAGTACCAGGGACACCTCTGCAAGATAATTGTATCATACACGGAAATGTAAGAGCACCAGGGACACCTCTGTAAAATAATTGTATCATACACGGAAATGTAAGAGTACCAGGGACACCTGTAAGATAATTGTATCATACACGGAAATGTAAGAGTACCACCAGGGACACCTCAGCAAGATAATTGTATCATACACGGAAATGTAAGAGCACCAGGGACACCTCTGTAAAATAATTGTATCATACACGGAAATGTAAGAGTACCAGGGACACCTGTAAGATAATTATATCAGGAATGTAAGATTACCACCAGGGACACCTCTGTAAGATAATTGTATCATACACGGAAATGTAAGAGCACCAGGGACACCTCTATAAGATAATTGTATCATACACTGGGAATGTAAGAGCACCAGGGACACCTCTATAAGATAATTGTATCATACACTGGGAATGTAAGAGTACCAGGGACACTGCTGTAAGTGGGGTATTTTCTGTATCTTGATATGTGCTCCAAACAAAAATAAAATGACAAATACATGTCTGAATGCCCCAATGTTGCAGGAGAGGTGATGAATACATGTCTGAATGTCCCAATGTTGCAGGAGAGGTGATGAATACATGTCTGAATGCCCCAATGTTGCAGGAGAGGTGATGAATACATGTCTGAATGCCCCAATGTTGCAGGAAGGTGATGAATACATGTCTGAATCCCAATGTTGCAGGAGAGGTGATGAATACATGTCTGAATGCCCCAATGTTGCAGGAGAGGTGATGAATACACTCTGAATGCCCCAATGTTGCAGGAGAGGTGATGAATACACGTCTGAATGCCCCAATGTTGCAGGAGAGGTGATGAATACATGTCTGAATGCCCAATGTTGCAGAGAGGTGATGAATACAGTCTGAATGCCCCAATGTTGCAGGAGAGGTGATGAATACATGTCTGAATTCCCCATGTTGCAGGAGAGGTGATGAATACATGTCTGAATGCCCCAATGTTGCAGGAGAGGTGATGAATACATGTCTGAATGCCCCAATGTTGCAGGAGAGGTGATGAATACATGTCTGAATGCCCCAATGTTGCAGGAGAGGTGATGAATACATGTCTGAATGCCCCAATGTTGCAGGAGAGGTGATGAATACATGTCTGAATGCCCCAATGTTGCAGGAGAGGTGATGAACACATGTCTGAATGCCCCAATGTTGCGGAGAGGTGATGAATAAATGTCTGAATGCCCCAATGTTGCAGGAGAGGTGATGAACAAATGCTCACCAAAAACAAATTAATAAACATAGAATAACTATATTAAAGATATCATTAAATAACACACAGTATGCTCAAACTTTTTATAAAATATTTATCTTGTGAAAAACTTAATAAATGCAAATCTGCCTGTTATGTCACTTAATAATGTCACTTACAAGGTAAATTCCACTTTTCTTTTAAATGTGTCCATGGCAAGACACATATGACACTGTAAACCTACAACAAAAATACACTAAGAAGATATAGATAAGCAGACGTTCAATGTATTAATCGTGCACGAGCAAATCTTTATCATGGTCCACACAGAAGCAGTGCCAGGACATTCGGTCAGTTTTCAAGGACATTCGGTCAGTTTTCAAGGACATTTTGTAAACTTATCATTGTAAATGATAATTGTTTTGATGGCCCTATCTGTGTCATGGACCTGTCTGTGTCATGGACCTGTCTATGTCATGGCCCTGTCTGTGTCATGGCCCTGTCTGTGTCATGGCCCTGTCTGTGTCATGATGACTGTTGGAAAAACATTGACTTTTAAAACTGATATTTCTGCCAATTTCGCAGACTCTTACACATCATTTTTAAATATTTCTTTTATTTCCTTTTCATGTCAAATCACGCACGCACGTTTTAAACATTTCAGTTAGTAAGTTAGAATACTGTGACAAGAAAGGTCCAAAAGAATAAGATGTTTTTAACAGATAGAAGTGAGAGAATAGATTTAAATAGAGTTAAGAAATGAGATTATTCCATTACATTTAACGTCAATAATAAAACAAGAAAAGTTTGCTAAGAACCTGTCCTACAGGTATGTTTGGTCCCATTTTTTATTATGAGTAGCAACTTTGTCTTTTATTATTACAATGTGTTTTTCTACCTCCTTCCGTTCCTTTAGGTAACACACGAACACTTCAAGTATAGGACTTTATTTTTAAAAATGAATAATTTTGCTATGATAATATAAAATTTACTATCGGCATTATTAAGTCATTGGAGATATATTTATATCCAAAGCTTATATTTGTGAAGTTTAAAGCTACATTAAAATTTTGATGCGAAAAAAATATATCTAGATGTGACCCAAAATGTTGTATAGAAGGGCATTCCCAGAATATATGTCACAGTGTTTCCACTTGCATAGTACAGAAATCACATTAATTTTGTAGAAATATTCTTGTAACATATTTCTACTGGAATATTCTCAGTTTAGATTCTATTGTTCTTTTATATGGAGTTATGTAAATACTTATCCAGTCCAAGTTTTCAAATTCATGATTCCATATTTGCTCTGCTTTGTTTATTATACTAGTATTGTGCTTTTCAATGTTGTATACAAACGTTTGTTAGGTTTCTTCATAAACTGTTGTTGTTGAGCAGATTTGAGTGTACGTGTTGATTGAGCAGATTTGAGTGTACGTGTTGATTGAGCAGATTTGAGTGTACGTGTTGATTGAGCAGATTTGAATGTACATGTTGATTTTCAAAGTTAATATTTTCTTTCCATTGCTGGGGAATGTTCGATACCACTGAATAATACTGGAGAAAATCTTCATTTTCACGTCCGTACAAATTCTTAAATGTGTTAAAAACTATCAAATATTTGGGTATCATAATCAGATAAATGCCTACTTTCCGTTACTCCTTTGTCATACCATGATTTATTGAATATGGTAGAATTTGCAATTTTTATCCTGGAATTGTTCCGTATACTTTATTTAGATACCAAATTTATCTTTGGGTCATAATTAATTGTTGCCTAACATTCAATAACATCTTTTAGAAAGTTACAAAGAACATTTTACCACCAAATTTAATAATTTCATTAATGTATATATCTTTCCAATATCCATTGTTGTTTATTCCTGTATTTAAAATGTGTGTAACCCAATTAGCCTTTAGTGCGTTGACATCAATCATTTTTCTGCCCCCTTCTTTACAATCTTTTATTATAATATTTCTCGCTATTTCATCGAGTATAAGCATTTGGTTTATTCCGGGAAATATATTTCAGGATGATTTTCAAGAACAGATAATGGATATATTATTTTGGGTAGAGCATATGATTTTATTACTGTTAAAACAGGGTACATTTTGAATTTTGGTTCAAAATTAAGCTTGCTTCGGTGTTCTTTCTGGTTATATATATGATTCTATATATAATTCCTAGCATCATAGCCTGATTTGATGTCCAATTGAGTTGTTTCATTTTACAAAATGTTTTTTCTGTATTTCTTAAAGAACCTGTTCTACGTACTGTTGATTTGTTTGTGTTAAGCTTAAGAATTGATATTACACTGAATTCATCGATCGTACTGAAAAGATGCTAGAACCATCTGTTATAAATGTTGCATCATCCGCAAACATAAGGAGTTCTTTATTTCTTTTTCTGATAAAGTTATTCCTTTGATATTCTGTTCACATCTAACAACAGGCACAAGACATAATTTGTTTGCCCTATGGTCATATAGTAAGTAATGTTTACTGAAGGCAACCAACGGAAATGAAACATGCATGCAGAGACATCGACGAGAAACTAGGTAAAATCGATCAGATCTCTTATTTGCCCTTGTGGTGTCGACCAGAAGACCTTATTATATCAACAAATACTTTTTATTTGATGGAGATCTGTCAAATAATACCAGAATGGCACATTGTTTCATCGTGAACAGCAGGAAATGCCAGAATGGCACATTGTTTCATCATAAACAACAGGAAATGCCAGAATGGCACATTGTTTCATCGTGAACAACAGGAAATGCCAGAATGGCACATTGTTTCATCATGAACAACAGGAAATACCAGAATGGCACATTGTTTCATCGTGAACAACAGGAAATACCAGAATGGCATATTGTTTCATCGTGAACAACAGGAAATACCAGAATGGCATATTGTTTCATCGTGAACAACAGGAAATGCCAGAATGGCATATTGTTTCATCGTGAACAACAGGAAATACCAGAATGGCACATTGTTTCATCGTGAACAACAGGAAATGCCAGAATGGCACATTGTTTCATCATGAACAACAGGAAATACCAGAATGGCACATTGTTTCATCGTGAACAACAGGAAATACCAGAATGGCATATTGTTTCATCGTGAACAACAGGAAATACCAGAATGGCATATTGTTTCATCGTGAACAACAGGAAATGCCAGAATGGCATATTGTTTCATCGTGAACAACAGGAAATACCAGAATGGCACATTGTTTCATCGTGAACAACAGGAAATGCCAGAATGGCATATTGTTTCATCATGAACAGGAAATGCCAGAATGGCATATTGTTTCATCGTGAACAACAGGAAATACCAGAATGGCACATTGTTTCATCATGAACAACAGGAAATACCAGAATGGCACATTGTTTCATCGTGAACAACAGGAAATGCCAGAATGGCATATTGTTTCATCGTGAACAACAGGAAATGCCAGAATGGCACATTGTTTCATCGTGAACAGGAAATTCCAGAATGGCACATTGTTTCATCGTGAACAACAGGTAATACCAGAATGGCACATTGTTTCATTGTGAACAGCAGGAAATGCAATGTTGTCGTTTTAGCTGTCAGATTTTCAAGTACTTTTCAAGGAAGAACCTGAAAATCTGTTCAAGCCTGTGCGGACCATGTTTTATATCATTTATAGTCTTATTTCATATTCAACCAACACACAAAGGTTTACAAGGAAGTCATCAAGCCATGGGTTACAGTTAGGGGTGACTATTGGGGTCAATTTTACTATTGCGATAGTATTGCGATAGTTAAAATACTATTGCAATAGTATTGCGATAGTTGTAGGACTATTGCAATAGTATTGTGTAAATACATATTAATTTAAAACATATTCTGTTTCGCATGGAATACACAAGTTTTGTGTATTTATTTATTAGCATGCACATTTTTTCTTTATTACCATGACATCGAACACACTGCACTATGGCAAACTTTAATATCATGACATATCCAACACATTGAACTACGACAAACTTTAATATTATGACATATCCATTATCCAACAAGACCAACAGTCCAACACACTGCACTACGGCAAACTTTAATATCATGACATATACTAGTATCTAATTCCTCATGTGTCAACACACACACACGCACCTTAGAAGTCCAGTAACCAATGTATTTACCGAAGGACACAAACGAGTCTGTCTACGTATACAACACACGGCAGAGACTTATGTTTGCCAATTTTTCTTCAGAAAGATCAGTTCATCAACATGTTGGGACTGTAGGGCTGATCGCTGGGCCGTAACGATATCTCCCGCCGTGCTAAATACTCTCTCTGATGGCACAGAAGTCGCTGGAATTCCTAAGTACTTTTTAGCAAGACAAGCTAGGATTTGATACCTAGAGCTGTGTTCTCGCCACCACAACAAAGGATTATCAGACACTGTAATTGTTAGTAGTTCGGACTTGTAGCGTGTCACTTCCTCTTCGGCCATTTCCATGGTAGTTTTGGCTTCCTCAACTCTGACATGGTAAACATCACCAAACAGGTTTGAAAGGGCAGTGGGTTTAGGCTGCTTTGTAGCACCTACATTCTCATCAGCATGTGTATCCATTTTGATCTTCTTGTAGTCTGGCTCAAGATTAGGCTCGTGATCAGTTGGCGCAGGGGCTGCAGCATTTTGGTTTTCAGTGGGATGGGCTTGATCAGTAACCTGGCCAGATTGAGCATCAAACCATTCAGCAGCATGCAAGATCAGTGACTGAAACGCCACGACTCTTTCAGCGGCTGACAAAAACGGGACAGACTTAAATCGAGGATCCAGTAAAGTGGCAATGAGTAGTTCCTTTTTGACTCCATGATATCTCTTAGCAAGATCCGTAGACACTGCCGCCTTTATGTTCCTTGTGAAGCCGGGGTCGTCTTCACGTGCCACCATGACATGACTTAACAGCTGGTTCTGTAAGGGCAGAACAATGGATAAAGTGGGGACCTTTTCCTCACATAATGCCACTGTAGCAGTTTTCAATGGCGTCGGGGTAGACAACAGCTCCTCAGCATTCGTGATATCCTCTTCACTCAAAGTGGACAAATCCTTTTCTCTTCCTCTCAAGTCCTTGGATGTCAATGCAGCAAAAATTGCAGGTTGCTGCTCCAGAAAGCGGGAAGTCATATCTACAGCAGAGTTCCACCTCGTCTGAACGTCGATGATGAGCTTGTGCTGTGGGAGGTTCAACAGTTGTTGTTTCTCTTTCAGCAGAGCTGTCGCAATGGTACTACGGTGGAAAAATGCCACAATCCGTCGCATTCTAGCCAACAGCTTGGACACTGTGGGTATCTTCAGGGCACTACCACAAGCCAAGTTTAGGGTGTGAGCAAAACATCCGACATGAATTGCACTCTCCATTTCTCTGGCTGCTACGACCATATTGGATGCATTGTCAGTCACCAAGGGTGGATTGGAAGGGAGTTTCCATTCTTCTACTGCTTCCAACAACACCTTGGCAATGTTGGCACCTGTATGATGTTCTGCCATTGCTCTGGTCTGAAACACATGGATTGATTTAATTACTTATTTTGACTTACAAATAAATACATTTTTGGTTGTTATTTATTAAATGGACAATACAAATACAGAAACAATGAGCACATTATTAACAACTTGTTAATAATGTGCTCATTGTTTCTGTATTTGTATTGTCCATTTAATAAATTATTATTATATTATATATTATTCTTATTAAAAAATATACTACTACGGTAGTCTAGTAAAGTCCTGCTGCTGCTGCTACTACTACTACTACTACTACTACTACTACTACTACTACTACTAGTATTATTCCGCATGCGAGAGAGGGTGAGGGAGGGAGTGACCGAGTGAGAGAGGGAAAAGCTTTCGACCCCCATTCCCAGAGACACACGAGCAACTGCTACATGCATGCAATGTTCTTCTTCTTATAAATACTACCCATCAATCAATTTCTGATTATTATTGGGAGGTCAGTCTGTTTTGGCGGAGAGTAGACCACCCACATTTCCTGGGTAAGAAGCTAAGAACCAGTACTCAACTCTCCAACCTCCGTAAGCGATTGATAACTTTCTCACATGTCACCATTTTATCCTAAAGTTGTCCCTGATAGGGGGCGAACCTGGAGCCCTGATGATAGCAGAGAAACAGAGTTCTAACGACAGTCTCACCCCTTTCCCAGTAAAAATATGAAACAGAGAGAGAGAGAGGTGGGGGAGAGAGGCCTAATGTTACCTGTAAAACATAGCTCTTGAGTGTCCAGTCTTTATCAATGTGACAGCTGGTTATGGTTATGTAAGATTCTGTTGCCCTGCTTGTCCAGCCATCTGTGGTTAGAGCTACACTTGTTGCAGAGCTCAAGTCTTTCATCACCACATCTTTCACTGTTGCGTACAATGACGGTATTGACGTATCAGAAAAGTACTGACTCGATGGAATGGTATATCTGGGCTCCAGCACTGCCAGTAGATTTCTAAATCCAGAATTCTGCACAACACTGAATGGACGCAAATCCTTCACAATAAATCTGTCAATGGCATTTGTTATTGCTGTGGCTCTAAGCGACTGACGTGGTAATTTGGTTAACATTGGGCCAATAGACATTTGAGTCGGTGATCGTGACGTTGTTGTTGGAACTGTCAAACCAATCGGAATCGATGCATGTTTTCGACGGAAGTGGTCCGTTAGATTTGTAGTGTTGCCGCTGTACTTCAGAATCGTCCGACACTGTCGACATGCAACGCGTTTGGTGTCCACGTCTTTGTTTTTGAAATGTACAAAGCCGAAATGCATCCATATTGCTGATTTTGCAGATTTATTTCTGACAATTTCAAAAGCGTCGTCTGCCATTTCGTGTATAGCTGTCAGCCTCGTTTTAAAACTGGAAATCTCGCGATATATTTTGGTCTCCCTATTCACCGACAAGAACCGTCAAGAGATGAAAAATGGTTAAACAGGCATACAAGACGTCGACAAGAGATGGTTACTGAACAGATATGATATAATAAAGTCATCTAAAGTATTAAATATAACATGTGTTTGTCTTATATTGGCTTATTCCATCCAAAAAACTCAACACGATCAAACGCCGTCGTGACGGTAAAATCTTTATCTCAACCAGCCGATCAGAATATAGTATCAACCACGCATAACGCGCCTTCATCACTTGCTCTGCCCAGGGTTAGGGTTGGGGTCAAAACTCGTGGTTGATCATTATTCAGTTGGGTGGTTGAGAACAAAGGCTGTAAAGCAGCTTGTGTGTGTAAACACAAAAAGTGCGCGCGTGTGGATTTTAGCACTCGTTATTGATGTTTATTCTGTTTATTAAATTATTTCTGATAATAAATTATCAACACAGGGTAGATACGCAACTATCGAAACTATTGCGATAGTACTGCCGCAATAGTCAATACTATCGATGGTCATATTTACCATCGATGGTTGACTATCGTGACGCTGTCTATTGCGATGCATCGATATTTCGATGCATCGTTACACCCCTAGTTACAGTATGTGAAGGACTTCATGAATAAAGCTGTAAGCAATTGTTACAGAAGGTTGACATCTGTAGAGTTGGACAGTTCAATGTGCTGTCTATTTTCTAGTTCATTCAAACAGTAAATCTTACATTTTTAGAAAAGACATCCGAAAAGTACTCTACCAAGCATTTTAAAGGTACAATGTACATGGCGAGATATGATAGATTTTAAAGGTACAATGTACATGGTGAGATATGATAGATTTTAAAGGTACAATGTACCTGGTGAGATAGGATAAGATTTTAAAGGTACAATGTACATAGTGAGATATGATAGATTTCACATTTTAAAGGTATAATGAATGTACATAGTGAGATATGATAGATTTTAAAGGTACAATGTACATGGTGAGATATGATAGATTTCACAATTAATGTGACAGATGTAAATATAAGCTCCGTGTATCTGTACTTACAATAAAGAAGAAAGCTGAGCTTGTCATCCAGAAAATCATTCCGCCGTGTGCAAAAATGTCGTAATTTTTTGTTACAGCTCCCTTCTCGATGTGGAACTTTGGGTCTGGATACACAAACTCTAAACTACCCTGTAAGAGAATGGAGATGAGTTGATTGGGTTTTAGTGTGCAAACTCACACTGTAATATCACCTGTGTGTATATGACAATGTAAATGTATAGATTGCTTTCCTTATTTAATACATTGTCATGGTTTTTATTATTATTTATTTTTCATTCCATTTTTCAAGTATACATAACATGCATACATATACACACATAATATTTTAGAAAGACATAATTACAAGTTATATTTCATATTAAGATGTTTATGCAATATTATTATATTAATAAGACAAACGCATCATATACGTTCACCTCAAAAATATCCTTTAATGTAGTCATATGCAATTATCCATGCATTTTTTTCAAGTGGAAATTGAATTTTCAGATTAATGGAGAAAGTATCAAAGAATGTAGTAGAAGGATAGGATATATATTAGAGAAAGTTAAAGTTGGAAATTAATCGATAAAAATCTTTCTTAAACAAAGTTATACCATTTAAGATTATGTTCTTGATTTTGTCATTTATCAGTACAATTTCTTTTTCAATTGTTATTCTTATTTTTAAATATGAAATAAAATGTTCAAAATTGTGTAGACATTTGCGGCATTTCATAAAAAAAATATATAATTCATTAAAATTATTATAATATTTATTGGTTATTTCAAAAGGAAGGAGTATAAGCATTTGGTTCATTAAATACATTCAAATAATAGTTCCTTGCCAGATATATCAAGAATATTCTCATTAAAACATTCCTATGCACCTTTGTTTTTGTCATCTAGAAATCTTTTTACCCAACATGCTTTTATAGCTCTTTAGGATTTTATGTCTGTTAGTTTTAACCCACCATCTTCGTATTCTCTAATTACTATATTGCATTTGATCTGTTCAGGCTTATTGTCCCATAGAAAGTTATACATGCTTTTATTGGTGTCATTAATGACGTTTTCGTGAGGATTCCATACTACAGCAAAAGGATAAATTATTTTCGGTAGAGCAAACATTTTAATTACTGCAATTTTCCGTAACAGTGCTAATTTTCTGGGCTGCCATTGTTTTAAACAATTCTTAAATTCTTGAATTATTGGTGTAATGTTTAGTTCATTGTTCAGTTCTCTATTATTGCTGAAGACCATACCTAGTGTTTTTGCATTTTCTGAAGTCCAGTTGAAACATTTTAGTTCAAATTTGAATCCTACGTTTTGTATTGTTGATTTAGAGGTATTGAAGATGAGACCAGATTCATTTCCAAATTCAGTTATTACTTCTCTCCAAATGATTCTTTTTTCCCATTATTTATATACGTGGCATCGTCTGCAAATAATGTTTGTTTTATTTCTGTATTGTTTACCTTTATTTAATGTTAGGATCATTGTTCATGACATGTGTTAACGGTTCCATACAAAGCATGAACAGTGAGGATGACAAGGGGCAGCCTAGTCGAACACCTCTTCCGATTTCAAAACTTTCTGACATGTGACATTATTGATATGGATGCTACTACTCTTGTTATAGAATAAGTTCACCCAGTTTATGAAGGAATCACCAAACTGCACATGCTTGAGACATCTTATTAGAAATTCGTGGTTGAGTCTGTCAAATATTAGTCTTACATATTTCGCCTATATATCAACCTTTCATAAATCCAGTGCTGGTCTTGCACTCATAAATATTTCCGTATAAGCCAACTACACTGTTTTTCTATTTCGAGCCAAACTGCCGATGAGTAATGTGTGCCCACAAACATGTCGCAGAACACATTTAATACTATAATATATTCAGAGTATTAATTAAGGTGTTTACATACATAATGTATTTAAACAAGCAGACATGTCTACATATGCCAAATTCAAAAATTGGGACTATTCCAAATGGACAAAATGAATCTGCAAACACAAACAGAGCTCCATAGTGCAAAGGAGACAAAACGGATCTTCCATCCACCACAAAGTGACACAATGGCGAGTTATGATCTCAATTGTTAGATAGTATCGTTCACTGTATAGCTGGATTTACACTCCATGACTGAGAGGACTAACCTGTATGCATGAATAGATCAATGCTGAAGTTGAAGTAACTAACAGAACCCATCTGATACTCGTCTTACTATCCAAATGTCCTGAAACAGATGCAGACAAATAGTTGAATGCTGGACATAACCTGCGTAGTACCTTTGAATGTCTATGAACATATATACACTTAACAAAGGCTTATACTTGAAGAATTAATGTTTCTACAGTCAAACCTGTGTTAGTGGTCACCTCCATTAAGCTGCCAACCTGTATTAAGCAGCCAGTTTCCAGATTCCCAATCGGTTGTTTTATTATATATTTGACCTCAATTAAGCAGCCACCTGTGCCACTTTCTCTAACTCCCTTGGCTGGCTGCTTAAGACATGTTTGACTGTATGTCAATTCTATAGTTTCTTTATTATTTTAATATCCAAAATTTATCCATGTGTGCTTTGTGTTTATTTGCGCACATGAGCAACTCCTCCTGAAGAGAATAGTCATTTAAGATTTTGGAGGACAGTGATTTTGCAATGATACAGACAGAGACCCATTGCAGAGATTCCTCTAGGTTTTTTACGTGCACAGTACTTATACATGAGAAGTGAATGTTCATTGATATGTCCAATTTACATACAGTCAAACCTGTCTTAAGCATCCAGCCAAGGGAATCACAGAAAGTGGCTGCTTAGCACAGGTGGCTGCTTAATAGAGGTCAAATGTATAATAAAACAACATATTGGGAATCTGGAAAATGGCTGCTTAATACAGGTTGGCTGCTTAATAGAGATGACCACTAAGACAGGTTTGACGGTCCTTACCAAATGCTAATCAATACATAACAGTGTATGTCCAATTTAAAACCAAATGCTAACCTAAATAAAACATTACATATTCAATGTACATACTTACCAAATGCTAACCTAAATAAAACATTGCATATTCAATTTACATACTTACCAAATGCTAACCTAAATAAAACATTGCATATTCAATTTACATACTTACCAAATGCTAACCTAAATAAAACATTACATATTCAATGTACATATTTACCAAATGCTAACCTAAATAAAACATTGCATATTCAATTTACATACTTACCAAATGCTAACCTAAATAAAACATTGCATATTCAATTTACATACTTACCAAATGCTAATCCAAACACAACCACAGACAGTTCTGTTGCAAGCAGAAAAAATCTCAGCACCAGCCACAACACCTGAGAAGACACAACAAGGTTATGTAAGTGCAGTTATTTTAAATCCGCAAAATACATATACCGTAATTGTTTATGTATAGAACGCATGTTTTTTCATACACAATCATATCCATAAGTTTGCTGCACCTATTCTCCAGTTTAGAACTAAATTTAATTTTTTCCAGGACTGAAGACGACAAATGGCGTACAGTATTAGTTTATACAACTTTATTTAGGTCGATAGTGAAACGAGTTATTTCAACTTGTATTAATCACTCTCGAGACCTCATTCCTGATGGAATCCATTGCCACGAGGGAGAGAGAAGAGGCAACAGGGAATTTAAATGCCTTGCCTAAGGGCACAAACGTAACGGCTCCAGCGGGGCTTGAACTCTGCACCTGAAGCGAACTCGCATCCACTACGCTATCACGACTTCCACGACGTATGGTATTGCAACAAAGGGAAATAAATGTTTAATAATATTTTACTTAGTCTCGTATGTGCCATACTTTTACTTCTTCCGGATTTTGTTGAGTCTAAATATCTACATCAGTGTGGAAAATCATTTAAAGTTAAAAATATTTAATATACGATAAAAATTTGAAAATTTAGATAGAAAATAGATTACCGGGTATTTCAAATTAAAATAATCAAAAACAATATTTTATTTGAAAGACAATTAATGGTGGTTCACAATAAATAACTTTACCAAGCTTTGCAAACAACCAATTACTGTTTACTGTCTGGCGTATGTGCCGCTAATTATGTCTCATAATGAGACCCTTGTTAATGCGTTGAGAATTACAAGTTTGACTAGGTGTTGACATGATGAAATTAAAGACACTTTAAATACTAAAGAGTGCATCGATATTTAATCATAACATACTGACATTGTCAAACACACAGACGGATCTGTAGTCCAGTGGTAACACGCTGGACTGGTAATCCAGGGATCGCAGGTTCGATCCCCCGTCTGACCCTAATACAATTAACAGTCTTTCAGATGGGACGTTACACCAAGGTCTCGTGTCAGTGTTTCACACCGTGCATGTAAAAGAACCAGAGGAGACTGGAATGGGTTTCTGTCTGCAGTATTTACCGTCATACCTGTTTGCACTATCCTCCAAAAATCTAAAATGACTAATCTCTTCAGGAGGCATCGCTCATATGGGCAACCGGTAGTGACGATAAATAAACGTAAAATACAAAGCATTTACCGTCATACCTACAATACATCTCAGCTTGCTTACCTTGTCCGCTATATAACCGAAGTATTTACCGTCATACCCACAATACATCTCAGCTTGCTTACCTTGTCCGCTATATCACCGGAGAGAACAGAAGCATTTACTGTCATACCTACAATACATCTCAGCTTGCTTACCTTGTCCGCTATATCACCGGAGAGAACAGAAGCATTTACCGTCATACCCACAATACATCTCAGCTTGCTTACCTTGTCCGCTATATCACCGGAGAGAACAGAAGCATTTACCGTCATACCCACAATACATCTCAGCTTGCTTACCTTGTCCGCTATATCACCGGAGAGAACAGAAGCATTTACCGTCATACCCACAATACATCTCAGCTTGCTTACCTTGTCCGCTATATCACCGGAGAGAACAGAAGCATTTACCGTCATACCCACAATACATCTCAGCTTGCTTACCTTGTCCGCTATATCACCGGAGAGAACAGAAGCATTTACCGTCATACCCACAATACATCTCAGCTTGCTTACCTTGTCCGCTATATCACCGGAGAGAACAGAAGCATTTACCGTCATACCCACAATACATCTCAGCTTGCTTACCTTGTCCGCTATATCACCGGAGAGAACAGAAGCATTTACCGTCATACCCACAATACATCTCAGCTTGCTTACCTTGTCCGCTATATCACCGGAGAGAACAGAAGCATTTACCGTCATACCTACAATACATCTCAGCACACTTATCATCGACACCATACAGACCTACAACATATAAGCCAATAAACTTATGAGAATGGTATCGACAAGAAATTTATTTAATCAGATTTATCAGTTAATCAAATTATTCAGGGTTAGCAATTTCCCATAAAATATGCGCTTTTTAGAATTTAGCCAGCCAATTCACAGAAAATTATTTTACAAAACATTGCCAACAACTGCACCAGGGTGACTCGTGTATAAGTCCTGGCTCACTGAAATATAAAATGTCTTTTATGCATTCCAACGAATTGTCAAATTTAGTTCACAGTCACTGGTAGGGTGGGAACTTGCTTGCTGTGGATGGGAACAGGCTGTGTGTGTTCAGAATTAGTTCTTTGTGTATCTGAGGTTTTAAAGCATTAACTTTTGTCAGTTTTTGAGAAATAATTAAATATTGACTATTATATTTTTGGTTAAAGTTGTTGGTCACCGCTAGGTTGGGGACTTATTGTGGACGAACTGAATTAGTCCTCAGGTGTGCATACATTTCAAAGTAATATTTTTGACGGTTTGTGAGAAAAGATAATGTTTGAAATTTTTTGGACGAATCAAATATTTCTGAATATTAGACTTATTATTTTGCCAAAATTCATGTTGAATATCACTCTTGGGGGTGGGACTTGCTATGAGGGCAGACAACTACATTCGTAGCCCTAGAAACAGTATGCAGTTTATCAAAGCATTATAATTAATGGTTGTTGCTGTTGTGATCAAATTTTGTCTGGAATGACATATCCTCCTCAACCATTGGTCCAATCATCATGAAACTTCATAGCAATGATTATTGGGTGATCCTCTTTAAAGATTGCTCAAATTAGGTCATCGTCTTACATGTAGGTCAAATGAGTGCCAGAATTTCACAAATATACTCCTCCGTAATTACATGTATTTGCCCAAATGTGATGAAATTTTGTGTGGAGAATTATTAGAGGATAGTCTCCAACGTTTGCTCAAGCCCAGGGTTCATTCTAGGTCAGAATTTTTGGGAGAAGTGAGAAAGTGCGTGATCGCTTCCTTAAATGGTGTTCTTATATACTTCTGCAAAATAGGGTTAAAATGCACAGTACAACCATTAAATACAACATTTGAATAGAAGGAGTGCTTTATAATGGGCCAGTGTATCTTACTAGACAAAATTTTGTTTGAAAATCGTAAAAACCAAAAAATACCGGTATATATTTTTTTTAGGGACAAGTGGGGCCTCCAGAGGGCGAAGTCAGGGTCCCTAGGGCGACAATTTCGCCCACATCGCCCTCTAGAATGATCCCTGCAAGCCCTATCTATTCATTAAATAACGTGGCACAGATTTGATATTTGGTACATAGTGGACCACAACTAAGTTTGGATCCTGGGACCATATTGGGGTCACATATGCTGATACAGTAAAACTCTTTACAGAAACCACAATGCTTTGAGATTTTGCATGTACCATCATCTAGTGGACCATTACTAAGTGTGCTCAAATGGTGATCTGGGGTCATAACTGACCCCACAATAGCAGGCACTGACACGCATATATATATAGAGACTTATATTGTACAATTCTTTAAGTCTTCTTCTAAGAAACCACAATGACCAAATCTTTGATATTTTGTAATGTACGACCAAATCTGTTTTACCTCTATTAAGCAACATATGTTTTTATAGCCCTTTCCGCTTTTCAATTTGGGCGAACGATCCAGTGCCTTCAAGACCCTCTTGTTTAGCTATATGCAATTATTCATACTGATAGAAAGTGATATTCCTTTTCTAACATTTTCATATTACATACGCAACACTCCTAGGACCTAGGATGTATATGAACTACTTTACTCACTAATACATATAATATGTTGTGTACATTAACTAGACTGGTACTCACTAATTAATACATATAATATGTTGTGTACATTAACTAGACTGGTACTCACTAATTAATACATATAATATGTTGTGTACATTAACTAGACTAGGACTCACCAATACATATAATATGTTGTGTACATTAACTAGACTGGTACTCACTAATACATATAATATGTTGTACATTAACTAGACTGGTACTCACAATACATATAATATGTTGTGTACATTAACTAGACTGGTACCACCAATACATATAATATGTTGTGTACATTAACTAGACTGGTACTCACTACTCACCAATTAATACATATAATATGTTGTGTACATTAACTAGACTGGTACTCACTAATTAATACATATAATATGTTGTGCACATTAACTAGACTGGTACTCACCAATACATATAATATGTTGTGTACATTAACTAGTCTGGTACTCACCAATACATATAATATGTTGTGTACATTAACTAGACTGGTACTCACTATGTTGTGTACATTAACTAGACTGGTACTCACTATGTTGTGTACATTAACTAGACTGGTACTCACTATGTTGTGTACATTAACTAGACTGGTACTCACTAATTACATATAATATGTTGTGTACATTAACTAGACTGGTACTCACTAATTAATACATATAATATGTTGTGTACATTAACTAGACTGGTACTCACCAATACATATAATATGTTGTGTACATTAACTAGACTGGTACTCACTATGTTGTGTACATTAACTAGACTGGTACTCACTAATACATATAATATGTTGTGTACATTAACTAGACTGGTACTCACCAATACATATAATATGTTGTGTACATTAACTAGACTGGTACTCACTAATACATATAATATGTTGTGTACATTAACTAGACTGGTACTCACTATGTTGTGTACATTAACTAGACTGGTACTCACCAATACATAATATGTTTTGTACATTAACTAGACTGGTACTCACCAATACATATAATATGTTGTGTACATTAACTAGACTGGTACTCACTAATACATATAATATGTTGTGTACATTAACTAGACTGGTACTCACCAATACATATAATATGTTGTGTACATTAACTAGACTGGTACTCACCAATACATATAATATGTTGTGTACATTAACTAGACTGGTACTCACCAATACATATAATATGTTGTGTACATTAACTAGACTGGTACTCACCAATACATATAATATGTTGTGTACATTAACTAGACTGGTACTCACCAATACATATAATATGTTGTGTACATTAACTAGACTGGTACTCACCAATTACATATAATATGTTGTGTACATTAACTAGACTGGTACTCACTAATTAATACATATAATATGTTGTGTACATTAACTAGACTGGTACTCACCAATACATATAATATGTTGTGTACATTAACTAGACTGGTACTCACTATGTTGTGTACATTAACTAGACTGGTACTCACCAAACATATAATATGTTGTGTACATTAACTAGACTGGTACTCACTAATACAGATAATATGTTGTGTACATTAACTAGTACTGGACTCACCATACTTATATATGTTGTGTCATTACTAGACTGGTACTCACTATGTTGTGTACATTACTAGACTGGTACTCACTATGTTTGTGTACATTAACTAGACTGTACTCACTAATACATATAATATGTGTGTACATTAACTAGACTAGGACTCACCAATACATATAATATGTTTGTACATTAACTAGACTGGTACTCACTAATACATATATTATGTTGTGTACATTAACTAGACTGGTACTCACTAATACATATAATATGTTGTGTACATTAACTAGACTGGTACTCACTATGTTGTGTACATTAACTAGACTGGTACTCACTAATACATATAATATGTTGTGTACATTAACTAGACTGGTACTCACTAATACATATAATATGTTGTGTACATTAACTAGATTGGTACTCACCAATACATATAATATGTTGTGTACATAACTAGACTGGTACTCACTATGTTGTGTACATTAACTAGACTAGGATTCACCAATACATATAATATGTTGTGTACATTACTAGACTGGTACTCACTATGTTGTGTACATTAACTAGACTGGTACTCACTATGTTGTGTACATTAACTAGACTAGGACTCACCAATACATATAATATGTTGTGTACATTAACTAGACTGGTACTCACTATGTTGTGTACATTAACTAGACTGGTACTCACCAATACATATAATATGTTGTGTACATTAACTAGACTGGTACTTACTATGTTGTGTACATTAACTAGACTGGTACTCACTATGTTGTGTACATTAACTAGACTGGTACTCACTATGTTGTGTACATTAACTAGACTAGTACTCACCAATACATATAATATGTTGTGTACATTAACTAGACTAGGACTCACCAATACATATAATATGTTGTATACATTAACTAGACTGATACTCACTAATTAATACATATAATATGTTGTACATACTAGACTGGTACTCACTATGTTGTGTACATTAACTAGACTGGTACTCACCAATACATATAAATATTTGTGTACATTAACTAGACTGGTACTCACTATGTGTGTACATTAACTAGACTGGTACTCACTAATACATATATATGTTGTGTACATTAACTAGACTGGTACTAACCAATACATATAATATTTGTGTACATTAACTAGACTGGTACTCACCAATACTTATATTATGTTGTGTACATTACTAGACTGGTACTCACTATGTTGTGTACATAACTAGACTGGTACTCACTAATACATATAATATGTGTGTACATTAACTAGACTGGTACTCACCAATACATAAATATGTTGTGTACATTAACTAGACTGGTACTCACTATGTTGTTTACATTAACTAGACTGGTACTCACTAATACATATAAATGTTGTGTACATTACTAGACTGGTACTCACTATGTTGTGTACATTACTAGACTGGTACTCACCAATACTATAATATGTTGTGTACATTACTAGACTGGTACTCACTTGTTGTGTACATTAACTAGACTGGTACTCACTAATACATATAATGTTTGGTACATTAACTAGACTGGTAACTACCAATACATATAATATGTTGTGTACATTAACTAGACTGGTCCACCAATACTTAATTATGTTGTGTTACATTAACTAGACTGGTACTCACTATGTTGTGTACATTAACTAGCTGGTACTCCACTATACATATATTATGTTGTGTACATTAACTAGACTGGTACTCACCAATACATATAATATGTTGTGTACATTAACTAGACTGGTACTCACTATGTTGTGTACATTAACTAGACTGGTACTCACTAATACATATAATGGTTGTGTACATTAACTAGACTGGTACTCACTATGTTGTGTACATTAACTAGACTGGTACTCACTAATTAATACATATAATATTTGTGTACATTACTAGACTGGTACTCACCAATACATATAATATGTTGTGTACATTAACTAGACTGGTACTCACTATGTTGTGTACATTAACTAGACTGGTACTCACCAATACATATAATATGTTGTGTACATTAACTAGACTGGTACTCACTATGTTGTGTACATTAACTAGACTGGTACTCACCAATACATATAATATGTTGTGTACATTAACTAGACTGGTACTCACTAATACATATAATATGTTGTGTACATTAACTAGACTGGTACTCACCAATACATATAATATGTTGTGTACATTAACTAGACTGGTACTCACCAATACATATAATATGTTGTGTACATTAACTAGACTGGTACTCACCAATACATATAATATGTTGTGTACATTAACTAGACTGGTACTCACTATGTTGTGTACATTAACTAGACTGGTACTCACTATGTTGTGTACATTAACTAGACTGGTACTCACCAATACATATAATATGTTGTGTACATTAACTAGACTAGGACTCACCAATACATATAATATGTTGTGTACATTAACTAGACTGGTACTCACTATGTTGTGTACATTAACTAGACTGGTACTCACTAATACATATAATATGTTGTGTACATTAACTAGACTGGTACTCACCAATACATATAATATGTTGTGTACATTAACTAGACTGGTACTCACCAATACATATAATATGTTGTGTACATTAACTAGACTGGTACTCACCAATACATATAATATGTTGTGTACATTAACTAGACTGGTACTACTATGTTGTGTACATTACTAGACTGGTACTCACTAATACATAATATGTTGTGTACATTAACTAGACTGGTACTCACTATGTTGTGTACTTAACTAGACTGGTACTCACCAATACATATAATATGTTGTGTACATTAACTAGACTGGTACTCCCAATACATATAATATGTTGTGTACATTAACTAGACTGGTACTCACCAATACATATAATATGTTGTGTACATTAACTAGACTGGTACTCACTATGTTGTGTACATTAACTAGACTGGTACTCACCAATACATATAATATGTTGTGTACATTAACTAGACTGGTACTCACTATGTTGTGTACATTAACTAGACTGGTACTCACTAATACATATAATATGTTGTGTACATTAACTAGACTGGTACTAACCAATACATATAATATGTTGTGTACATTAACTAGACTGGTACTCACCAATACTTATATTATGTTGTGTACATTAACTAGACTGGTACTCACTATGTTGTGTACATTAACTAGACTGGTACTCACTAATACATATAATATGTTGTGTACATTAACTAGACTGGTACTCACCAATACATATAATATGTTGTGTACATTAACTAGACTGGTACTCACTATGTTGTGTACATTAACTAGATGGTACTCACTAATACATATAAATGTTGTGTACATTAACTAGACTGGTACTCACTATGTTGTGTACATTAACTAGACTGGTACTCACCAATACATATAATATGTTGTGTACATTAACTAGACTGGTACTCACTATGTTGTGTACATTAACTAGACTGGTACTCACTAATACATATAATATGTTGTGTACATTAACTAGACTGGTACTCACTATGTTGTGTACATTAACTAGACTGGTACTCACTATGTTGTGTACATTAACTAGACTGGTACTCACCAATACATATAATATGTTGTGTACATTAACTAGACTGGTACTCACTATGTTGTGTACATTAACTAGACTGGTACTCACCAATACATATAATATGTTGTGTACATTAACTAGACTGGTACTCACCAATACATATAATATGTTGTGTACATTAACTAGACTGGTACTCACTATTTGTGTACTTATAGACTGTACTCCTATGTTACATTAATATGTTGTGTACATTAACTAGACTGGTACTCACCAATACATATAATATGTTGTGTACATTAACTAGACTGGTACTCACTATGTTGTGTACATTAACTAGACTGGTACTCACTAATACATATAATATGTTGTGTACATTAACTAGACTGGTACTCACTATGTTGTGTACATTAACTAGACTGGTACTCACTATGTTGTGTACATTAACTAGACTGGTACTCACCAATACATATAATATGTTGTGTACATTAACTAGACTGGTACTCACTAATGTTGTGTACATTAACTAGACTGTACTCATAATACATATAATATGTTGTGTACATTAACTAGACTGGTACTCACTATGTTGTGTACATTAACTAGACTGGTACTCACCAATACATATAATATTTTGTATTTTGGTTTTTTTGTGTTTTGTGGTTTTTTTTGTTGTGTTTTGTGTTTTTGTGTGTTTTTGGTTTTTTGTTGGTTTGTGTTTGTGTGTTTGGGTTTTTGTTTACATTAACTAGACTGGTACTCACTATGTTGTGTACATTAACTAGACTGGTCTCCCATAATATAATATGTTGTGTACATTAACTAACTGGTACTCACTATGTTGTGTACATTAACTAGACTGGTACTCACAATACATAATGTTGTGTACATTAACTAGACTGGTACTCACTAATATAATATGTTGTGTACATTAACTAGACTGGTACTCACCAATCATATAATATGTTGTGTACATTAACTAGACTGGTACTCACTATGTTTGTACATTAACTAGATGGTACTCACTATGTTGTGTACTTACTAGACTAGACTCACCAATACATATAATATGTTGTGTACATTAACTAGACTGGTACTCACTAATACATATAATATGTTGTGTACATTAACTAGACTGGTACTCACTATGTTGTGTACATTAACTAGACTGGTACTCACCAATACATATAATTATGTTGTGTACATTAACTAGACTGGTACTCACTATGTTGTGTACATTAACTAGACTGGTACTCACCAATACATATAATATGTTGTGTACATTAACTAGACTGGTACTCACTATGTTGTGTACATTAACTAGACTGGTACTCACTAATACATAGAACGCTGTGAATATGGGACTGCTTGTCTGCTTCAGTTTAGTGATCGTCGTCCTCAAGTTCCACAATAGAAACATCATAAACAGTGCGTTCGGAATCAAAATGATCAAATCCCATATCCGTACTCTGAAAGAAGTAAGAAATAATAGGCTAGAGTTACACTACAGCATTTACTCATAATGGATACAACATTACACAGTATGAGATAGGAAAACCATAATATTTTTATTTAAAAAAAACGGATATTTCTGATGGATTTAAAAGCCATGGTACTGAGTAGTATATATATGTACCGCATAGAGGTCACAGAACCCACCGATGCATGTACCGCGTGGAGGTCACAGAACCCACCGATGCATGTACCGCGTAGAGGTCACAGAACCCACTGATGCATGTACCGCGTAGAGGTCACAGAACCCACCGATGCATGTACCGCGTAGAGGTCACAGAACCCACCGATGCATGTACCGCGTAGAGGTCACAGAACCCACCGATGCATGTACCGCGTGGAGGTCACAGAACCCACCGATGCATGTACCGCGTGGAGGTCACAGAACCCACCGATGCATGTACCGCGTGGAGGTCACAGAACCCACCGATGCATGTACCACGTAGAGGTCACAGAACCCACCGATGCATGTACCGCGTGGAGGTCAATGAATCCATGATACATGTACTGTGTGGAGGTCAATGAATCCATGATACATGTACTGTGTGGAGGTCAATGAATCCATGATACATGTACTGTGTGGAGGTCAATGAATCCATGATACATGTACTGTGTGGAGGTCAATGAATCCATGATACATGTACTGTGTGGAGGTCAATGAATCCATGATACATGTACTGTGTGGAGGTCAATGAATCCATGATACATGTACTGTGTGGAGGTCAATGAATCCATGATACATGTACCGTGTGGAGGTCAATGAATCCATGATACATGTACTGTGTGGAGGTCAATGAATCCATGATACATGTACTGTGTGGAGGTCAATGAATCCATGATACATGTACTGTGTGGAGGTCAATGAATCCATGATACATGTACTGTGTGGAGGTCAATGAATCCATGATACATGTACTGTGTGGAGGTCAATGAATCCATGATACATGTACCGTGTGGAGGTCAATGAATCCATGATACATATACTGTGTGGAGGTCATAGTTTATACCATAGGTTATCACTATGACCATAGTTTATCACTATGACCATAGGTTAAAATATTTGGCCCTCAGTTGGCTGTAAGATCTGCCAAAGCTTAAAATGACCATCTTCACGAGATTTTACTCAAGTTTAGGGTTTTTCTAGAACGGGATGACGGTGCGCACTGCCCCTATTTAGCGCCACCCTTTTGCAGTTTAATATTTTTTATATAAGCCTCAACATGCAAGTGCCTTTGGGCAGAAAGGCCTATATAAACTAGAACTTGTCCGCCCTGTTCACCAATATGTACTGCCCTACCGCCTCTTTGACCAAGCATAAGTAGCTGTCACTCACTATAATTTTAGCAAAATTTGGGGTACCCCCAAATACCCCCTTCCGCATATATCTCCTTCACGGCCCAACATGCACCCTGCCTCATTTCTGACCAACCCTGCCTCCTTTCCCATTTCACCACTCTAGAAAACGGTAACGCGGGCAAACTGATAGCAATGATAAATACACAGTTCAATATACATGTACCTCGAATCTGCAATATCATTGTACAGTATCCATTCACACACAGGGTCTGAAAAAACAGATGGTTCCGGAGAAAGTGTGATCCCGCCTTCAGTGGAGATGTTGGATGGGAGATCACTTGTATTTGTAGCACTGCTTCCCATTACAGCACCAAGATCAGCTGACGAAACAGCTCGAGTAATCTCGGGCTGGAATCTCAGTACCGACATCACGACCCTCTGGAAACCGCTCTCATTTATGCAGATTTTGGCTTTTAAATTAGGTATAACAGTCAGTATTTTTCCTGGAAAAAATCAAATGTAGATGTGAGAATGCAGTTGTTCAGCATGCTGTCACAGACGTGGCATTTATACTATCATCAAGTCTTGGGTTTGAGCTAGAATTGTTGTTATAAGAGTATACGCGTAACATTTCAGTCTCTTTTTCCGCGACTTTTTTACTTTTAATCCTTTTATTACCTCCATATACATGAAGAGCACAAGTGAACATACATAATATACAATTACACGTTTTACATGGACACATATAAACATACATATATACACAGTAGTACAAGTGTACAATAATGGTCATAAGAACTGACATAACCATGCAGCTATTAATTAGTGTATACCGATCATCATTACTTGCCGAAACGAAATGCAAGGGAAAGAGATGATGGTAGCGCACACAAAAGATGTTACAGTGTTTATAACCGGAACACCATTCTTCAGTAAAGAAAACGGTTCATGTACCTAAAAGCAATACAATGGTATTTAAATAGAAGCAAACATGTTTAGATTACTGATTTACCACAACCTTAAGTTTGGAGCATTTGCCAGAATGCCCTAAAACATATTATCATAAGTGTTTCGCTTGCGGTGTCTGGAAGTTCATGTGTCTCCAGTCCTGCAAGCATATCATATATCTGTGTCTCGGGTGGTTGTTTGATAAAATCAATGTATGTCGTAATACCAGTCACACAACTTATGTTCTGCCATAAGCACTTTCTTAATTTATCCTGAGATGTACATAATAACAGCTTATGAACAACTAAGTTCACAACACATTTATCGCATTGTGTGCATAACTCAGGACGTGAGAAAGAAAGTAATCTACACAGTACATATATAGCTGTGAAACAGTACATTTTTACGCTTGGGAATTTACGGCTTAATTGCCAGATAGTACAAGGTTCCTGTTTTTGGAATATAGTTTTACCAATACCTGTAGGCAAGGAGCTACATGCTGATATAGTACCTTCTTCGGAATCTATACCATATACATTCCGTTTAAGAATATATTTCCATTGATATTTCGATGGAAAGTATGCAGTTTCAAGAAAGATATCTACATAATGCATGAGATCATACTTCCTAAGTAATCCAAGCACATCAGGAATAAACCCAAGGCTTTGTCTTTCAATGCAAGATTTATAGCGTACCAACCTGTTTATAAAGATACGTTTCGAGAGATATTGGCAGTGTAGTCGGACGAGTTGACCCAGAAACTGGAGTTTCTTGTAATTAATTTCTGTTTCAATCGGAACAAGGCCCAGACAGCTTAGTGATGCCTGATTATTAGTGAACAATGGTAGGCGTTGAATATATTTTATGCAAAATCTATGGGCTCGTTCGATTTCAAGGATATTGGCGGATGTAAGATAGCTCCACAGTTCACACCCGTATAGGGATGTCGGCAATACTACTGTCCTATACAGTTTTGTGAGACTGAATATGTTTAGGTTCCCAGATCCAACACCACTATTGGAAATGTTAAGTAGGGTACCACGGAGTTTGATACTTGCCGAGTGAATATTGTCATTTAATGAGCAGTACTTGTTACATATAATCCCCAGGTGAGTATATTGGATGTCTTCCATGACCTATCTGATTGATCAAACTCATGCTTTGTTTCATTGTACACAACGACAGAGCATTTCTTGGCATTGTATTCAAACCTCCATTTTAATGAATATTCATAACATATTTGTAACATCTGATCTAGTCCGTACTTGGACATGGAGAATAGAATCATGTCATCAGCAACTGTTGGACTACAAATGTTAAAATTATATATACAAAAGCCTAGCTTAGAGTTTTCTAACTCCTGTATTAGGCCATTTATGTAAAGTAAAAAAAGGAGAGGGGAACTCTTCCCTCCCTGACTGGTACCCTGCCTAACGGGGAACCACTCCGATGTGAATGACTGATTGCGGACACAACTATTCATGTTACTATAGAGGGATACAAAAGATTTGAATGTGAGATGGTCTAGCCCACACGCCTCTAGTTTATAAATTAGACCATTATGCCAGACACGGTCAAATGCCTGGCGACAATCTAAGTAACAAATGAAGGCCTTGCTGTGGTGCTCTTTTGCAAATGATATTGACTCCCTTAAGGAAAACGATGTCATTATGCAGCCTAGTTGTTGTTGGAAGCCACCTTGCTGAGGACTTAGATCTTTCAGGATATCATCCCCTGCACGGGTTAAAAGAACACTTTCATACAACTTTAATATTGTAGAGGTTAGTGTAATAGCGCGGTAATTATGTGGATCATGTTTACTTTTACGACCGCCCTTGTGTAGCGTCACAATTACGCCCCGGTTCATGTCTGGGGGTACATAACTAAATTTTAGCATTGCCGAGTACAGACGTGCTAGAACTAATATTAAGGTGTTACCACCATGAATCAAATGCTCATAGAAAACATTATCATAACCGGGCATTTTACCTTTTTTGCATTTACGCAATAAGTCGGCTAAAAGATCTGGCGAAATTGACGTATTAAAATATACATTGCTTGTGGCACTATTTATAGGGGACTGTAAGCTATGAACCGTGTCATCAACAGTATTTTTCCATGCTGAATTGTAATTTGCATTTTCGTCAGGAGTATATAAGTCTGCGAAATATTGTTTCCACTGGTCTGTGATGGATAACGCATCACGGTACATGACATTGCCAAACTTAATTTCACAGCCAGCTTTATTGCAACCTTTGCGTTTCCTATTAATTACGCGCCAAAATTGCTTCTGGTCAACTTCACCAAGTTTATCTAGCTCATCGTCTTGATCCCGCATGAACGTTTCGACGATACGTCTATGCGTGCGTCTAAATTCCATTTTTGGGAGAAGTGAGAAAGCGAGTGATCGCTTCCTTAAATGGTGTTCTTTAATATACTTCTGCAAAATAGTGTTAAAATGCACAGTACAACCATTAAATACAACATTTGAACAGAAGGAGTGCTTTATAATGGGCCAGTGTATCTTACTAGACACAATTTTGTTTGAAAATAGTTTTTTTTAGGGAGAAGTGGGGCCCCCAGAGGGCTAAGTCAGGGTCCCTAGGGCGACAATTTCGCCCACATCGCCCTCTAAACTGATCCCTGTATGATGTTAGGAATAGTTGCAATAGCACAGTTAGGATTGGGAAAAAGTTACACAGTAACTTATTCGAATCCCTTTCCTTCTACAAATTTGGATGTCCTATTTTATTGTATTTAGCAAATGTAGTTTACCTATGATTGTCGTCAATAAGAGAATTAGTTCAAAATAAACAACTTTACGTACAAAATTGTTTGCATTTGGGATTAAAGTACACCAACAGCTTAGGCCATATGGCACCTCTCCAGCTATTATTGATGGAGGAAGGCCATGTGCGTCATTCAAGCAGTATTTTTGGCACAGACGGATATCTGGGTAGAACCACCAACCTTCCGCAACACAGTTGGACAGCTTCCTAACATTCGACCCCCCCAATGGGATACAAACCCACAGCGGTGAGGGGTGATCTCGATCTATATGCATGTACAAACATGTATATCCACAACAGTTCCAGTGTCCAGAGTGAGGGGTGATCCCTATTTATATGCATGTACAAACATGTATATCCACAACAGTTCCAGTGTCCAGAGTGAGGGGTGATCCCTATTTATATGCATGTACAAACATGTATATCCACAACAGTTCCAGTGTCCAGAGTGAGGGGTGATCTCGATCTATATGCATGTACAAACATGTATATCCACAACAGTTCCAGTGTCCAGAGTGAGGGGTGATCTCGATCTATATGCATGTACAAACATGTATATCCACAACAGTTCCAGTGTCCAGAGTGAGGGGTGATCTCGATCTATATGCATGTACAAACATGTATATCCACAACAGTTCCAGTGTCCAGAGTGAGGGGTGATCTCTATCTATATGCATGTACAAACATGTATATCCACAACAGTTCCAGTGTCCAGAGTGAGGGGTGATCCCTATTTATATGCATGTACAAACATGTATATCCACAACAGTTCCAGTGTCCAGAGTGAGGGGTGATCCCTATTTATATGCATGTACAAACATGTATATCCACAACAGTTCCAGTGTCCAGAGTGAGGGGTGATCCCTATTTATATGCATGTACAAACATGTATATCCACAACAGTTCCAGTGTCCAGAGTGAGGGGTGATCCCTATTTATATGCATGTACAAACATGTATATCCACAACAGTTCCAGTGTGAGAAGCCTCGTACCAGAGTTATTACCTGCAAGTTCCTGCTGGGCATGACGACATATACATGTAAATGGCAGTGCAGAGGTAAGCTAAATGTGCAGCATTATCTCGGCTCTAGTCAAGTCGAGGCTGCTAACGTGGTACATGGTGTACATAGAACTTACTATACAGTGGCCGTATGCAGGAATCAACATCTATTTTACCAAATGTTCAAAGGAAAACACTTCTCCTGTTCCACACCCTTGCCTGTTTCAAGGCAAATCAGGGATAATTACAATGTAGGCATAACTATGTATAAGATGTGAAATACAACGCCTTTGATCTATGGACGTCCTAAATTTCATTAGTTATTTACATGTAGAATGCAGGGATCATTCTAGAGGGCGATGTGGGCGAAATTGTCGCCCTAGGGACCCTGACTTCGCCTCTGGGGCCCCACTTCTCCCTAAAAAAAATTATGTTTTGGTTTTTACGTTTTCCAAACAAAATTGTGTCTAGTAAGATACACTATGGCTCATTATAAAGATTTCCTTCTATTCAAATGTTGTATTTAATGGTCATACTGTGTAGTTTAACCCTATTTTGCAGAAGTATATTAAAGAACACCATTTAAGGAAGCGATCACGCGCTTTCTAACTTCTCCCAAAAATTCTGACCTAGAATGAACCCTGAGAATGGTTTTCTACACACAGTATTGTCCACCTATAAACCATGTTCACTTAACTATACATGTAAGTGCATTGCTGGCTGTGAACACCCGCTTCATCTCTCCTAAACCTATTCTCTCATTCCATATGCGAGCACAACTAAACATATTAACCCATTCCCCCATAGAGATATGGTTTTATTTCATACATTTGGCTGTAATTTACCAATCATACACAATGGATAAGCTGTGAACTTGATACTCCACCTTCATGGAGGTTTCTAGGAATTATTAAGTGTTGTATACACTACGTTGTTCCGATCTTTATTATAGCTTGTTTGACTACTAATGTGTCGATCTATGTCTATATTCATTGGCGTCGAGAGGCGCTTCTAAGGGGGAAAGGGTTAAATGAAGCACATGATTTACATTGTATGCATGTATTAACATTTTAAATTACATATATTATCTGTTCTTATAGAATACTCGTCATTTTTAAAGTGGACCTGAAAGGTCTTATGGGGTCACATTGTCAAGTTTGCGTGCTATTCGGAACCAACAAGGTCAATAACCATTATTCTGCTCTATTTCTAAGAGAAGCTACATGTAAGTGTCCACCCAAGCCAAGACAGAGAGCTAGGGTTCATTCTAGGTCAGATTTTTTGGGAGAAGTGAGAAAGCACAAGATTGCGTCCTTAATGGTGTTATTTAATAAATTTCTGCAAAATAGCGTTAAAATGCACAGTATGACCATTAAGTAAAACATTTGAATAGAAGGAGTGCTTTATAATGGGTCAGTGTATCTTACTGCACAAAATCTGGTATGAAAATTGTAAGAATAATTTTTTTAGGGAGAAGTGGGTCCACTAGGGGGGCTAAGTCAGAGTACCTAGGCGACTATTTTGTCCAAATTGCCCTCTAGAATGAGCCCTGAGGGCCATACTCGATGTTGAATTGCAGCTATTAGACCGGGCTATGTACCTATGAGGCTATGCCAGGGCATATGAGACAGGGTTGGCAATTTCCCGGGAAATAAGAGTATTTCCCGGGACGGCGGGAAATACCGGGAAATACTGGGAAATAAGAATTTGGATACCGGGAAATAAGAATTTGGATGATTTTGGTGGTAAATACAGGTATATATACCATACAATTTCTATTACCCGGTGTACTGATTGTAGTGCAGGATGAAAATGAACTGCTTTTGAAGAATATGACGGAAACAAAATATGACAAGAAAAACGAAAAAATAAATGGAAAAAAAAACAATAAAATAAAAAAAAACAATAAAACCCAAAAAAAACTGTTGTGGTTGCCAATGATGCCACCTGATGAGTACCCCTGGCAGGGACGAAATAGTTTAAGCACTTATAGAGTGGTAGCAATGCATAAAAATGAGCAAAAAACGTGTTTGGAAGACACATAATCTTATTTCCCGCCCCCGGTATTTCCCGGCCAACCCTGATATGAGATCAGACTCCCTAATCATGTTATGACATTAGTCTATACAAATTTATTTTAGCTTGATTGCAAAACAAGTAAGTTCTTTCAACTTATATTAATCAGTCTCGGGAGCTCATTCCTGATGGAATCCATCGCCATGAAGGAGAGAAAAGAAGCTGTGGAATTTAAATGCCTTGCCTAAGGGCACAATCGTAATGGCTCCAGCGGGGCTCAAACTCCGAACCGATCGCACCTGAAGCGAACGCGCATCCACTGTGTTATCACGACTTCCACAATTATCCACTGTTATGACATTAGCTTTTCTGGATTGTGTTTAGCTGCCATTTTTTTGAGGGTTGGATTGTTTATAGCAGAAACAACATTGAATGTGCACTATCACCATGTACTCTTTACGACATGGAATATACATGTATCTCTTCACATTTACCGTTTTTAGTATTTTCTGCTACAGTGGGCTGAATCTTGTTTAGCATCCGGTACTTTATACTGTACTGTAAGTTCATGTATGTAATAATAATGGGAATTATTTTTCATTAAAATAATAATCCAAATTATTTACAAGAAAGAAACTGCATCTACTTGCATACAGTTCATTTAGCTATTGGGGCTATCTGTGACTGTAAGCTGGTCCCATTCGCATGTCATTTTTACTGTCATTACTTCCAGTAAACAAGCTTGCATGATTCTACGACAGGCTATCAATTTTATATACACGGCATACATTTCAGGCACTGAAATAATTGGTAAATCAATCGGATAAATTTAGACATGACAACAGAAATCTGAATGTTTGTTACCTTGAGTAATTGTCCATATATAGCTTTGGGATGTAACAATTTCCAGTGAAATGATTATTTTATTAGTAAATGTTCGCACATATTTTCGACAATAATCTAAGTTACCAGTATTTGAACACTGATTGTTATAAATTGGTTTCTTGTGTCATACAACATCGATAATTTGAATTTAATAATTAATATCATCTGGCTATTTATGTTAATTAGGCTGTGAATTATCTCACGATGTTTTACATTGGCATTGCTGATTGACGTTACATATTGATTGTATTAAGCTTATTATCCGGATGACGGGGGGAGATTATCTTATGCAACGCGGGCTGTATTTCACATTGTGTATTTCGAGACTCAAAATTCCAGAAATAAGGCGTAATGGATGTCGCCCTGATGTCTATTGTCGACGATGTCACGGAAAATAAAGCGACCATTACACCTGAATCACCCTCTAGCGTGAGCCCTAATGTGTATTGTAGTTACAACAGCGTTTGGGGAAAGCAGGCACTGTGGTTAATATAAAGAATGATTCGGGCATAGGGACCCATCAAGATTTCCAATTTAAATTTAATAAAGAATAATTGTGATGAATGAACATTTAGCAAAATAATAATAAGAAACAAAGGTACGTGTAATTTTAGAAAAAGAATTAAGTCATTTATAAGTTGCTGTTATATAGGTAAATTATGGGCAGTCACTGGCATTACTTCAATGCAATGCATACAAGATGGCAGCATGATGTTAGCATTGATGGGGAGTTAATGTCACCACGATGTGTCATATATTTACCCCGTAACAGTGTGGGAAATGCAAAAATGAAAAAAATATGTGTAACAGTTACAGTGTTAGGTGATAACTCTGGTCCGGTATGGCTTTTGGCCGGGGAAATAACACGGGACGAGATTGAGCGAGACTAGACCACCGAAGAATGAAGATCGTAGCTTGCCCGCTCAACGTTCTTTCAACGACAGAACTCAAACAAGACAGTGTAAATTGTGACAACCAGTTGTATTAAGATAGACAGATACAGATAAATTGTAACAAATAGGCAAGACACTTTATGTGTTCCATATTTCAACCTTAACAAAACAATCTCTTCCTACATAACCAGTCACAATCCCATTTATTGATCTCTTCCTACATAACCAGTCACAATCCCATTTATTGAAACAAGTTTGTTATCACATTATACTCCAACTTAGGTTGTGAAGAGCATTACCTGGAAACGCTGATTTCCACAGATCTATCTGAAAGAACACTCATTTATACACTGAACTGCTACTTTCGAAGCTGACCAACTATGGCATTGATGGCCCTATCAACAACTGGCTGCGAGACTTTCTCATCAATCGTTCCATGAAGGTTCGATGGCGAATCATCAGACTCGGTACACGTCGACTCCGGAGTCCCGCAGGGCACGGTCCTCGGCCCTCTCCTCTTCTTGTGTCATATAAATGATCTACCTGAAGTTGTCAAGTCGCAGGTCAGACTGTTTGCAGACGACTGCCTGCTATACAGGCCCATCAAGACAGCCAATGATCATCTTGTGCTACATGAGGACTTGAGAGCGCTGGAGACTTGGGCCAAGACATGGGGAATGCGCTTCAACGCCTTGAAATGCTACATCCTCAGCATCAACAGCAAGTCGTCCCATTTCTACGAACTTGACAAGCACTTCCTCCAAGTTGTCAATGAAACTCCCTACCTAGGAGTCACTATACAAGCCGACATGAAGTGGGATAGCCACATATCCAAGATCACCAAGAAAGCCAACTCCTCCCTGGGTTTCATCAGGCGTAACCTAAGCCACTGCCCCTTGACATGCAGGAAGACTGCCTATTTGGCCCTTGTACGTTCCACCCTCGAGTATAGCTCCAGTGTCTGGGACCCATACTACGCCAAAGACATAGACAAACTTGAGAAGGTCCAACGACAAGCAGCCAGATTTATCACCGGCGAATACAAATCCAGAGAGGGGGGTTGTGTCACCAACATACTCCAGTACCATGGACTGCAGAGCCTCCAGGACAGAAGGAGATCCAATAGGCTGACCTTCATGTACAAAGTGGTCGCGGGGCAGGTGCCAGCTCTACCTTGCCATGACATAAGAGAAAAACGAAACATTAAACTTAAAACATTCAGCGACTATTCTACAACAAATGTACTAAGTAAACATCATTACATGTGACAAACAACTCCAAGTGTTTTAACTTAATCTCATGTAAAACTGAACAGTTCAGGAACTCTTTTTTTCCACAAACAATAATTGATTGGAACAACCTAAATAACAATGTTGTGTGCGCAGCAACAGTGAGCAGCTTCCAATCTGCTCTCCAGTGTCAATAAACAAGAAGACACATCTCTCTCCCATCGCGTTACATGCCTTAAACGGCCCTGCGATGTAATTATCCAGATCCAGACTCATATAATGATATATTCTGGTTGTGACGGTTGTCGTCATATCCGAAAATCAGTTCAATTTGGTTTCTCACAAAATATACGACCATTAGTAATATTTACATACATACTAACCCATTTGTGTTGTGTCATATTATAAATGTTTAAATGACTCACTGATATGATAGAAAATCACGTTCACGTCACCTGTAATTGTTTTGTATTTATCTTTTCGCAATTTCTTATCAACTTCCGCATGTGCAGCATAATTTTAACTTAATCGTGAAAATATAATTTTTGTACGTACTGGAATAGGTCAGTATGTATGTCCCACGGGCACAAGACACAATTTGTGTTTGCCCTATGGTCATATAGTAAGTAATGTTTACTTGTGAAGTAAACATTATTTACTATATGACCATAGGGCAAACAAAAATAAGTTGTGGTATGTCCCATTAATGTCAAACCCCTTGCGGGGACCTATATATGTTTTCCTGGGCAGGCTTAGCCGACCTAAGCGGTATAACCAGTACCAAGCAATGTGTGTGAGGTGTTTGCTCAATGACACATACATACATGGCCTGACCGAGTATCGAACATTGGACCTGTGGTCCAGTGGTAGAGCGTCGGATTTGGAATCGAACGGTCCCGGGTTCGATACTCGGAAAGGCCACGTATGTAGTATCATTGAGCAAGGCACCTGACACACATTGCTTAGTACTGGTTAATCGCTTAGGTCGGCTAAGCCTGCCCAGGAAAGCGGTAGAGCGTCGGGTACTTAAGGGTACACTGTTAATGGCTCGAACTCCGGGCATTTCGCACATGAAGTGAACGTGCTATCACACTTCCATTTTTGGGTAATAGACCGCTAAATTGTTTTCACTGAGTATGTTTGACAGTTCGAATACAGGTTTTGACCGCCTTCGTGATCGAGTTGTTAAGGTTGCTGATTGGTATACCACTGTAACCTATATCACTGATGATCATTGGTTCGAGCCCATGTCTCGACCATCTTTCTTTATATGAAAAAGTTGGCAGTTTCTTACGGAGGTTGGTGCACCAGTCCGTTCAGTTTGAACATGTGCATAGTAGGAAACACTGTAACATACACTAACCTTGTATGGAATCAAACGCGAGATTGTTTGTCCTAATTAAGGTCATATACTGATAAATATTACAGAAAAAGGTATACTAAGATGATTATTTGCTTATCCAGCGATCTTAAATAACCGTTTATTCAGAATGAATAGATATAGCATATAGATATAAACGTGCATCACATCAGTCGCGAGCTTAGAGTGCTCTACAACAGTGCTTATAATTAAGAAATAATAAGTATCAACCATGGTATATCGCAGAATAACCATCGTTTGTCGTTATTATGCCTTCGGCCTTCGTGATATATTTCTACGCATAAGAACTTCAAACTCGGGTTATTCTGCGATATACTACGGTTGATACTTATTATTTTGATTCTAACACGACTTACTTCTAATAATTTTAGACTAGAATCAAAGGAGTATTTTCTTCAAACGAGGTGCTACACCGCTGCATTTGGCTTTCGAAATTTCCTCCCGCGTAAGGGGTGATGACGTTATTTTTTATCGAAAATATCAATCTAGTGCATAAATGAACAACAGTTGTAACTGATCAATAATTTTATTTATTTTGTCAAATAAAACTGTACAGAATAGTAACTGAAACGTTACTTAACAGAAAAACAAGACGGACAAGAAATTATCTGATTCTAAAAATAGCTCACTTCCGCGAATTCCCACGATATTTTTTACAAACATCACGTGACTTTCATTCATGAAACTTTACACGCATTGTATAAATGGAATAGCCAAAACACGGTGCGCGTGCAGCATAGTTCAAGGTAGGTATATCGCAGAATAACCCGAGGTAGATTTTACTCTACAAGTATGTATGTTATTAGCTGGGTCGTGTTAGAATGTATAATAATGAACATACGCTCTGTATAGTTCAGCAACCGTACACTTATAATAATTAACTGTTTCAAGTCCTGATTAGTTCAAATTAATGGCTAATACCAGTAATGGTAGGACATTTCATACACATAGTTCCCACCCTTATTGGCCGGTCAAATTGAAGTACTTTCAAGTACCTTTTTTCTAAAATCCAATGACCAATTTTAGGGCAATAGATATGTTAACAGTTGGCAATAAGACTAAGTGTCCTGTTATTTCTGAACAGGTATTAACATTAGCTAGTAAAAAGAATGCCTGTTCAATAACAAGGTCATACATGACTACACGCACGCGCCCGCGCACGCACGCACGCTATGAATGCTTATAGCCGGATGATATTATGTAAATCGTTGTTGTATCATGCAATGTATCAATTTATAACAATCAGTATTCAAATACAGATAATAGTAACCCTAAATTAGCCATATATTAGTCAATCTGTGAAATAATTTAAAAGAAGCTAGTTTCAACTGATTTTGGTGGGTATGGGTATGGACAACTTCCAAAAAAAAGTAAGGGGGGATAGGGGTTGGGGAAATTGTTTTATTAGAGGTCAAAGGTCATCGACTCCTGCCTAAATCACTAAAAATAATATTTCAGCAACAAAACATGATATATTAGTATATAGATGATCTTGGTGTCAAAATGCACAGAATTACAAAAGAAGATGACACAAGATAATTATTGACCCTTGGGACCAAATCCTGACCTCTGAAAATGAGGTCAAAGGTAAAAAAAGCTGTTAAAATGTCATATTTATAACAGGAAACATACCATATTATATAAAAATGAGCAAAAACCAACCGAAGAGGTTAATTTCAACTTACGTGGTGGATATGGGGGTTATTATTTATTCCAAGAGCAGATGGGGAGGGGGAAATTACCTTTGATTTGCCTCCGTTCATCAAGGCATCTCAAATTGTTAAAGATCAGCAGTTAGAAGTTGTTGTGAGACTTGGAGGATTTCACTTCCTGAAGAGTTACCTTGGCTGCATTGGCTACATCACTGAAGGCAGTGGTTTGGCAGAAGCCATGCAAGTCATATATGGACCTAATACAGTCCAGTACATCCTGAAAGGTGCATCATACTCAAAATACCTGAGAGCACTTTTTTTTTTTTTTTTTTTTTTTTTTTTTTAGAGCACACTTCTTAACAGATGCCTGGTGAAACACATGGTGGGTGAAAGTGACAGCGAAAGTCTGGATGAGAGACTCGCAGGAAATGTCAAGAACTGCAAAGATGTGGGTTCTGCACCACCAACTTGTCAGAACAGCACACTATTTCATATTGGCAGAAAGACTCCATGATTGGCATGGACATCTGAATGCCATTTCTAGCATGATTGATATATTTGCCACAGTTGGACATGGGCTGTATGCCAAATTTGACCCATGTACTTGCAAGAGATGCTTAGACTTCCAGAATAATATCCTCAGGTTAGTATATGTAAACTCAATGCGATCTTATTGTAAATAAATTTATTATCTGGAAGCATGTGTTTTCATGAATGTCGGACTTCTGCAAAAGCATTTCAAATATGTATGTCCACCTTTAATTTGTCGTAAATCATGCCAACTTAATCCTGTATATTCTCTTTTGAGTTCGAAGTAGTATTTAGTGAGGTGGCTGTCCTCTTGCCCTCTTTCCATGTTTGAGCTGGCATCATCTCTCATTGCATACATCTACATATTTTAGTCTTCTTATATTTCCATACTACTCCCAATAGGTGATATACATTTTAAGGATGTTCTTTTCATTTGCAGGTGTATGAAGCTTTCATGGAGGGGAATCACACAACACGCTACAGCGATGAGCAATTTTCTGGACAATTTTCTGACCAGACAATCGAAGAGACACTCATGCTGAAAGCCAACTCAAATGAAGGCTTAACAAGAGGAAGAATGCTCAACGAGAGCTCTGTGAAAGTATGGACTGGTACGTTTTCACATCTCAAGCTTCTAGGGGACCTGATGAATGAAATGATTAGTGGAAAACGGAGTAAGAGGACCCACACATACCTTGGGAAAAAGCGTCTGGAGAAAGACAGCCAGCACATCAAGTTGATTTCTGCATGGGTTTCAACTCATAACCCCTTCATAGAGGTTAGTATAGATCTGTTTCATTTACTGATAGTAGCACAGAAATCATTCCACATTTCAGTTACTATTTGTGGAACATTTACTTATCATCTTAGCTATGTAAAATAATATTTCATTTTTCATTTCAGGTAAAAGACCCCAACACCATTACTTCGCTGTCTAGTGGAGTAATAACTATCGACAAGTCAATTGTCAACTGTGATGATGTAGTGAGGATAGGCCATGCAATGCAAAAGGATCTTGATAATGAGTCACCGGTTATGAGCATGAAGACAGCAAAGAAATGCAAAACTCTTGCTGAACTTCAGAAGAAAGTAACGGTAGGCGACAAGAAGATCTACATCGAAAAGACCCTTCTTTTCAATAGACTGATATTCATGGCAGAGAGAGATGACGGGATCGAACACATGTTCAAATTTGAGCTGACTCCGGTCCCAACATCTCTCTTCACAATGGATCGCATGAGAAAACCCAAAAAGCATGCATTTGGCAAGATGCTCAAGGAAACAGCTACAAAACTTGACGTGGACATAAACAGCAAGATGCATGTTGTTGATGGAGGGTGGCTACTTCATCAGGTAAAGTGGTCCAGCTGTGCAACCATCAATACTATAGTTGATACATATATCAAATATGTTGACAACACATTCAAGGATGCTACTGTAGTGTTTGATGGCTACGGGGAGGAATCATCAACGATAGACCATGAACATATGCGGCGGATGACTGGGAAGAAGGTTTCTCCGGACATGATGGTCACACCGGAATTGACTATATCATGTGACAGAGAGGTTTTCCTGGCAAATGAGAAGAACAAAGGAGCCTTAATCATGATGATATCTGCAGAGATGGCAAGCCACAATATCACTGTACGCCAAGCAAATGATGATGGTGACACGCTGATTGTTAGGTCTGCAATGGACTTGGTCGCAAGTGTTATATCCCCAGTTGTTGTTGTCGCCCAGGACACTGATATTTTGATATTGCTCTGCTATCATAGGCCTATCCACTGTACTAATTTGTATTTACAAGCTGATTTTGGTGGTCTTTACGACATCTCTAGCAATACACATCGGAGACAAAGAAGAGTTCCTCTTCAAGTATGGCTGGTCTGGAAACGACACTGTTTCGTGTATTCATGGACATACCAAATGTGCTCTCTACAAATGCAGATTTCCCACCAGTGTCATTATTACATTTACAAGTCCCACTTCAACCGACTCCATAATTCGAACAGCTGGATTAAAAGCCATGCATATCACATATGGCTGTGGGTATACTCCCCTAGAAGAGTCTCGAAGTTCAAGAAGCAAGCAGCCAAGGGCACACTCGATCCTGACCGCCTATCACCAACGGAAGATGCAACAGCTCAACATTCCCTTCGTGTCCATCTTCAAGTTGTGGTATGGAAGCATCTTGGCACCTCTATTCTTGATCCCAAAGGAAGAGGATTTAGATTCCAACAGAAAACTTAGACCAAAAATGCTATCTGTTGGTAAGGCGCCAGACAACCTTCTGAAAGTAATTTGTTGCAACTGCAAGGAAGGAGAGAGGCAATGTCAACCAATGATATGCAGCTGCATAAAAGCTCGCATGTCGTGTGTATTTGCATGTGGAGTGTGCTGTGGGCATTGCGATAATGGAACAGATAGCATAGATGCAGAAGAAGAAATTGGTTGCGATGAAGAGGAAACAGACTGAGTACTATTAATTTGTTGTTGCCGATAGATACTGTAAGTTCTAAGTTGTGAGTAGTATTCTGCAAATTGTTGATTATAAATTCACATATACTTTACATACAGAAAAATGTCGCACTAATGAACTGTACCCCCCCCCCCGGCTTATTTTGACCATTAACCTCGTATTTTTGGTGGTGAAGAATCCATTTCATATTTTTTGTTTATACAAATTTATTTTAGCTCGATTGCGAAACAAGTTATTACAACTTATATTAATCACTCTCGAGACCTCATTCCTGATGGAATACATCGCCACGAGGGAGAGAGAATAGGCAACGTGGAATTTAAATGCCTTGCCTAAGGGCACAATCGTAACTGCTCCAGCGGGGCTCGAACTCCGGACCTTTCGCACCTGAAGCGAACGCGCATCCACTGCGCTATCACGACTTCCTCCATTTCATATTTAGTTTGTATCTTGGTATAAATTCTGTTACTGTTACCAATATGATATTTGATATGATATTTAGTGATAAGACGTCTATTATTGACCTTTGACCTCATTTTCGGAGGTCAGGAATTGGTTCCATGGGTCTGTAATTATTCAATGACCTTTGACCTCTAATAAAAAAGGTTTCCCCAACCACTATCCCTTCTTACTTTTTTTTGGTAGTTGTCCATACCCATATCTACCCAAATCAGTTGAAATTAGCTTCTTTTAAAAAAAATCACAGATGAACCTTAAGTTAGGGATACTATAAGTGCTAAAATCGAATAGGCCAATTTAGCCATTGTCGAAAATATTGACTAATAAATAATAATATATAAATTCCCTGGAAAGTGTAAAGTCCTAAAGCTATTTACGGACAATTACTCGGGTCAAGGTTACATTCTGTGGTCGTGACTTAATGCTAACCTAGATCATTCCTCGTCTGTATACACCGATCTTAATCACTGGGCCACTCCAGCATTAAAAGCCATTGGAAACATGAAGTAGCAAATTGTGCATAGATGTACATGTAATGCCGGAGAGTGTCATAAGCTCCCTTATTTGCCCTGTCCAATTAGCGTGCTCGCTTCTCACAAATGCTACCCTGGTTCGATCCTCGGACCGGGAAGTATGTGAGATGGTATGGTGGTCGCCAGACCGGACAGGTGGATTTTCTCTGGGTACTCCCACACAAATGACCACATATACGCTTTCATCCGCGCCAACGAGAATGATAAATATAAGTCGTTAGAACTTGCTTCGCAATCGTTGTAAAATAAACAACGGCTGTTCCAGAACAGGATTGCAGGGTCTGTTCCAGGACAGGGCACGAATGCAAGGGCTATTCCAGGACATGACAATAATGCAAGGGCTGTTCCAGGACAGGACAAGAATGCAAGGGCTGTTCCAGGACTGGACAAGAATGCAAGGGCTGTTCCAGGACAAGAATGCACGGGCTGTTCCAGTACAAGAACGCAATACCTGTTCCAGGACAAGAATGCAAGGGCTGTTCCAGGACACGAATGCAAGGGCTGTTCCAGGACATGGCAAAAATGCAAGGGCTGTTCCAGGGCAGGACAAGAATGCAAGGGATGTTCCAGAACTGGACAAGAATGCAAGGGCTGTTCCAGGACAAGAATGCAAGGGCTGTTCCAGGACAAGAATGCAAGGACTGTTCCAGGACAGGGCAATAATGCAAGGGCTGTTCCAGGACAGGACAATAATGCAAGGGCTGTTCCAGGACACGACAAGAATGCAAGGGCTGTTCCAGGACTGGACAAGAATGCAAGGGCTGTTCCAGGACACGACAAGAATGCAAGGGCTGTTCCAGGACACGACAAGAATGCAAGGGCTGTTCCAGGACAGGACAGGAATGCAAGGGCTGTTCCAGGACAGGACAATAATGCAAGGGCTGTTCCAGGGCAGGACAAGAATGCAAGGGCTGTTCCAGGACAGGACAATAATGCAAGGGCTGTTCCAGGACAGGACAAGAATGCAAGGGCTGTTCCAGGACATGACAAGAATGCAAGGGCTGTTCCAGGACTGGACAAGAATGCAAGGGCTGTTCCAGGACATGACAAGAACGCAAGACCTGTTCCAGGACACGACAAGAATGCAAGGGCTGTTCCAGGACAAGAATGCAAGGGCTGTTCCAGGACACGACACGAATGCAAGGGCTGTTCCAGGACATGACAATAATGCAAGGGCTGTTCCAGGACAGGACAATAATGCAAGGGCTGTTCCAGGACAGGACAAGAATGCAAGGGCTGTTCCAGGACATGACAAGAATGCAAGGGCTGTTCCAGGACTGGACAAGAATGCAAGGGCTGTTCCAGGACATGACAAGAACGCAAGACCTGTTCCAGGACACGACAAGAATGCAAGGGCTGTTCCAGGACAAGAATGCAAGGGCTGTTCCAGGACACGACACGAATGCAAGGGCTGTTCCAGGACAAGACAGGAATGAAAGGGCTGTTCCAGGACAGGAATGCAAGGGCTGTTCCAGGACAGGACAGGAATGCAAAGGCTGTTCCAGGACAATAATGCAAGGGCTGTTCCAGGACAGGACAGGAATGCAAAGGCTGTTCCAGGACAATAATGCAAGGGCTGTTCCAGGACAGGAATGCAAGGGCTGTTTCAGGACAGGACAGGAATGCAAAGGCTCTTCCAGGACAAGAATGCAAGGGCTGTTCCAGGACAAGAATGCAAGGGCTGTTCCAGGACAGGAATGGAAGGTTTGTTCCAGGACAAGAATGCAAGGGATGTTCCAGGACAGGAATGCAAGGGCTGTTCCAGGACAGGAATGCAAAGGCTGTTCCAGGACAAGAATGCAAGGGCTGTTCCAGGACACAAATGCAAGGGCTGTTCCAGGATACAAGAATGCAAGGGCTGTTCCAGGACAAGACAGGAATGGAAGGGCTGTTCCAGGACACGAATGCAAGGGCTATTCCAGGACACGACAAGAATGCAAGGGTTGTTCCAGGACAAGAATGCAAGGGCTGTTCCAGGACAGGAATGCAAGGGCTGTTCCAGGACATGAACGCAAGGGTTGTTCCAGGACAGGAATGCAAGGGCTGTTCCAGGACTGGACACGAATGCAAGGGCTGTTCCAGGACAGGACAATAATGCAAGGGTTGTTCCAGGACAGGACAAGAATGCAAGGGCTGTTCCAGGACAGGACAAGAATGCAAGGGCTGTTCCAGGACATGACAAGAATGCAAGGGCTGTTCCAGGACAGGACAAGAATGCAAGGGTTGTTCCAGGACAGGACAAGAATGCAAGGGCTGTTCCAGGACATGACAATAATGCAAGAGCTGTTCCAGGACAGGACAAGAATGCAAGGGCTGTTCCAGGACAGGACAAGAATGCAAGGGTTGTTCCAGGACAAGAATGCAAGGGCTGTTCCAGGACAGGACAAGAATGCAAGGGCTGTTCCAGGACAGGACAAGAATGCAATGGTTGTTCCAGGACAGGACAAGAATGCAAGGGCTGTTCCAGGACAAGAATGCAAGGGTTGTTCCAGGACAGGAATGCAAGGGCTGTTCCAGGACAGGAATGCAAGGGCTGTTCCAGGACATGACAAGAATGCAAGGACTGTTCCAGGACATGACAAGAATGCAAGGGCTGTTCCAGGACATGACAAGAATACAAGGGTTGTTCCAGGACAAGAACGCAAGACCTGTTCCAGGACACGACAAGAATGCAAGGGCTGTTCCAGGACAAGACAGGAATGAAAGGGCTGTTCCAGGACAAGAATGCAAGGGCTGTTCCAGGACATGACAAGAAGGCAAGGGTTGTTCCAGGACAAGACAGGAATGAAAGGGCTGTTCCAGGACAAGAATGCAAGGGCTGTTCCAGGACACGACAAGAATGCAAGGGCTGTTCCAGGACATGACAAGAATGCAAGGGTTGTTCCAGGACATGACAAGAATGCAAGGGTTGTTCCAGGACAAGACGGGAATGAAAGGGCTGTTCCAGGACATGACAAGAATGCAAGGGTTGTTCCAGGACAAGACAGGAATGAAAGGGCTGTTCCAGAACAAGAATGCAAGGGCTGTTCCAGGACAAGACAATAATTCCGCATTTTGTTCAGAACAACAAATATTCAGATCCTATGTGTGTGTGTGGTGTGGTGTGGTGTGGTGTGTGAGGTAAGGTAAAATGAGTGGAGTGTTTTACAATTTAAATTTAGTGGTCGAGGATAGGGATCTATTGCAAAGGCGAACAAGCCGAACATACTTCGTTTAAACAGTATTTATTGCAAAACATAAACCACATATAACTTACAATGACTTACATAATGCAAAGGAAGCTATAAGAAGCTTTTATAAAAACTTTTTTCGTTAAAGGTGAAAACACTTATAACCTTATTAATCGGACATCATTTGTGAGACGTGCAAGATATTGACCTCAACTAAATATTTTGATAATAAACAACTACAGTATGGTACACAGGACACGAGATGACAGATTGACAAATAATGCAGGATGACAGATGGAGGGTACAGGACACAGGATGACAGATGGGGGATACAGGATGACAGATGGAGGATACAGGACACAGGATGACAGATGGAGGATACAGGACACAGGATGACAGATGGAGGGTACAGGACACAGGATGACAGATGGAGGGTACAGGATGACAGATGGAGGATACAGGACACATGATGACATATGGAGGATACAGGACACAGGATGACAGATGGAGGATACAGGATGACAGATGGAGGATACAGGACACATGATGACAGATGGAGGATACAGGACACAGGATGACAGATGGAGGATACAGGATGATATATGGAGGATACAGGACACATGATGACAGATGGAGGATACAGGACACATGATGACATATGGAGGATACAGGACACATGATGACATATGGAGGATACAGGACACATGATGACAGATGGAGGATACAGGATGACATATGGAGGATACAGGACACACATATGGAGGATACAGGACACATGATGACATATGGAGGATACCTGACACAGGATGACAGATGGAGGATACAGGATGACAGATGGAGGATACAGGACACACGATGACAGATGGAGGATACATGATGATAGATGGAGGATACAGGACACATGATGACATATGGAGGATACAGGACACATGATGATAGATGGAGGATACAGGACACAGGATGACATATGGAGGATACAGGACACATGATGACAGATGGAGGATACATGACACAGGATGACAGATGGAGGATACAGGACACAGGATGACAGATGGAGGATACAGGATGACATATGGAGGATACAGGACACAGGATGACAGATGGAGGATACAGGATGACAGATGGAGGATACAGGACACATGATGACAGATGGAGGATACAGGACACAGGATGACAGATGGAGGATACAGGATGATATATGGAGGATACAGGACACATGATGACAGATGGAGGATACAGGACACAGGATGACATATGGAGGATACAGGACACAGGATGACATATGGAGGATACAGGACACATGATGACAGATGGAGGATACAGGATGACATATGGAGGATACAGGACACACATATGGAGGATACAGGACACATGATGACATATGGAGGATACCTGACACAGGATGACAGATGGAGGATACAGGATGACAGATGGAGGATACAGGACACACGATGACAGATGGAGGATACATGATGATAGATGGAGGATACAGGACACATGATGACATATGGAGGATACAGGACACATGATGATAGATGGAGGATACAGGACACAGGATGACATATGGAGGATACAGGACACAGGATGACAGATGGAGGATACAGGACACATGATGACATATGGAGGATACAGGACACAGTATGACAGATGGAGGACACATGATGACATATGGAGGACACATGATGACATATGGAGGACACATGATGACATATGGAGGATACATGATGACAGCTGGAGGACACATGATGACATATGTAGGACACAGGATGACAGATGGAGGATACAGGATGACAGATGGAGGACACATGATGACAGATGGAGGATACATGATGACATATGGAGGATACAGGATGACAGATGGAGGATACAGGATGACAGATGGAGGATACAGGATGACAGATGGAGGATACAGGATGACAGATGGAGGGTGAAACAGCTATACCAATATATTACCACGAGTATAGCTTAGCGGAACTAACAACTTAAACTGTCGAGACTTGAGTATTAAACTACAGTCTGGATTATTAGGAAATGTGTTCAAGATATTTTGGTCATAAACAAAGCAAGAACGCTTGGTTAACATTTCATGAAAAATATTTGATTCGTCAAAGAGTGAAAATGTTAATTGATAAACAACAACGCCATATAGTAATAAAATAGAATAAATTCTCACACAGTAGCAGCAGTAGCATGAAGGCCACAAAGTGATTTATAAACATATCTAGGAACTAATGTAGTATGAAGGCTACACAGTGGTTTATACACATATATCTAAGGAACTAATGTAGCATGAAGGCTATACAGTGGTTTATAAACAGATCTAGGAACTAATGTAGCATGAAGGCTATACAGTGGTTTATAAACATATCTAGGAACTAATGTAGCATGAAGGCTACACAGTGGTTTATAAACATATCTAGGAACTAATGTAGCATGAAGGCTACACAGTGATTTATAAACAGATCTAGGAACTAATGTAGCATGATGGCTACACAGTGGTTTATACACATATCTAAGGAACTAATGTAGTATGAAGGCTACACAGTGGTTTATAAACATATCTGGGAACTAATGTAGCATGAAGGCTACACAGTGATTTATAAACAGATCTAGGAACTAATGTAGCATGAAGGCTACACAGTGGTTTATAAACATATCTAGGAACTAATGTAGCATGAAGGCTACACAGTGATTTATAAACAGATCTAGGAACTAATGTAGCATGAAGGCTACACAGTGGTTTATACACATATCTAAGGAACTAATGTAGCATGATGGCTACACAGTGGTTTATACACATATCTAAGGAACTAATGTAGTATGAAGGCTACACAGTGGTTTATAAACATATCTAGGAACTAATGTAGCATGAAGGCTACACAGTGGTTTATACACATATCTAAGGAACTAATGTAGCATGAAGGCTATACAGTGGTTTATAAACAGATCTAGGAACTAATGTAGCATGAAGGCTATACAGTGGTTTATAAACATATCTAGGAACTAATGTAGCATGAAGGCTACACAGTGGTTTATAAACATATCTAGGAACTAATGTAGCATGAAGGCTACACAGTGATTTATAAACAGATCTAGGAACTAATGTAGCATGATGGCTACACAGTGGTTTATACACATATCTAAGGAACTAATGTAGTATGAAGGCTACACAGTGGTTTATAAACATATCTGGGAACTAATGTAGCATGAAGGCTACACAGTGATTTATAAACAGATCTAGGAACTAATGTAGCATGAAGGCTACACAGTGGTTTATAAACATATCTAGGAACTAATGTAGCATGAAGGCTACACAGTGATTTATAAACAGATCTAGGAACTAATGTAGCATGAAGGCTACACAGTGGTTTATACACATATCTAAGGAACTAATGTAGCATGATGGCTACACAGTGGTTTATACACATATCTAAGGAACTAATGTAGTATGAAGGCTACACAGTGGTTTATAAACATATCTAGGAACTAATGTAGCATGAAGGCTACACAGTGGTTTATACACATATCTAAGGAACTAATGTAGCATGATGGCTATACAGTGGTTTATACACATATCTAAGGAACTAATGTAGTATGAAGGCTACACAGTGGTTTATAAACATATCTAGGAACTAATGTAGCATGAAGGCTACACAGTGGTTTATAAACTTATCTAGCAACTAATGTAGCATGATTGCTATACAGTGGTTTATAAACATATCTAAGGAACTAATGTAGCATGACGGCTACACAGTGGTTTATAAACATATCTAGGAACTAATGTAGCATGAAGGCTACACAGTGGTTTATAAACAGATCTATGAACTAATGTAGTATGAAGGCTATACAGTGGTTTATAAACAGATCTAGGAACTAATGTAGCATGAAGGCTACACAGTGGTTTATAAACATATCTAAGGAACTAATGTAGCAAGAAGGCTATACAGTGGTTTATAAACAGATCTAGGAACTAATGTAGCATGAAGGCTACACAGTGGTTTATAAACATATCTAAGCAACTAATGTAGTATGAAGGCTATACAGTGGTTTATAAACAGATCTATGAACTAATGTAGCATGAAGGCTGGCTATACAGTGGTTTATAAACATATCTAGGAACTAATGTAGCATGAAGGCTACACAGTGGTTTATAAACGTATCTAGCAACTAATGTAGCATGATTGCTATACAGTGGTTTATAAACATATCTAAGGAACTAATGTAGCATGACGGCTACACAGTGGTTTATAAACATATCTAGGAACTAATGTAGCATGAAGGCTACACAGTGGTTTATAAACAGATCTATGAACTAATGTAGCAAGAAGGCTATACAGTGGTTTATAAACATATCTAGGAACTAATGTAGCAAGAAGGCTACACAGTGATTTATAAACGTATCTAGCAACTAATGTAGCATGAAGGCTACACAGTGGTTTATAAACATATCTAAGGAACAAATGTAGCATGAAGGCTACACAGAGATTTATAAACATATCTAGGAACTAATGTAGCATGAAGGTTACACAGTGGTTTATAAACATATCTAAGGAACTAATGTAGCATGAAGGCTATACAGTGGTTTATACACATATCTAAGGAACTAATGTAGCATGAAGGCTATACAGTGGTTTATAAACATATCTATGAACTAATGTAGCATGAAGGCTATACAGTGGTTTATAAACAGATCTATGAACTAATGTAGCATGAAGGCTACACAGTGGTTTATAAACATATCTAGGAACTAATGTAGCATGAAGGCTACACAGTGGTTTATAAACATATCTAGGAACTAATGTAGCATGAAGGCTATACAGTGGTTTATAAACATATCTATGAACTAATGTAGCATGAAGGCTATACAGTGGTTTATAAACAGATCTATGAACTAATGTAGCATGAAGGCTATACAGTGGTTTATAAACAGATCTATGAACTAATGTAGCATGAAGGCTATACAGTGGTTTATAAACAGATCTATGAACTAATGTAGCAAGAAGGCTATACAGTGGTTTATAAACATATCTAGGAACTAATGTAGCAAGAAGGCTACACAGTGATTTATAAACGTATCTAGCAACTAATGTAACATGAAGGCTACACAGTGGTTTATAAACATATCTAAGGAACAAATGTAGCATGAAGGCTACACAGAGATTTATAAACATATCTAGGAACTAATGTAGTATGAAGGCTACACAGTGGTTTATAAACATATCTAGGAACTAATGTAGCAGGAGTTACATGTATAATTTCATGCATTTTTAAGCAACCAAAACAACAATATGAAAATACAAGATAAACATGTTTACACTCAGGTAAACTGTTGTGATAAAAGATACCATAATGTTTTCCACAATAGTTTATTGTATCTAACATATTTATTGGTAACCAGACACTTCGGCACACAGCCACTTTTACCCCAAGATATGTCGGCCTTAATTTCCTAATACATTTTTTGTATGTAAGTAACACATAAAACTAAAATAAATCAATCCCAAAAATATGGTAAACAGTGAACACAGAAGCATGGATGAAAACAATATAAATAAAACCGAGCATTATGAAATAGAAATATGCTTTGGAACATAGGGCAAGCAAAGATATATGTACAATCATTTTCTAAACAAAAACAACATCAAAATGATGAGTTCTGGGAAAGCAAATTCTGTGTAAATCATGTGGCCATGTGATACATAAATTATTCTGAAATCGGACTGTTTGGCCAAATTCCAGTTCACCGTCACTCTACTGTGGACGAGTCTATACAAGATTCAATGCAATAACTTTCACAATTTTGGAGAAATGTTTACGGTCTCTCTAGTGGTGGGTGGGACTTGTTAGGGGAGGTAGGGAACAACCCCTAGGAAAAAATAGGCAAGTTATCAAAACATTCTATTTGACAGTTTTCTTAGTTATGTGCAAATATGTAATTGTTGACGCCACCTCCGGGAAGGGGACTGCATAGTCTCGATTTGCACTCAAGTGTGCAAGACAAAAATGAAATAGCAGAAACTTATAAATGCTAGTTATGTGCAGGGTTGATTCTAGGTCAGAATTTTTGGGAGAAAGCACGTGATCGCTTCTTTAAATGGTGTTCTTTAAGATACTTTTGCATAATAGGGTTAAACAATTTTTTAGGGAGAAGTGGGGCCCCCAGAGGGTGAAGTTAGGTCCCTAGGGCGACAGTTTCGCCCACATCACCCTCTAGAATGATCCCTGTATAATGTGGAAAAATTAATAAAATATTGCAATTACTGTTTATAATAATACATGTATGATGAATTTGTCCAAAATATTGTTATGTCTGAAATACTGATTAAACTAAAACAAAATGAGGGCAAGTTCTCAAGGTATGAAGTACGCATGTCAAATGTTCAAGGTATGAAGTACGCATGTCAAATGTTCAAGGTATGAAGTACGCATGTCAAATGTTCAAGGTATGAAGTACGCATGTCAAATGTTCAAGGTATGAAGTACGCATGTCAAATGTTCAAGGTATGAAGTACGCATGTCAAATGTTCATACACCAGGATTGATGTCAGATAATCTTGGCAAGAAAGAATCCATCCTTCTGTCGCCTAAAATGAAAATTGTGACTTTTATGTGGCTGGGTTAAACTTATTTGATTGCCTCTTCAACTTCCATAATACAGGCAAGGTTTGGGCCACAAGTGTAAATCACATTAGAAATCAACAATAACAATTGTAACAATTTAATACATAAATAGCCAAAAATCGCACTGGTAAACTTTAAACCAAGGTAAATGTAAGAGATTATGGAATACGAGCCCCTTACCAATAGGGTTATATATAGGGATGTCAACGAGTAGTGATTTTGGTACTCGAGTACTCAGAAAGGTATTTGATCGAGTACTCGAGTACTCAGTTACCGTTACCGTGGATTATGCTTCTTGTCTCATCAATCAGAGGTGAGGCCTTCTGCTGGATGCTTCAGCCTCAGATGATTATGCAGGTTGGTAGTGCCACCAGTAAATGTCAGACTGGCATCGCACAACTTGCAAGAAACAGTCTTGTCAAGTCTTTCAAAGTACTTCCATACCACAGATTTAGGTGGAGGCATTCTCACAATTCACTTATATTACTATACTACTATTATATTCTAAAGATCTCTTCACAGCTTAACAGCATTAACGTTAATGGCAAAAGTTACGATATTTATTATTTAACAACTATTTCGGTATTGCCCTGCTATGGGTAGCTGTTTAAAGTTCTAAATTGAGTTAATCAATTAAGTGTCAATTATAACATCAAAACAAGTTCCGACCACCAGACAAAAGATGTCATTCACATGACAGACAATCGGACGACCCGCCTCAGTAGTGACGACAATGATAAAACAATTTGCATCAAACCTACGCTTCCCAATTAAGTTGAATCAATACCTTAATTATTCGGTCACTGTAGCCGGCTCTGTGTGATATACAGGTATTGTTAATCACCATGACACGCTGTATATTGCATTGTTTGGTACAGCGGAAGTTTCGCTAATCCCACTGATCACGATTTGTTCACAGGCAGCTCCGTATATATGAAAAGTATTCGATACTCGGACGTTCGATCAAGTACTCGAGTACTCGTTGACATCCCTAGTTATATAACAATATGTTTACATTTAAGGAGAGGACAACCATAAGCTGTATAGCTTTCTGTCCAATTCCTTATTTCAATTGTTGTAAATAACCATGTACATGATAGAAAATAAATATGTTTAAACCAACAATATGCTATATAACATTGAAGTACATTCAAATACTATAACATTTATGGAAATCTATGATCATCATTTATGTAACGTTGAACATTTTCGAAAATGAAACAATTGTCTGCTACAGGAATGTCATGACTACCATAAAGTAATACACCTATGTTGATTGGTTGAAAAGCCCGAAGTGTTTGGACTAGAATATTACGTTGCTGTTGCAATTGAAATAATGAAACACCACACCATGAATAATCTACATCACATAAACTTCACTGCAATCCTTTAAAGCAGCATCACATCATATGACATAAAATATATTTGAAAAATTCAAATTTTACGTATGGGTAGCAATGCTGCAACACATTCTTATATTATAATTTGTATAATTATGTTCAATTAGTAAACTGTTTTTTTTGCAATAAAACAAACTCGAAGTCAAACAGGTCACGCGCATTTGTTTACAATCGGAACCGTATGTACATTCGGGATGAATCGCTCACCTTCGGCAATGATGAAAACGTGGTATTTTGCCGTCCATATTCCAGCAAGAACGATTACAGTAAGTTGAAACGGCCTCAATTAGTATTACAATGTATCTCAAATGATATAAATCTCCATTAAGAATGCTACAATCATTAGATATATGGGCATGATCTCCCCTTGGTGTGCAGGGAATGGAGAGGCTAAGTTTCTGTTGGAATTCTATGGTGGGTTCTATTGGAGACATTGTCTTAGCATTTTGATAAGAAAAACTGTCTTTGAAGGAAATTGTTTCCATTCATAAAATGTAACATGATTATGATGCCCCATGCGACAATGTAACCAGAGAAATATTTCTTATACTGTCCACTACATCTGCATACTAGTTTTTTCTGTTATTTTTCGGCATTTAAAAGGATCAGGTAACAGATAGGGGGTGACAACTCCATACAGCTTGTTGATTTCGTAGTGTAAAGAAGAATTCATATTTACACTTCAACGTAAGATAGCTTGTTTATTTCGTAGTGTAAAGAAGAATTCATATTTACACTTCAACGTAAGATAGCTTGTTGATTTCGTAGTGTAAAGAAGAATTCATATTTACACTTCAACGTAAGATAGCTTGTTGATTTCGTAGTGTAAAGAAGAATTCATATTTACACTTCAACGTAAGATAGCTTGTTGATTTCGTAGTGTAAAGAAGAATTCATATTTACACTTCAACGTAAGATAGCTTATTATGGGTAACTTTATTAACAACATAATATTATCTGTTCTGTATTCTATCAATACAGTGGTAGTTCTTAATCATTAGTTTATACAAATTTATTTTAGCTCGATTGCGAAACAAGTTCTTATAACTTATATTAATCACTCTCGAGACCTCATTCCTGATGGAATCCATCGCCACGAGGGAGAGAGAAGAGGCAACGTGGAAATTAAATGCCTTGCCTAAGGGCACAATCGTAATGGCTCTAGCGGCGTTCAAACTCAGGACCTTTCGTATCTGAATCGAACACGCATCCACTGCGCTATCACAACTTCCACATTCATAATCCTTAATCATTACCTATTGATGGCCATGTCGAAGTCGTGATAGCGCAGTGGATGCGCGTTCACTTCAGGTGCAAACGGTCCGGAGTTCGAGCCCCACTGGAGCCGTTACGATTGTGCCCTTAGGCAAGGCATTTAAATGCCACGTTGCCTCTTCTCTCTCCCTCGTGGCGATGGATTCCATCAGGAATGAGGTCTCGAGAGTGATTTATATAAGTTGAAATAACTTGTTTCGCAATCGAGCTAAAATAAATTTGTATAAACTATTGATGGCCAACTGGAAGTTCACAATAATCACAAATCGGCTAAAAGACAATAAACTATAAACTTAACAAAATTGATCTCAAGAACACCGGTCTTATAGTGAGCATATCGGTGACAACAAATTATATTTTGGCGAGATTCAGGGATGATAACCAGTCATAGTAACCAAGCTGTATTTTCCCTTTGTTTGTTCTGGCTTGGATAATTCCTTTCACGGGCTCTTCACTAAGCTTGCCTGTAAAAACAAAGTTTTTAAAATGATCCCATTAGTTTAGGTGAGTCGAGTGAGTAACCGCCAATTGGAGCAAAAAAACGCATGCAAACATATGGATTATTAGCAAGAATTGTTTGTTATGGACGACTTTTAAGCTTTTATTGATGGAGTACCTACCCCTTTCATGCACAGACTGGCACCCAGGTTTATTGATGGAGTACCTACCCATTTCATGCACAGACTGGCACCCAGGTTTATTGATGGAGTACCTACCCAGTTCATGCACAGACTGGCACCCAGGTTTATTGATGGAACCCCTTTCATGCACAGATTGGCACCCATGTTTATTGATGGAGTACCTACCCCTTTCATGCACAGATTGGCACCCATGTTTATTGATGGAGTACCTACCCCTTTCATGCACAGATTGGCACCCATGTTTATTGATGGAGTACCTACCCCTTTCATGCACAGATTGGCACCCAGGTTTATTGATGGAGTACCTACCCCTTTCATGCACAGACTGACACCCAGGTATATTGATGGACTACCTGTTCCTTTCATGCACAGACTGGCACCCAGGTATATTGATGGACTACCTGTTCCTTTCATGCACAGACTGGCACCCAGGTATATTGATGGACTACCTGTTCCTTTCATGCACAGACTGGCACCCAGGTTTATTGATGGAACTACCTGTTCCGTTCATGCACAGACTGGCACCCAGGGTAGAAGCATATCTGCAAACAAGCTGGATGGATAGCTTCCTAACATGAAATATTCACATCTCTAGTGGTATTTAATCCTACAGCAGTGAGGGGTAAGTGTTGGGTAAGTGTTGGGTAAGTGTTGGGTAAGTGTGGGGTAGTGTGGGGTAGTGTGAGGGGTAAGTGTTGGGTAAGTGTTGGGTAAGTGTGAGTGTTGGGTAAGTGTTGGGTAAGTGTTGGGTAAGTGTTGGGTAAGTGTTGGGTAAGTGAGGGGTAAGTGTGAGTGTTGGGTGAGTGTAAGTGTTGGGTAAGTGAGGGGGTAGTGAGGGGTGAGTGAGTGTAAGGGGTAAGTGAGGGTAGTGTTGGGTAAGTGTGGGGGTAGTGAGGGGTGAGTGTGGGTAAGGGGTAAGTGGTAGTGAGGGGGAAGTGAGGGTAAGGGGTAAGTGTTGGGTAAGTGAGGGGTAGGAGGGAGAGTGAGGGGGTAGTGTGAGGGGTAAGTGTTGGGTAAGTGAGGGAGTAGTGAGGGGTGAGTGAGGGTAAGGGTAAGTGAGGGTAGTGTTGGGTAAGTGAGGGGGTAGTGAGGGGTGAGTGAGGGTAAGGGGGTGAGTGAGGGTAAGGAGTAAGTAAGGGTAGTGAGGGGGAAGTGAGGGTAAGGGGTAAGTGAGGGTAAGTGTTGGGTAAGTGAGGGGGTAGTGAGGGGTGAGTGAGGGTAAGGGGTGAGTGAGGGTAAGTAAGGGTAGTGAGGGGGAAGTGAGGGTAAGGGGTAAGTGAGGGTAAGGGGTTAGTGAGGGGTAAGTGAGGGTAAGGGGTACGTGAGGTAATGGGTACATGAGGTAAGGGGTAAGTGAGGAAAAGTGAGTGATAAGTGACTTAAGTCAACTACCATAACAACTCGACCATGGAGGTTATTTCTATAAAAACACTCGGATTCAACCAGATGCAAGCATGCCCATTATAAGATACCCTAACACTACCATTTATCCCCGCCACATACTGGTAAATTGTGCTAGATAGGATCCCTGATTCTGATCACAAATTTGAGTATTTTCCGCTAACTGAAAATATCTTCTGTTATACAATCTTGACAAAATTGATTATCATCAACGTCAGAAACTATCCAAATACATATGTATTATACAAGGTGTTGTTTACAAGGTGTAGTTTACAAGGTGTAGTTTACAAGGTGTAGTTTACAAGGTGTAGTTTACACATTCCTTTGATTGCAATTCAAGTTCTTATACTATTAAGAGTTTAATTGCTCTCAAGACACAAGTCCTGATGGAATCCATTGCCATGATGGAGAGGAGTGGCAATGTGCATGTGTATCTCTTGTCTAAACTTTAAGCTGCATATTATAAACCTGCCAACATTAACTATAGAATGGTGGCCGCCCGATAGGCAGTGGTAAGCGCGCTCGCCTCTCACCAATGCAACAATATTGCGATCCTCGGACCAGGAAGTATGTGAGGTGGTACGGTGGTAGCCAGATCGGACAGGTGGGTTTTCTCCGAGTACTCCAGTTTCCTCCCACATGAATGACAACATCTGCGCCAACGAGAGTGATTATGTGGGATTTATATCTTGTATCACAAACATGTACATCAGGGTTCATTCTAGGTCAGAATGTTTGGAAGAAGTGAGAAAGCGCGTGATCGCTTCCTTAAATGGTGTTCTTTAATATACTTCTGCAAAATAGGGTTAAAATGCACAGTATGACCATTAAATACAACATTTGACTAGAAGGAGTGCTTTATAATGGGCCAGTGTATCTTACTAGACAACATTTTGTTTGAAAATTGTAAAAACCAATTATTATTTTTTATTTTTATTTTTTTATTGGGAGAAGTGGGGCCCCCAGAGGGCGAAGTCAAGGGCCCTAGGGCGACAATTTCGCCCACATCGCCCTCTAGAATGATCCCTGGTACATAAACTGTAACACTGTCTTTGTGGTTATAATTACCAGAAAGTTGCATTAGATTTTTGTCTTCTGATGTTTCACTGTTGTGTACAGAGACCTCCCCAAGGTCAACATGGCTGCCAGTTAGTTGCACGCTGCAATCCACATTCTTGGGCACTCGCAACGATACGTCACCTGTGAATTTAATATCAATTATTTTGTTCACCTTTTATTTGTTTTTGGGGTTAAACGTCACAGTCACACCAACAACGTAGGTCATACGGCGACTCTCCAACTATTTATGGTGGAGGACAACCCCGAATACCCTTCCAAGCCATATTTCAGGCACTGACAGGCACCTGGGTAGAACCACCGACTATACACAAGCCAGTTCACAAGCTAGATTTTCCTGTTGACACACTTTAAAACTTAGGTCAGATCACACCCTATTGCTCACGTGATTTGATTGGTTGATTCTGAGATTTACACTGGAAGCTTGAGATCAAGAGTGACTGAGATTTACACTGGAAGCTTAAGATCGAGTGAGATTTACACTGGAAGCTTGAGATCGAGTGAGATTTACACTGGAAGCTTGAGATCGAGTGAGATTTACACTGGAAGCTTGAGATCGAGTGAGATTTACACTGGAAGCTTGAGATCGAGTGTGAGTGAGATTTACACTGGAAGCTTGAGATCAAGTGTGAGTGAGATTTACAATGGAAGCTTGAGATCGAATGTGAGTGAGATTTACAATGGCAGCTTGAGATCGAGTGAGACTTACACTGGAAGCTTGAGATCGAGTGAGATTTACACTGGAAGCTTGAGATCAAGTGTGAGTGAGATTTACACTGGAAGCTTGAGATCAAGTGTGAATGAGATTTACACTGGAAGCTTGAGATCAAGTGTGAGTGAGATTTACACTGGAAGCTTGAGATCAAGTGTGAGTGAGATTTACACTGGAAGCTTGAGATCGAGTGAGAATTACATTGGAAGCTTGAGATCAAGTGTGACTGAGGTTTACACTGGAAGCTTGAGATCGAGTGAGATTTACACTGGAAGCTTGAGATCGAGTGAGATTTACACTGGAAGCTTGAGATCGAGTGAGATTTACACTGGAAGCTTGAGATCGAGTGTGAGTGAGATTTACACTGGAAGCTTGAGATCAAGTGTGACTGAGGCTTACACTGGAAGCTTGAAATCGAGTGAGATTTACACTGGAAGCTTGAGATCAAGTGTGAGTGAGATTTACACTGGAAGCTTGAGATCAAGTGTGAATGAGATTTACACTGGAAGCTTGAGATCAAGTGTGAGTGAGATTTACACTGGAAGCTTGAGATCAAGTGTGAGTGAGATTTACACTGGAAGCTTGAGATCGAGTGAGATTTACATTGGAAGCTTGAGATCGAGTGAGATTTACACTGGAAGTTTGAGATAAAGTGTGACTGAGATTTACACTGGAAGCTTGAGATCAAGTGTGACTGAGGTTTACACTGGAAGCTTGAGATCGAGTGAGATTTACACTGGAAGCTTGAGATCAAGTGTGAGTGAGATTTACACTGGAAGCTTGAGATCAAGTGTGAGTGAGATTTACACTGGAAGCTTGAGATCGAGGGTGAGTGAGATTTACACTGGAAGCTTGAGATCAAGTTTGACTGAGATTTACACTGGAAGCTTGAGATCGAGTGAGATTTACACTGTAAGCTTGAGATCGAGTGAGATTTACACTGGAAGCTTGAGATTGAGTGTGAGTGAGATTTACACTGGAAGCTTGAGATCAAGTGTGAGTGAGATTTACAATGGAAGCTTGAGATCGAGTGCGAGTGAGATTTACAATGGAAGCTTGAGATCGAATGTGAGTGAGATTTACAATGGAAGCTTGAGATCAAGTGTGAGTGAGATTTACAATGGAAGCTTGAGATCGAGTGTGAGTGAGATTTACAATGGAAGCTTGAGATCGAATGTGAGTGAGATTTACAATGGAAGCTTGAGATCGAGTGAGATTTACACTGGAAGCTTGAGATCAAGTGTGAGTGAGATTTACACTGGAAGCTTGAGATCAAGTGTGAATGAGATTTACACTGGAAGCTTGAGATCAAGTGTGAGTGAGATTTACACTGGAAGCTTGAGATCGAGTGAGATTTACATTGGAAGCTTGAGATCGAGTGAGATTTACACTGGAAGCTTGAGATAAAGTGTGACTGAGATTTACACTGGAAGCTTGAGATCAAGTGTGACTGAGATTTACACTGGAAGCTTGAGATCGAGTGAGATTTACACTGGAAGCTTGAGATCAAGTGTGAGTGAGATTTACACTGGAAGCTTGAGATCAAGTGTGAGTGAGATTTACACTGGAAGCTTGAGATCGAGTGTGAGTGAGATTTACACTGGAAGCTTGAGATCAAGTGTGAGTGAGATTTACACTGGAAGCTTGAGATCAAGTGTGAGTCAGATTTACACTGGAAGCTTGAGATCGAGTGAGATTTACACTGGAAGCTTGAGATCGAGTGAGATTTACACTGGAAGCTTGAGATCAAGTGTGACTGAGATTTACACTGGAAGCTTGAGATCAAGTGTGACTGAGATTTACACTGGAAGCTTGAGATCGAGTGAGATTTACACTGGAAGCTTGAGATTGAGTGAGATTTACACTGGAAGCTTGAGATTGAGTGTGAGTGAGATTTACACTGGAAGCTTGAGATCAAGTGTGAGTGAGATTTACAATGGAAGCTTGAGATCGAGTGCGAGTGAGATTTACAATGGAAGCTTGATATCGAATGTGAGTGAGATTTACAATGGAAGCTTGAGATCAAGTGTGAGTGAGATTTACAATGGAAGCTTGAGATCGAGTGTGAGTGAGATTTACAATGGAAGCTTGAGATCGAATGTGAGTGAGATTTACAATGGAAGCTTGAGATCGAGTGAGACTTACACTGGAAGCTTGAGATCGAGTGAGATTTACACTGGAAGCTTGAGATCAAGTGTGAGTGAGATTTACACTGGAAGCTTGAGATCAAGTGTGAATGAGATTTACACTGGAAGCTTGAGATCAAGTGTGAGTGAGATTTACACTGGAAGCTTGAGATCAAGTGTGAGTGAGATTTACACTGGAAGCTTGAGATCGAGTGTGACTGAGATTTACACTGGAAGCTTGAGATCGAGTGAGATTTACACTGGAAGCTTGAGATCAAGTGTGAGTGAGATTTACACTGGAAGCTTGAGATCGAGTGTGAGTGAGATTTACACTGGAAGCTTGAGATCAAGTGTGAGTCAGATTTACACTGGAAGCTTGAGATCGAGTGAGATTTACACTGGAAGCTTGAGATCGAGTGAGATTTACACTGGAAGCTTGAGATCAAGTGTGACTGAGATTTACACTGGAAGCTTGAGATCGAGTGAGATTTACACTGGAAGCTTGAGATCGAGTGAGATTTACACTGGAAGCTTGAGATTGAGTGTGATTTACACTGGAAGCTTGAGATCAAGTGTGAGTGAGATTTACAATGGAAGCTTGAGATCGAGTGTGAGTGAGATTTACAATGGAAGCTTGAGATCGAATGTGAGTGAGATTTACACTGGAAGCTTGAGATCGAGTGAGATTTACACTGGAAGCTTGAGATCGAGTGTGAGTGAGATTTACACTGGAAGCTTGAGATCAAGTGTGAGTGAGATTTACACTGGAAGCTTGAGATCAAGTGTGAGTCAGATTTACACTGGAAGCTTGAGATCGAATGAGATTTACACTGGAAGCTTGAGATCGAGTGAGATTTACACTGGAAGCTTGAGATCAAGTTTGACTGAGATTTACACTGGAAGCTTGAGATCGAGTGAGATTTACACTGGAAGCTTGAGATCGAGTGTGAGATTGGAGTTAAGGTACAACTTAAGGAACTTAAAATATTCATACATCAAACATTGCTAATGGCGGAGGAATGAATCTGTCCTTTTGCCAAAAATTGGCTCGGTTTTAATTTCATTGTGTGTTCTATTTAGGGCTGGGTATTTAAACATATATCTCATAGAAAATATGGTACCTAGTCAGTAGTATTTTTATATTTATTTTGCGTGTTCAAAAGCTTCTCTAAGAGATAAGATAAGTATTTTATAACAGTGGAAATTCTTAAATGAGTTTCTCACAGGCAGCAATCTCGCTGTAACAGCCAGATCTTCGATTCTCCACAGTATACGGTGCATCATACAAATATATACAGATTGTACATACAGGTATTCACTCTTATTAATATACTGCAAATCATTCTTGTTTCACATGAGCTGGGTTCCGAGGTTATAAAGCTTTTTTTCAAATCTCAAACTCAAGCATCCCAAACTCAAGCTCAAGTACTTCGATTGGTTGATTCAGAGATTTATTCTCAGCTGAACCAATCAAAAGCATGAGACTGAGTTTGAGATTGACAAAAGTTTCATAATGTCCGGGCCTGAATTTTATCCTGCATACTAACACATACACATAGTACTATAGCCGATTACCTCTCTCTGATTCCACATTCATGTTCCCCTCCCTTGACAATGATATTTTGGCATTCCCAGAAGCTATCATGGCATTCAGGTTACCATCCAGGGTATCTGAAATAAAATTGAACAAATCACTAAATTCTCACATACATTGTCAAATAATGTTATGTTATATTTTGGGTTATACGCCTGCATCAGCACCATTTTGGGCTATATCGCCGGCGGGCAGTTTACCTAACAAAACCTTTCCTGGGCAGGCTCCAGCGGTTAACCAGTACTTGGGTGCACCAACCTCCGTAAGAAACTGCCAACTTTTTCAGATAAATGAGACACGGCCTGAGCGGGGCTCGAACCCGTGACCATCAGTGATGATAGGTTACAGTGGTATACAAGTCAGCGACCTTAACCACTCGTCCACGGTGGCAGACTATTGTCAAATAAAGACCCCTGTCAATGTGTGTTCAAGTCAGCCACTTACCCTAACTAGGATCAGTTGGTAGTTGGGAACTAGGATCAGTCAGTAGTTGGCAACTAGGATCAGTCAGTAGTTGGGAACTAGGATCAGTCAGTAGTCAGGAACTAGGATCAGTCAGTAGTGTGGTGTGTGTGGTGGTGTCAGGAACTAGGATCAGTCAGTAGTCAGGAACTAGGATCAGTCAGTAGTCAGGAACTAGGATCAGTCAGTAGTTGGCAACTAGGATCAGTCAGTAGTTGGGAACTAGGATCAGTCAGTAGTCAGGAACTAGGATCAGTCAGTAGTCAGGAACTAGGATCAGTCAGTAGTCAGGAACTAGGATCAGTCAGTAGTTGGGAACTAGGATCAGTCAGTAGTCAGGAACTAGGATCAGTCAGTAGATGGGAACTAGGATCAGTCAGTAGTCTGGAACTAGGATCAGTCTGTAGTCTGGAACTAGGATCAGTCTGTAGTCTGGAACTAGGATCAGTCAGTAGTCTGGAACTAGAATCAGTCTGTAGTCTGGAACTAGGATCAGTCTGTAGTCTGGAACTAGGATTAGTCTGTAGTCTGGAACTAGGATCAGTCAGTAGTCTGGAACTAGGATCAGTCTGTAGTCTGGAACTAGGATTAGGTATACTGGTATATATTCTAGCTACCCGGTATATATTCTAGCTACCTGTTATATATTCTAGCTACCCGGTATATATTCTAGCTACCCGGTATATATCCTAGCTACCCGGTATATATTCTAGCTACCCGGTATATATTCTAGCTACCCGGTATATATTCTAGCTACCCGGTATATATTCTAGCTACCCGGTATATATTCTAGCTACCCGGTATATATTCTAGCTACCTGGTATATATTCTAGCTACCCGGTCCGGCCGTATGTATTCTAGCTACCCGGTATATATTCTAGCTACCCGGTCCGGCCGTATGTATTCTAGCTACCCGGTATGTATTCTAGCTACCCGGTCCGGCCGTATGTATTCTAGCTACCCAGTATATATTCTAGCTACCCAGTCCGGCCGTATATATTCTAGCTACCCGGTATATATTCTAGCTACCTGGTATATATTCTAGCTACCCGGTATATATTCTAGCTACCCGGTATATATTCTAGCTACCTGGTATATATTCTAGCTAACTGGTATATATTCTAGCTACCCGGTATATATTCTAGCTACCTGGTATATATTCTAGCTACCCGGTATATATTCTAGCTACCCGGTATATATTCTAGCTACCCGGTATATATTCTAGCTACCCGGTATAAATTCTAGCTACCCGGTATATATTCTAGCTACCCGGTATATATTCTAGCTACCAGGTATATATTCTAGCTACCTGTTATATATTCTAGCTACCCGGTATATATTCTAGCTACCCAGTATATATTCTAGCTACCTGTTATATATTCTAGCTACCCGGTATATATTCTAGCTACCCGGTATATATTCTAGCTACCAGTTATATATTCTAGCTACCCAGTCCGGCCGTATATATTCTAGCTACCTGGTATATATTCTAGCTACCCGGTATATATTCTAGCTACCCAGTATGTATTCACCAGTAAGAAGAGATATTAGAATATAAGTAAATGATACACACCAACAGTGAGATCACCCTCGTTGAGCTTAACGTCAGTGTTGCCATGACAACTGCCAAGATGTATATTACCACCATTGGAAGAGAAGGCTGCATTGTTGGCATATATGGCCTTCACATTTATATCTCCATGGTGACTCTGACAGTGGATCTTTTCCCCCTGAAGTCTTCCAACATTTATGGACTAATAAAAGAAATAAAGATGTGTCCATAAAAAAAGTAACAGACTCTCGGAATACAAACAATAATTCTAAAATACTTCGCAAAATTCACAGACTCATACACAGGACAGATGGAATTAATAGAAACTCGTGGAAATGGGGGGGGGGTACTTTGTATTTTACATTACATAAAGTGCAGAGGTTTTAGTTATTGTTTTCAAATGGACAACTAAAACAATTGATTCATATGAAATTCTATCCTAGTGTTTAACCCTTTCAACACCACAGACCTCTAAATAGGCTTACAAAAAAGTGTAGATCCAGATGAGCCGGCTCGTGACGAGCCGTCTCATCAGGATCTGCACTTTTTGCAAGTAAATTTAATATTTAAAAATGTTTTTTACCCATTTTGATAAATGAACTGATCCAAATGTAATTTTCTTATTAATTTATTGGTCTAAAAATATCATGGATCAGTCCATGTCAGTTACTTGGTGTTGAATGGGTTAAGTGAGAAAACAAGCACTAACCAAAGTTCTTTTTTGAGAGAGAGATTTTGTTAATAAATATAAATAGAAGGAGATAACTTAGTTTAAACATATTTTATTCAGATCAAATACATATATACATATATAAACACAATTTTTATACATTCGAACCGATATGGGCCGAGAAACAAGCTTAACCCTTTCAACACCACAGACCTCTAAATTGGCTTACAAAAAAGTGTAGATCCAGATGAGCAGCCGTCTCATCAGGATCTGCACTTTTTTCAAGTAATATAACTATTTTTAGATTTTTTTTTACCCATTTTGATAAATGAACTGATCCAAATGTAATTTTGTTATTAATTTATTGATCTAAAAATATCATGGACCAGTCCATGTCAGTTACTTGGTGTTGAATGGGTTAAAGGTTATATGAATCCCTTCCCATGAATAGAAGGAGATAACTTAGAAATAGTAATTTCAGAAAAACATGCAGATGTCAAAGTTTAACTTCTTTACATTTCACACTCAGCATACTAGAATTGGGAGGACTTGGATGGTTTTACACAAATGTCATAAAACATCAGTATATCTATGTAAACAAAGGTACGTTTTTAAACACTAAAATGTTCAATGTTGACAAAATCACTTTATTTTCTATCAAATTTAACACAATATAACGATTACAATCACAAATTTCAAAAATGGGGGGGGTTGGGGTAGTCATGCACCCAGATGGGGGGGTTGGGGTAGTCATGCACCCAGATGGGGGGGTTGGGGGTAGTCATGCACCCAGATGGGGGGGTTGGGGTAGTCATGCACCCAGATGGGGTGGTTGGGGGTAGTCATGCACCCAGATGGGGGGGGTAGTCATGCACCCAGACACACAGGGTCTCACATCAATTAAGGCTCAGCTACGCCCCTTACAGCACATCCCAAATATCTTAGCTTAGTGTGCATCACATTCCGAAATATATCTTAGCATAGTGCGCATCACATTCCGAAATATATCTTAGCTTAGTGTGCATCACATACCCAAATATATCTTAGCATAGTGTGCATCACATTCCGAAATATATCTTAGCATAGTGCGCATCACATTCCCAAATATATCTTAGCATAGTGCGCATCACATTCCCAAATATATCTTAGCATAGTGCGCATCACATTCCCAAATATATCTTAGCTTAGTGTGCAGCACATACCAAAATATATCTTAGCTTAGTGTGCATCACATTCCCAATTATATCTTAGCTTAGTGTGCATCACATTCCCAAATATATCTCAGCATAGTGTGCATCACATTCCCAAATATATCTTAGCTTAGTGTGCAGCACATACCAAAATCTTACACCAGCCAATCAAACACAAGTGAAAATAATACAACTGTACCCCATATTCGCCACACATGATGTTCATATTTGCCTGTACCAGGTCAGGACTAACCACGTTTCCATTTTGTGTCTGGATAGTCACATTTAAAGCCTGAAAACAAATGCCGCAATATGAATAATCTGTCCCTACATAGATATGCACAATCCCAACACCAGGTCATAGATACACACACAGTGACCATCTTTATATAATTCTGTATGATTAAATAGTAGTAAGGCAGCTTGTTTAAGGTACAGTCTCACTGAGGTTCTTGCCATTTTATTACACCTTTGCACCTCAATGCATTATTTGAAATGTGTTAAGAGTAGAATGTTCTTCATGTTAATCAAAAGGTATTTAAAAATTGAAATTTTGCAAGGAATAATTTATCCAGTAAAAATAACTTTGATTGTATTTTATTTGCATGTTAGTTATATTTGTGTTTATTGTTTGCAGGTTGTTGATTTCTGAAAAGTTACATGTCATTACATGGATACCTACTAACTTTGATTACAACCACAGACTAATAGATATATTAGTAATATGGTCTTCCAACAACAGGGTGATAAGTTGATACCTTCGCTGAAAATAAAACCAATTATTACAAACAATGAACATGTTATATTATGTTATATTTCGGGTTTTACGCTTGCATCAGCACCATTTTGGGCTATATCGCCGGCGGGCAGTTTACCTAACAACACCTTTCCTGGGCAGGCTCCAGCGGTTAACCAGTACTTGGGTGCACCAACCTCCGTAAGAAACTGCCAACTTTTTCATATAAATGAGACACGGCCTGAGCGGGGCTCGAACCCGTGACCATCAGTGATGATAGGTTACAGTGGTATACAAGTCAGTGACCGTAACCACTATACCACACGGCGTTATACAAAATATTATTATATACATATGTAGTAGATTGGTTATCATTGGGTTACAGGTACATGTTCAATCATATTACACAGATACATGTATGTTGTCGCCATTGTATACAAGAATAATATACTGTATGTATGTATGTATGTATGTATGTATGATGTATGTATGTATGTATGTATGTATGTAGTATGTATGTATGTATGTATGTATGTATGTATGTATGTATGTATGTATGTATGTATGATGTATGTATGTATGTATGTATGTATGTATGTATGTATGTATGTATGTATGTATGTATGTATGTATGTATGTATGTATGTATGTATGTATGTATGTATGTATGTATGTATGTATGTATGTATGTATGTATGTAGTATGTAGTATGTATGTATGTATGTATGTATGTATGTATGTATGTATGTATGTATGTATGTATGTATGTATGTATGTATGTATGTATGTATGTATGTATGTATGTATGTATGTATGTATGTGTATGTATGTATGTATGTATGTATGTATGTATGTATGTATGTATGTAGTATGTATGTATGTATGTATGTATGTGTATGTATGTATGTATGTATGTATGTATGTATGTATGTATGTATGTATGTATGTATGTATGTATGTATGTAGTATGTATGTATGTATGTATGTATGTAGTATGTAGTATGTATGTATGTATGTATGTATGTATGTATGTATGTATGTATGTATGTATGTATGTATGTATGTATGTATGTATGTATGTATGTATGTATGTATGTATGTATGTATGTATGTATGTATGTATGTATGTATGTATGTATGTATGTATGTATGTATGTATGTATGTATGTATGTATGTATGTATGTATGTATGTATGTATGTATGTATGTATGTATGTATGTATGTATGTATGTATGTATGTATGTATGTATGTATGTATGTATGTATGTATGTATGTATGTATGTATGTATGTATGTATGATATCACATTTATAATATGAACAAAGATTTATAAATAAATTATGATATTTGAAGTAATCTATATATTTCACCCGCAACACCAGCATCATCACTTGTGATATATTATAAATCGGAACAGTTTTGTTCATATTTAGCAGAAGCATAGATGCTCAAGTACATGTATAAACACTGCTCTTCACACTGTGCATATTTGGCATTATTTCTCAAATTAAACAAAGTATGACAACATATCATGACATGACACTTGATTTATTTTTATATTTTAATTGTATAATACTATGAATAGTCAGTATTAGTCACTGTGGGTCTTAAATAGCCTGAACTCTGTGAGGAATACTTCTAACAAGTGTCTGACATCTACTAGCCTGAACTCTGTGAGGAATACTTCTAACAAGTGTCTGACACCTACTAGCCTGAACTATGTGAGGAATACTTCTAACAAGTGTCTGACACCTACTAGCCTGAACTATGTGAGGAATACTTCTAACAAGTGTCTGACACCTACTAGCCTGAACTATGTGAGGAATACTTCTAACAAGTGTCTGACACCTACTAGCCTGAACTATGTGAGGAATACTTCTAACAAGTGTCTGACACCTGCTAGCCTGAACTATGACACCTACTAGCCTGAACTCTGTGAGGAATACTTCTAACAAGTGTCTGACACCTACTAGCCTGAACTCTGTGAGGAATACTTCTAACAAGTGTCTGACACCTACTAGCCTGAACTATGTGAGGAATACTTCTAACAAGTGTCTGACACCTACTAGCCTGAACTATGTGAGGAATACTTCTAACAAGTGTCTGACACCTACTAGCCTGAACTATGTGAGGAATACTTCTAACAAGTGTCTGACACCTACTAGCCTGAACTATGTGAGGAATACTTCTAACAAGTGTCTGACACCTGCTAGCCTGAACTATGACACCTACTAGCCTGAACTCTGTGAGGAATACTTCTAACAAGTGTCTGACACCTACTAGCCTGAACTCTGTGAGGAATACTTCTAACAAGTGTCTGACACCGACTAGCCTGAACTATGTGAGGAATACTTCTAACAAGTGTCTGCCACCTACTAGCCTGAACTATGTGAGGAATACTTCTAACAAGTGTCTGACACCGACTAGCCTGAACTCTGTGAGGAATACTTCTAACAAATGTCTGACACCTACTAGCCTGAACTCTGTGAGGAATACTTCTAACAAGTGTCTGACACCGACTAGCCTGAACTCTGAGGAATACTTCTAACACGTGTCTGACACCTACTAGCCTGAACTCTGTGAGGAATACTTCTAACAAGTGTCTGACACCGACTAGCCTGAACTCTGTGAGGAATACTTCTAACACGTGTCTGACACCTACTAGCCTGAACTCTGTGAGGAATACTTCTAACAAGTGTCTGACACCTACTAGCCTGAACTATGACACCTACTAGCCTGAACTCTGTGAGGAATACTTCTAACAAGTGTCTGACACCTACTAGCCTGAACTATGTGAGGAATACTTCTAACAAGTGTCTGACACCTACTAGCCTGAACTATGTGAGGAATACTTCTAACAAGTGTCTGACACCTACTAGCCTGAACTCTGTGAAGAATACTTCTAACAAGTGTCTGACACCTACTAGCCTGAACTCTGAGAGGAATACTTCTAACAGGTGTATCACACCTACTAGCCTGAACTCTGTGAGGAATACTTCTAACAAGTGTCTGACACCTACTAGCCTGAACGCTGTGAGGAATACTTCTAACAAGTGCCTCACACCTACTAGCCTGACCTGTGACACCTACTAGCCTGAACTATGTGAGGAATACTTCTAACAAGTGTCTGACACCTGCTAGCCTGAACTCTGTGAGGAATACTTCTAACAAGTGTCTCACACCTACTAGCCTGAACTATGACACCTACTAGCCTGAACTATGACACCTACTAGCCTGAACTATGACACCTACTAGCCTGAACTATGACACTTACTAGCCTGAACTCTGTGAGGAATATTTCTAACAAGTGGCTGACACCTACTAGCCTGAACTATGACACCTACTAGCCTGAACTATGTGAGGAATATTTCTAACAAGTGGCTGACACCTACTAGCCTGAACTATGACACCTACTAGCCTGAACTATGACACCTACTAGCCTGACTATGTGAGGAATACTTCTAACAAGTGTCTGACACCTACTAGCCTGAGCTCTGTGAGGAATACTTCTAACAAGTGTCTCACACCTACTAGCCTGAACTCTGTGAGGAATACTTCTAACAAGTGTCTGACACCTACTAGCCTGAACTATGACACCTACTAGCCTGAACTCTGTGAGGAATACTTCTAACAAGTGTCTGACACCTACTAGCCTGAACTATGATACCTACTAGCCTGAACTCTGTGAGGAATACTTCTAACAAGTGTCTGACACCTACTAGCCTGAGCTCTGTGAGGAATACTTCTAACAAGTGTCTCACACCTACTAGCCTGAACTCTGTGAGGAATACTTCTAACAAGTGTCTCACACCTACTAGCCTGAACTCTGTGAGGAATACTTCTAACAAGTGTCTCACACCTACTAGCCTGAGCTCTGTGAGGAATACTTCTAACAAGTGTCTCACACCTACTAGCCTGAACTATGACACCTACTAGCCTGAACTATGACACCTACTAGCCTGAACTCTGTGAGGAATACTTCTAACAAGTGTCTCACACCTACTAGCCTGAGCTCTGTGAGGAATACTTCTAACAAGTGTCTCACACCTACTAGCCTGAACTCTGTGAGGAATACTTCTAACAAGTGTCTGACACCTACTAGCCTGAACTATGACACCTACTAGCCTGAACTCTGTGAGGAATACTTCTAACAAGTGTCTGACACCTACTAGCCTGAACTATGATACCTACTAGCCTGAACTCTGTGAGGAATACTTCTAACAAGTGTCTGACACCTACTAGCCTGAGCTCTGTGAGGAATACTTCTAACAAGTGTCTCACACCTACTAGCCTGAACTCTGTGAGGAATACTTCTAACAAGTGTCTCACACCTACTAGCCTGAACTCTGTGAGGAATACTTCTAACAAGTGTCTCACACCTACTAGCCTGAGCTCTGTGAGGAATACTTCTAACAAGTGTCTCACACCTACTAGCCTGAACTATGACACCTACTAGCCTGAACTATGACACCTACTAGCCTGAACTATGACACCTACTAGCCTGAACTATGTGACGAATACTTCTAACAGGTGTATCTAACCAAAATATAAAAACTCTACAAAGTCCTGCCATAATACATGTATGTTGTCATACTTTCTTTAATATGAAAAAATGCACACACAAAACAGTGCGAAGAAGTTTTGGAGGCAGTGCACACATGTATATATATCATAATGGTTTGTTAACTGTTCATCTCAGAACAGAAATATATACATGTATTATGATTGTAAAGCGGCATAAAATCACACAAACTCATAAAATATTTTCAAGTATAAATAGTATTGCAGCAACACAATCTTCGGAAATAATTTGAACAAATATTGTCCAATTATCAGTAGTCTACAAACCTTCATAAATGAAAGTAGGACTATCTGATAACAGTTAGCCACCTTCTGGAAGGGACATTTAGAATTTAGATTCTATTCTGGAAGGGACATTTAGAATTTAGATTCTATTCTGGAAGGGACATTTAGAATTTGGATTCTATTCTGGAAGGGACATTTAGAATTTAGATTCTATTCTGGAAGTGACATTTAGAATTTGGATTCTATTCTGGAAGGGACATTTAGAATTTAGATTCTATTCTGGAAGGGACATTTAGAATTTGGATTCTCTTCTGGAAGGGACATTATTGAATTAGGATTCTATTCTGGAACGGACATTTACAATAAGGATTCTATTCTGGAAGGGACATTTACAATAAGGATTCTATTCTGGAAGGGACATTTTGAATTAGGATTATATTCTGGAAGGGACATGTACAATAAGGATTATATTCTGGAAGGGACATTTACAATAAGGATTCTATTCTGGAAGGGACATGTACAATAAGGATTCTATTCTGGAAGGGACATTTACAATAAGGATTCTATTCTGGAAGGGACATTTTGAATTAGGATTCTATTCTGGAAGGGACATTTACAATACGGATTCTATTCTGGAAGGGACATTTACAATAAGGATTATATTCTGGAAGGGACATTTTGAATTAGGATTCTATTCTGGAAGGGACATTTACAATAAGGATTCTATTCTGGAAGGGACATTTACAATAAGGATTATATTCTGGAAGGGACATTTACAATAAGGATTATATTCTGGAAGGGACATTTACAATAAGGATTCTATTCTGGAAGGGACATGTACAATAAGGATTATATTCTGGAAGGGACATTTTGAATTAGGATTCTATTCTGGAAGGGACATTTACAATAAGGATTCTATTCTGGAAGGGACATTTTGAATTAGGATTCTATTCTGGAAGGGACATTTACAATAAGGATTCTATTTTGGAAGGGACATTTACAATAAGGATTCTATTCTGGAAGGGACATTTACAATAAGGATTCTATTCTGGAAGGGACATTTACAATAAGGATTCTATTCTGGAAGGGACATTTTGAATAAGGATTCTATTCTGGAAGGGACATTTACAATAAGGATTCTATTTTGGAAGGGACATTTACAATAAGGATTCTATTCTGGAAGGGACATTTACAATAAGGATTCTATTCTGGAAGGGACATTTACAATAAGGATTCTATTCTGGAAGGGACATTTACAATTACATGTAGGATTCTATTTTAGAAATTCTTTTCTATTGCAATTTGATGTCGCTTTAAGAATGTGTGAAGATAGGAACAACAAAATGCTCTAGTTTATGAAGTTAGAAATTAAATTATTGATGAAGTTATCACCTTGATGTTTCTGACGGTACATTTCCCGCGGTGAGTGCGCACTCTCACGTGTTCACCTTCTAGGTTTGCTAACGATGCCTCACCACCCTTGCTACAGCTCACATCTACACCTTAACAAAAGTAGATATTAATACTGTTTAGAAGTACATATATACATGTATATACCCCGGATATTGCAATATAACACCCACCACCCTGTGACCCCTCATCCATAAAGCATGGTATGTACAAGGAAGCATACGGATCACGGACGGATCTGTAGCCCAGTGGTAACACGCTGGACTGGTAATCCAGGGATCGCAGCCTCGCAGGTTCGATCCCCTGTCTGACCCTAATAAAATTAACAGTCTTTCAGATGGGAAGTTAAACCGAGGTATCGTGTCGGTGCTTTACACCGTACACGTAAAAGAACCAGAGGAGACTCTGGAATGATCTCTGTCTGTATCATTGCACTATCCTCCAAAAATCTAAAATGACTAATATCTTCAGGAGGCGTCGCTCATATGGGCAACCGGTAGCGACGATAAATAAACGTAAAACACACACAGGCAGCATGCACACAAAATCATATAACATCAATAGCAACAATTGTAGCAGTAATTCAGTTAAATAAATGTTTCAGATATATTTAGATATCTGACAACTACTACAGTTTTAGGTATAACATATTTGGCTCAAAAAGCGAATAAAAGTCTAAATTTCTGAATGATTCAGAGTTGAAACACCTCGTTTCATGTGTGTGTGTGTGTGTTTTACGTTTATTTATCGTCGCTACCGGTTGCCCATATGAGCGACGCCTCCTGAAGAGATTAGTCATTTTAGATTTTGGAGGATAGTGCATGATACAGACAGAGTCTCCTCTGGTTCTTTTAAGTGCACGGTGTAAAACACCGACACAAGACCTCGGTTTAACGTCCCATCTGAAAGACTGTTAATTTTTATTATGGTCAGACGGGGGATCGAACCTGCGATGCCTGGATTACCAGTCCAGCATGTTACCACTGGAGTACAGATCCATCTTCATATGATCTTTACAGGATAATTATAAAGTTAATCTATTTGTTCACACCAGGATCTCAATACTAGTTTCCAGGGTTCACTCTGTCGGAATGTTTGTCTGCGACAATTCACAAAATTTAGTGCCAATATTTGTTTTTTGTCACAATTGGCGCCCGACAGCGGGAACCCTAGTTTTATCAAATATGGTATAAAATCACTATGAGTGTATCTACCCAGGTCATTGTTTATGTGACCGGTATACCCAGGTTATTGTTTATGTGACCGGTATACCTAGGTTATTGTTTATGTGACCGGTATACCTAGGTTATTGTTTATGTGACCGGTATACCCAGGTTATTGTTTATGTGACCGGTATACCCAGGTTATTGTCTATGTGACCGGTATACCTAGGTTATTGTTTATGTGACCGGTATACCCAGGTTATTGTCTATGTGACCGGTATACCTAGGTTATTGTTTATGTGACCGGTATACCTAGGTTATTGTTTATGTGACCGGTATACCCAGGTTATTGTTTATGTGACCGGTATACCCAGGTTATTGTTTATGTGACCGGTATACCCAGGTTATTGTCTATGTGACAGGTATACCTAGGTTATTGTCTATGTGACAGGTATACCTAGGTTATTGTTTATGTGACCGGTATACCCAGGTTATTGTTTATGTGACCGGTATACCCAGGTTATTGTCTATGTGACAGGTATACCTAGGTTATTGTCTATGTGACCGGTATACCCAGGTTATTGTCTATGTGACCGGTATACCCAGGTTATTGTTTATGTGACCGGTATACCCAGGTTATTGTTTATGTGACCGGTATACCTAGGTTATTGTTTATGTGACCGGTATACCCAGGTTATTGTTTATGTGACCAGTATACCCAGGTTATTGTTTATGTGACCGGAATACCCAGGTTATTGTTTATGTGACCGGAATACCCAGGTTATTGTTTATGTGACCAGTATACCCAGGTTATTGTTTATGTGACCGGAATACCCAGGTTATTGTTTATGTGACCGGTATACCCAGGTTATTGTTTATGTGACCAGTATACCCAGGTTATTGTTTATGTGACCGGAATACCCAGGTTATTGTTTATGTGACCGGTATACCCAGGTTATTGTTTATGTGACCGGTATACCCAGGTTATTGTTTATGTGACCGGTATACCCAGGTCATTGTCTATGTGACCGGTATACCCAGGTTATTGTCTATGTGACCGGTATACCCAGGTTATTGTTTATGTGACCGGTATACCCAGGTCATTGTCTATGTGACCGGTATACCCAGGTTATTGTCTATGTGACCGGTATACCTAGGTTATTGTTTATGTGACCGGTATACCCAGGTTATTGTTTATGTGACCGGTATACCCAGGTTATTGTCTATGTGACCGGTATACCTAGGTTATTGTTTATGTGACAGGTATACCTAGGTTATTGTTTATGTGACCGGTATACCCAGGTTATTGTTTATGTGACCGGTATACCCAGGTTATTGTTTATGTGACCGGTATACCCAGGTTATTGTCTATGTGACAGGTATACCTAGGTTATTGTCTATGTGACCGGTATACCCAGGTTATTGTCTATGTGACCGGTATACCCAGGTTATTGTCTATGTGACCGGTATACCCAGGTTATTGTCTATGTGACCGGTATACCTAGGTTATTGTTTATGTGACCGGTATACCCAGGTTATTGTTTATGTGACCGGTATACCCAGGTTATTGTCTATGTGACCGGTATACCTAGGTTATTGTTTATGTGACAGGTATACCTAGGTTATTGTTTATGTGACCGGTATACCCAGGTTATTGTTTATGTGACCGGTATACCCAGGTTATTGTTTATGTGACCGGTATACCCAGGTTATTGTCTATGTGACAGGTATACTTAGGTTATTGTCTATGTGACAGGTATACCTAGGTTATTGTTTATGTGACCGGTATACCTAGGTTATTGTTTATGTGACCGGTATACCCAGGTTATTGTCTATGTGACAGGTATACCTAGGTTATTGTCTATGTGACCGGTATACCCAGGTTATTGTCTATGTGACCGGTATACCCAGGTTATTGTTTATGTGACCGGTATACCCAGGTTATTGTTTATGTGACCGGTATACCTAGGTTATTGTTTATGTGACCGGTATACCCAGGTTATTGTTTATGTGACCAGTATACCTAGGTTATTGTTTATGTGACCGGTATACCTAGGTTATTGTCTATGTGACCGGTATACCCAGGTTATTGTCTATGTGACTGGTATACCCAGGTTATTGTGTATGTGACCGGTATACCCAGGTCATTGTCTATGTGACCGGTATACCCAGGTTATTGTCTATGTGACCGGTATACCTAGGTTATTGTTTATGTGACCGGTATACCCAGGTTATTGTTTATGTGACCGGTATACCCAGGTTATTGTCTATGTGACCGGTATACCTAGGTTATTGTTTATGTGACAGGTATACCTAGGTTATTGTTTATGTGACCGGTATACCCAGGTTATTGTTTATGTGACCGGTATACCCAGGTTATTGTCTATGTGACCGGTATACCTAGGTTATTGTTTATGTGACCGGTATACCCAGGTTATTGTTTATGTGACCGGTATACCCAGGTTATTGTCTATGTGACCGGTATACCTAGGTTATTGTTTATGTGACAGGTATACCCAGGTTATTGTTTATGTGACCGGTATACCCAGGTTATTGTTTATGTGACCGGTATACCCAGGTTATTGTTTATGTGACCGGTATACCCAGGTTATTGTTTATGTGACCGGTATACCCAGGTTATTGTTTATGTGACAGGTATACCCAGGTTATTGTTTATGTGACCGGTATACCCAGGTTATTGTTTATGTGACCGGTATACCCAGGTTATTGTTTATGTGACAGGTATACCCAGGTTATTGTTTATGTGACCGGTATACCCAGGTTATTGTTTATGTGACCGGAATACCCAGGTTATTGTTTATGTGACCGGTATACCCAGGTTATTGTCTATATGACAAGTATATATGTACCTAGGCTAATATATCGGTTATTGATAGTCTGACATGTCCACAATTGTTGTCCACGGAAATAGTTTGACTTATCCATGGTCAGACCTGGGGTAATTGAACAAGGTAATTGTTATTACCTGTAATTAATTACAAAAATGACAAGAATTGGATGTAATTTGTAATTGAGTATTTTTTAATTACATTGCCATTTTATAAATTATATAGTAATAATACATCACATTTTCAATTACAATTCAATTACAATCATGTATAACATGTATTGATGGCTTGCCATGGTTTCTATCATACTACAATGTACCTGTGTCTGGTAGGCTATTTATTGGACACATAATTTTAACTTAAATTTAATATGAATAGATTTGGCTCAACATACAAATGTACATCTATAGCCAGAGGGTTTACACAAAAAGTTGTAAATCATAATCACAGGTAGGCCAACTACTGACCAAATCGGATTAGGAATTTAAATATTTAGTATTTCCTTTTGAAATAAATGGTCACCTATGCCCCTGGACACCAATCATGGTTTGGTGAAAAGTTTTAAAATACTAGGACGTTTGGTCATTTATTGCAAAGAAGTAACAATATAAATTGTGAATTGTTGTAAAGTCTGTGTTTGGTGCTATTAATATTTTGACATTTCAAGATGGTCTCCAATAAATGGAAACATTTTTCATGTCTGAGTAACAAAACGGGCAATTTCATACCTGTCAGTACCGGCGTCATCTGCTCCTGGTGAGCGATAATTTTCCATTGCTGGAAAACGTTTCCGGCCTGAGAGATGCTCCCTTACAGATAATACGTTTCCGGCCTGTAAGATGATCCCTTACTGATAAAACATTTCCAGTCTGAGAGATGCTCCCATACAGATAATACGTTTCCGGCCTGTGAGATGATCCCTTACAGATAAAACATGTCCAGTCTAAGAGATGCTCCCTTACAGATAAAACATTTCCAGTCTGAGAGATGCTCCCTTACAGATAATACGTTTCCGGCCTGTGAGATGATCCCTTACAGATAAAACATTTCCAGTCTGAGAGATGCTCCCAGTCCCATACAGATAAAACATTTCCAGTCTGAGAGATGCTCCCTTACAGATAAAATATTTCCAGTCTGAGAGATGCTCCCTTACAGATAACAAGTTTCCAGTCTGAGAGATGCTCCCTTACAGATAAAACATTTCCAGTCTGAGAGATGCTCCCTTACAGATAAAACATTTCCAGCCTGAGAGATGCTCCCTTACAGATAAAATATTTCCAGTCTGAGAGATGCTCCCATACAGATAAAACATTTCCAGCCTGAGAGATGCTCCCTTACAGATAAAATATTTCCAGTCTGAGAGATGCTCCCTTACAGATAAATTTCCAGTCTGAGAGATGCTCCCTTACAGATAAAACGTTTCCAGTCTGAGAGATGCTCCCTTACAGATAAAACATTTCCAGCCTGAGAGATGCTCCCTTACAGATAAAATATTTCCAGTCTGAGAGATGCTCCCATACAGATAAAACATTTCCAGCCTGAGAGATGCTCCCTTACAGATAAAACGTTTCCGCCCTGAGAGATGCTCCCTTACAGATAACAAGTTTCCAGCCTGAGAGATGCTCCCTTACGGATAAAAAGTTTTGAAACATTGATGTTTCTGAAATTTATGCAACCAGGACTGAATATTATAACAAATAACATTTTCTGATTTTTATATTTGGTCTCATTTCTTCCCTGAAACACGATTTGGTAACTAGTACATTATAGGGTAAAAAGTAGCCTGGGAACAGGCGTAAATATATTTTGCCGGGTCAGTCAAATAAATATATTTCAACACCGAGACTTATTAATTGGGCCGTATTGAGTTTATGATCATGTCATTTTGCCAGAAGATAAAAATCGACAAACTGTCATGTTTTGTCTGTCTGAAAACATTCTGTATTTTCTAATGAGAATTTATATTTAAATGTAATTTGTAATATATTTATTACATTGGGAAAGTAATTGAAGTAATTGTATAAGTTAATTAATTACATTGTAAATTTGATGTAATTGTATTTGTAACATTGCCATGTAATTGGTAATTTAATTAATTACATTGTTATGTATATAATTGACCCCAGGTCTGTCCATAGCACCACAAATATGGTCCCATAATTCTTAGTGACATGTCCACAGGGTTCCCACTGTCTGTCAACAAAAAACAAATACTAGCGCTAAATTTTCTGAATTGGTGAACATATTTTTATTTTAACTTTTTTTTTAATGTATCTGTTTTTTATTTGGCACATGTTTTGTCAAATACATGACTTAAAATATTTATCTGTGAACTATATTGCCCTTTAAGTTAGCTCCAAGTTTTTCAAGTTGGCTCCAGTTTTTTCCAATTGGCGACAAAAGTGGCGCAGACAAAAATTCCGGACAGGGGAACCTGGCCCAGTTTCAAAGATTAATCATTACCATATTTTAAAGGAACTTGCAGATGGCACAGTGCAGGCACGGAGATGACTGGTTTGTGTTTTATAGAAATCTCCATTTCCTCGTTCCTGTCATCAAGATCCACGTTAACGATGTATTTCTTCGTCAATTCGGTCAGCTCCGAACTGGAAAGCTTATCTTTACCCATGTATAAAATATTGATGAAAAGTTTATTCATTGTTGGATGTTTCTGCGGATCAAGTGGCTGTATATGTACGTCCATTGCTGATCGAACCACGAGCCTACCGTGTCTATTGACATCATAGTACCAAGCCTCCATTGGCTGCCCAAAGTCCGGAACCTCGGTGTCAATCATAATGTCCTGCTCTCGATTTGGGAAGATTGATCTCGCGACAGGCACACTAATGTGAACGTTTGCCTTGTGCAGAACGAGTGCATGGCGACTAATGGATTGCCGAGGGATGTTACATGAAAGTCTTCCTAGTACAAACAGAACGTGTTTTGGGCGAATAATCATAGTTACAAATTTGGAAAAAAAATGTTAATTCTCAACCCGGAAGTAAAAATTGCGACCTCAAATATTATCTAAGATAAAACCTGTTTGATAACCCGTACTTTTCCGTTTAACATAACATTGTGTTATTATCCTCTTTACGACCGCTGTCGATCGCTCGTGTACTCTCAGTGGTCACCAGTGATCACTATTAGGCTTCATCCTCATTTAGTTACATATAAATGACCAACCACACACCATGGTCATTCTCTAGATTACACATCGTTGGCAGCACTGCGGTGTGGACTGCCCATACCTCTTTGGCAGTATACTGTGTGTGTGGACTGCCCATACATCGTTGGCAGTACTGTGTGTTTGGACTGGCCATACATAGTTGGTAGCACGGCGTGTGTGGACTGCCCATACATCGATGGCAGCACTGCGGTGTGGACTGCCCATACATCGTTGGCAGCACTGTGTGTGTGGACTGCCCATACATCGTTGGCAGCACTGTGTGCGTGGACTGCCCATACATCGTTGGCAGCACTGTGTGTGTGGACTGCCCATACATCGTTGGCAGCACTGTGTGCGTGGACTGCCCATACATCGTTGGCAGTACTGTGCGTGTGGACTGCCCATACATCGTTGGCAGTACTGTGTGTGTGGACTGCCCATACATCGTTGGCAGTACTGTGCGTGTGGACTGCCCATACATCGTTGGCAGTACTGTGTGTGTGGACTGCCCATACACATCGTTGGCAGCACTGCGGGCGTGGACTGCCCATACACATCGTTGGCAGCACTGCGGGCGTGGACTGCCCATACACATCGTTGGCAGCACTGCGGTGTGGACTGCCCATACATCGTTGGCAGCACTGCGGTGTGGACTGCCCATACATCGTTCTGCGGTGTGGACTGCCCATACATCGTTGTCAGCACTGTGGTGTGGACTGGCCATGCACATCGTTGGCAGCACTGCGGGCGTGGACTGCCCATACATCGTTGGCAGCACTGTGTGCGTGGACTGCCCATACATCGTTGGCAGCACTGTGTGTGTGGACTGCCCATACATCGTTGGCAGCACTGTGTGCGTGGACTGCCCATACATCGTTGGCAGCACTGCGGGCGTGGACTGACCATACATCGTTGGCAGCACTGTGTTCGTGGAATGCCCATACATCGTTGGCAGCACTGCGGGCGTGGACTGACCATACATCGTTGGCAGCAGTGCGGGCGTGGACTGCCCATACATCGTTGGAAGCAGTGCGGGTGTGGACTGACCATACATCATTGGCAGCAGTGCGGGTGTGGACTGGCCATGCACATCGTTGGCAGCAGTGCGGGTGTAGACTGGTCATACACATCGTTGGCAGCACTGCGGGCGTGGACTGACCATACATCGTTGGCAGCAGTGCGGGTGTGGACTGGCCATGCACATCGTTGGCAGCACTGCGGCGTGGACTGGTCATACACATCGTTGGCAGCACTGCGGGCGTGGACTGACCATGCACATCGTTGGCAGCACTGCGGCGTGGACTGGTCATACACATCGTTGGCAGCACTGTGTGTGTGGACTGACCATACATCGTTGGCAGCACTGCGGGCGTGGACTGGCCATGCACATCGTTGGCAGCACTGCGGGCGTGGACTGGCCATGCACATCGTTGGCAGCACTGCGGCGTGGACTGGTCATACACATCGTTGGCAGCACTGCGGGTGTGGACTGGCCATGCACATCGTTGGCAGCACTGCGGGCGTGGACTGGCCATGCACATCGTTGGCAGCACTGCGGGTGTGGACTGGCCATGCACATCGTTGGTAGCACTGCGGCGTGGACTGGTCATACACATCGTTGGCAGAACTGCGGGCGTGGACTGGCCATACACATCGTTGGCAGAACTGCGGGCGTGGACTGGCCATATACATCATTGGCAGAACTGCGGGCGTGGACTGGCAATACATCCTACTGTCAGCAGTGTGTCCATCATCCTCCATGTTTTATCTTAAATATTAATATGTAGTGTTTTTGTATTTTGTCACTTTAATCCCTTTAATGATACATGGTGGATATTGATTTATTGTATTGATGATAATGTGTGTGTCTATTCTATTACTTTACACATTATGTACACGTATTAATTAAAAATGTATGGTGGTAAATAACTAGCATCCTATATTATTTGTTTGTAAAATCTCCGACAACAAGTTTGAATTGAATTGAGCAACAGCAGACTACTACAATTAAGTTTTTCTTTATTTCTACAGCTATCTTTCACTAGCTGGAACCATCTCCCTATAGCCTACTATATATATAGAGCAATTCAAAGCGCATAGTTGACATAATGATCATGTCGTTTCCAAGTTGTTCTTCTCAGCTTTGTCTTATTTCATTTTCTCTTAGTTTTGCCTTTAAGTTTTACATTTTATCTTACTATAATATTTTTGCTGAATGACGCTCAAAATATGTATTTATTTCCGTGAGCGGTATGACATAAAAGGAATATAGATAGATCAACCAACAAGTAGGTTCCGCTAGGGACTCTTCATTGATGTCCGCAGCCAGGCAGTGAGGAAATTTGTATAATAATTACCGAATATGATATAGACATATTAGCCAATCTGGGAAGAGACTTAGTTGATGGAATTTAACGCAGTTAAATGTGATACCCTACGGATCGCACACCTCATTCCCATAGCATACATGCAAACTGTAAGCTCATAAATCAAGTTGTTTAGGGTCATCCTGGTATGCAGGCATACTATCAACACAATCATTGTATTGGAGTACTGAACTAACAACACTAACAAGACAATATGATTATCAAGAGAAATTGTTTGCGGTCGTCCACACATTGCATTGAAACCATAGTTGCTGCCCATTCTTAGATATACATAGTTCACTCCCTTTTCTAATCGTCAACACTTTGTAGGAAGCTGTGACCTCAAACGCTGTGTAGTATAAATGCCGTATTTCCGTATTATAGAAAGGAATCGACAGCTTACCATATTTAGGCGGAGTTCTACATGTGCACGTTAATTTCAGTGAGATATTTCTAATATAACTATGTATCTTTCGTTGCTCATTCAGGATCTGTTAGCTTATATATGTGGACGTAGACCATTCGGCATACATCTACAGAGATGGTCCGATGCGGGGATGCCGTTGCACACACATGATGTTGGATGATGATATGTACACTGTCTTAGTTTAGTGTCCTTGAGCCTCCACTAAAACACCCTGGTTGATATATAACTGAAACAGCATGTGATATTTATTGACACAAATAATAAGATAATGTTAAACATAGCTCTACACAACAATTTTGAAATCTCAAGTGCAACAAATCATTACACAAGGTACAGTATACTCCAGGTTACACAGCTCATGTATATTGTGGAATTTACTTAGTTTGTATACCTTTCTTATGTCACAGTACGTAAATTATAAAGATAACCTATTACGAGATGTTAAAGCGTAACTAACCTGAAACGCAAATAATAATAGTATGTTAAATATAACTATATCTCAAGTGCTACAAAGCATTACACAAGGTAATCGGACATTGTAGATCCAGTTACGGTTGGCGGGTTAGTAATAGTTAGTTAGGGATACCGGAGATGGGGTTACGTGAGGAAAACGAAACATTTAGTTGAATCATATTTTATTGCTCGATTCATTTTACACATATGCAATACAAAACATGACAATTCAAATAAAATGAAAGGGATCGGGCCGCAAGTTTTAGCAACATTCGTTAGCATGGGTCTCTTCCCGACATGATAGCAATATAATAAAATAGCGACTGATGATGTCAAGCATGAACATAGAAATTTGTTTTGTTTTACACGAGAGAGCGATGAGAGAGGAGGAGAGGAGAGAACGAGAGAGGGAGATAGAGGGGGGGAGGAGCGGGGATGGTGAGAAATATAAACTCCAATGTCCAGTGAGTACGTCACGTTCTCTACAGTCATTAGCTATCTTAGGACACATATCCATATATTATGTCTAGTAAAAAAAACACGGGACATATGATAATGACCGGACATATGGTAATGACCAAACGAGAATCACACGAACAATTACAAGTGGAATTCGATGCTTTAATTTATTTTACAAATTATGGCCCGCATGAACTCCAACCACACCATTTCATCCTGTGATATATATATTGCATATTATGGTCTTAAAAACCACCATTCTAAAAATACTAATACGTATTCTAACCAACTAGAATGGGGTACATATTGATGAAAGCTGTTATGTACTGTACCTATTGTCTAATTTTGGTGAAATGTATTTAATGGTTCACTGTTGGATATAATGAAACCAGTTGTATATATTTACCCCATGTGTCATTGGTGGAGGAAGACCCCTAGGTGCGATATGGCGACATATCTTCTGCAAGCCAACTGGATATCTTCCTAGCATTAACGAAATAGTCACCCACAGTTTCCTCGCTAATTACAGTGTACATTCAAGTTATAATAAAGACGTACTAACCGTTTGAATTAGGACTAGGACTAGTAGGTGATCAATATTAACTTATTAAGTCATCGTGATACAATATTAATTTATTAAAACATGTGTGTCATGCAATATTAACTTATTATTATCTGTGGAAGTCGTGATAGCGCAATGGATGCGCGTTCGCTTCAGATGCGAAAGGTCCAGAGTTCGAACCCCGCCCTCAGGCAATGCATTTAAATTGCACATTGCCTCTTCTCTCTCCCTCGTGGCGTTGGATTCCATCAGGAATGAGGTCTATAGAGAGCTAAAATAAATGTGTATAAACTTATTAACTGATTAAGTCATTCGTGATGCAATATTAGCTTATTAAAACATGTGTATGATGCAATATTAACTTATTAAATCATACGTGGTACAATATTAACGTATTAACTACCATTTCAGAGAATCTCGCAATGCTGTTACACTTATTGAAGAACATACCAAGAAGGTGTTACACCTACACACAAACTAAGCGATGTTTTTCTTGTGGTTTGGTTCTGCTGAAGGACGTAACGAAGAGCAAGGTAAATACATATATATATATATATATATATATATATATATATATTAACGATAAAGATATAACAATTTGAAATATGACAATATTGTTGGCGGCCATTTTGAAGTTTATATGACGTCATATATTCACTTATTTCAGAACAATATTATTCTAATGGGAAGCCCAGGATGCGGTAAGACGACTATAGGACGGTTATTGTCTGCAAAACTAGGACGATCCGTGGTGGACATTGACAACGACTATCTGGAGACTCACTGGGGCATGCCTATCTCACAGAAAGTACGATTAATAAATAACAATAGTTTTCCCTAAATATATGTTTAGTTTATAGAATTTAGTTTAGCTCGAAACAAGTTATTACAACTTATGTTAGTCACTCTCGCGACCTCAATCCTGGTGGAATTCATCGCCAGGTGGGAGAGAGAAGAGGAAATGTGGACATTAAATACCTTGGATAAGGACACAACCGTAATGGCTACAGCTGGGTTCGAACTCCGGGCCTTTTGCGAATGCACTACCACTGCGCTACTGTGCAACACGTACTGGTTAACCGCTGGAACCTGACCAGGAAATGTGTTGTTATGTATACTGCCCGCCGGCGATACAGCCCAAATTGCTGCTGATGAAAACATAAAACACGAACAAACAAAGTATTATGAGAATCGTCCGATACGAATACAATCTCCTCCGCCTTCTCATCATAACTAATTCCTTGTTTTAAATGGTTCCCGTCACACTAGCCAATAACTAGAACAACATATATTGCTGGTCGTATGCTGGTCGTATGCTGGTCGTATGCTGGTCGTATGCTCGTATGCTGGGTATGTTTATTAACAATATGACCAATATGACCACACGGGATATAGTCTAAATAGTTATATACATACATATATATCTACGGGATATAGTCTAAATAGTTACATACATACATATATATCTACGGGATATAGTCTAATTAGTTATATACATACATATATATCTACGGGATATAGTCTAAATAGTTATATACATACATATATATCTACGGGATATAGTCTAAATAGTTATATACATACATATATATCTACGGGATATAGTCTAAATAGTTATATACATACATATATATCTACGGGATATAGTCTAAATAGTTATATACATACATATATATCTACGGGATATAGTCTAAATAGTTATATACATACATAATATATATCTACGGGATATAGTCTAAATAGTTATATACATACATATATATCTACGGGATATAGTCTAAATAGTTATATACATACATATATATCTACGGGATATAGTCTAAATAGTTATATACATACATATATATCTACGGGATATAGTCTAAATAGTTATATACATACATATATATCTACGGGATATAGTCTAAATAGTTATATACATACATATATATCTACGGGATATAGTCTAAATAGTTATATACATACATATATATCTACGGGATATAGTCTAAATAGTTATATACATACATATATATCTACGGGATATAGTCTAAATAGTTATATACATACATATATATCTACGGGATATAGTCTAAATAGTTACATACATACATATATATCTACGGGATATAGTCTAAATAGTTACATACATACATATATATCTACGGGATATAGTCTAAATAGTTATATACATACATATATATCTACGGGATATAGTCTAAATAGTTATATACATACATATATATCTACGGGATATAGTCTAAATAGTTATATACATACATATATATCTACGGGATATAGTCTAAATAGTTACATACATACATATATATCTACGGGATATAGTCTAAATAGTTACATACATACATATATATCTACGGGATATAGTCTAAATAGTTACATACATACATATATATCTACGGGATATAGTCTAAATAGTTATATACATACATTATATTATATATTAGGATATAGTCTAATAGTTATACATAATATATATCTACGGGATATAGTCTAAATAGTTATATACATACATATATATCTACGGGATATAGTCTAAATAGTTATATACATACATTATATCTACGGGATATAGTCTAAATAGTTATATACATACATATATATCTACGGGATATAGTCTAAATAGTTATATACATACATATATATCTACGGGATATAGTCTAAATAGTTATATACATACATATATATCTACGGGATATAGTCTAAATAGTTATATACATACATATATATCTACGGGATATAGTCTAAATAGTTATATACATACATATATATCTACGGGATATAGTCTAAATAGTTATATACATACATATATATCTACGGGATATAGTCTAAATAGTTATATACATACATATATATCTACGGGATATAGTCTAAATAGTTATATACATACATATATATCTACGGGATATAGTCTAAATAGTTATATACATACATATATATCTACGGGATATAGTCTAAATAGTTATATACATACATATATATCTACGGGATATAGTCTAAATAGTTATATACATACATATATATCTACGGGATATAGTCTAAATAGTTATATACATACATATATATCTACGGGATATAGTCTAAATAGTTATATACATACATATATATCTACGGGATATAGTCTAAATAGTTATATACATACATATATATCTACGGGATATAGTCTAAATAGTTATATACATACATATATATCTACGGGATATAGTCTACATAGTTATATACATACATATATATCTACGGGATATAGTCTACATAGTTATATACATACATATATATCTACGGGATATAGTCTAAATAGTTATATACATACATATATATCTACGGGATATAGTCTAAATAGTTATATACATACATATATATCTACGGGATATAGTCTAAATAGTTATATACATACATATATATCTACAGGATATAGTCTAAATAGTTATATACATACATATATATCTACGGGATATAGTCTAAACAGTTATATACATACATATATATCTACGGGATATAGTCTAAATAGTTATATACATACATATATATCTATTAGCTAGATGAAGTAAGCTCAAAAGGGTTTGTTGAGGCCGAGGGGCAGGCACTCTTGCAGTTCCAGGTAGATAACGCCATAGTGTCTCTCACCGGATCGAACCCTATGCACCAAGCAGGAATGTCTCACATAGCCAGCACAGGTACACACTTCAGAAAACGTTCTATACTATTGATATACAAATATTATAATTATATTATACATTTATTATCTTAAATTAATGAGGAAGATCATGGGAATATCTTGCTTTTATTTAGTTAGCTTTCCTCGTCACCATTATCTTAGGGTATCGTATATGGACAATGCCCCCTGTTGGTTGTGTGCGATAAAGCAAGCGTCTAGTCACCCCTGGTTATGCGTTCCATGTCTATTCCGATTTCAAGACTCGTATATATGAGATTGCGAATTGAGATGTTCCTAAGCCGGATTCGATCCAGCACGGAAGCATAGATCTAACCACTCCAGATTCTCGACAATGTTTGATAGCAGCTGAATTATGTATATATAATTAAATATAATTAAAACGTTATTTATTTTACAAGGATTGCGAAGCAAAGTTTTAACAACTTATATTAATCACTCTCGTTGGCGAAAAACCGGAGTACCCGGAGAAAACCCACCTGTCCGATCTGGCGACCACCGTACCATCTCACATACTTCCCGGTTCAAGAATCGAACCCAGGTTGCATTGTTGAGAAGCGAGCGCGCTAACCACTAGGCTAATCTGACAGCCTATATACAGTGCTACGCTTGTTACAACAACAGAGCAATACACGAATGCTTGCATAGTTGTTGGGATTGATTTCCAACCCAGAAATAAACTTATTCAACTTCCTGCGATATCAACCCATTAACAATAATCATTACAAGCTACCGTTATGTTCATTTGGAGCAAATTGAATTATAGAATCCATTAACAAGGTTACATCACTTTAGTTTGTTTGTTGTTATGGTTTCAAGTCGCACCAACATCTTAGATGATATGGCGACTCTCCAGCTACTGGTATTATTGGCGTGGAAGACTCCGGGTGCCCATCCGAGCAGTATTTCAGGCACAGATGGGCAACACGGGTAGAAACACCGATCTTCCGCAAGCAAGCTGCATATTTTCTTCACATGAAACAATTTGACATCCCCAGTGGGATTCAACAGCGGTGATTTGAAGCCAATGACCTGAATCACTCGGCCACGGAGGCCCCATGTTACTACATGCACATTGTGTGTTCAGTAACCGCAAATGCATCCCATTCCAATATTACTAAACAGTGGTGTAGCTTAGGCACATGTACATAGCCCTACACATTTTATTCAAAAGTTGAAAATGCGACAATGCGAAAAATGCAATATAAATGAATGACACGGAGGGTGTGGTTGTATGTGCAGAGAACCCATAGACTATGCAAATAAGTCGGTATTTCATTACATTTTAATTGAAGATTTTCAGAACTGCAAATATATCCTGATTTCTCGTCAAGCAATGCCTTAAAATTCACCAGAATACAGTCTTTCAAAAACTTCATTGGGAGATACCCCCGGAGTCCGATGTCCTAATGGTGTTTACACATATATGAAGCCCAAGCTACGCCCCTGAGTATGCATAGCTAGTGTTCATTTGTTTATATTTGCCACCAAATCTAGAAGTGTGTATCTTTGAAGGTACTGTAATGTTTCTTGATGTGCACATGAAGGACATTTTGGAGAGGTTGGAGAGAATGCAGGTGAATCGGATAGTTGGTCAGAATGACGGAACAGACATGGCAAATATCCTCAAATACCGGCAAGGATTCTACGAGCGATGGTACGATACCAGAATCATCTGCGAACGAAATGAAAGTCCACAGAGCGTATGTGATAAAATTATAACACAATTGCACAGACTTAAAGAAAAGCAGGGCTACTCATCTACACGAGGTCATGATATGTGGGAAGGAGGATTTAACGAGGTGCTTCTTCAAGGTTTAGCACCAGATGGTGGACTCATTGTACCACGTGACGATATTCCAAACATTACATTGGGTCAGTTGTCCAGACTCGTTGACCTCACGTACACAGAAAGGGCTGTTCGTATCTTGGAACAATGGATTCACTATAGAGACATACATCCTAAAATCTTGAAAACTGCTATAGATAATGCTTATAGTAAGGAAACGTTTAACCACGATGATGTTTGTCATGTTCGTCAACTAGAAGATGGTCAGTTTATACAGGAACTATTCCACGGACCCACTGCGTCATTCAAAGATGTGGCACTTCAACTCATGCCGCAGTTGTTCATCAATGCTGTAAACACGAGTAAACAGGTCACCAAGTGAGATCTTTTAAATTCAGTTGTTTTTTTGGTTTTCTTTTAAAGTTTATTTATCGTCGCTACAGGTTGCCGTATGAGCGACGGGCAGTTTACCTGGGTCAGTTAACCAGCGGTTAACCAGTAATTGGTGTACCAACCTCCGTTTGAAACTGCCAACTTTTTCATATAAAGAGACACGGTCTGAATTTGGCTCGAACCCGTGACCATCAGTGATGATAGGTTACAGTGGTATGCAAGTCAGCGACCTTAATCTTAACCACTCGACTACGGATATACATTGGTTTATCATGAACAATACCGGATACACTTTGGTTTATCATGCACTATACCGGATATACTTTGGTTTATCATGTACTATTCCGGATATACTTTGGTTTATCATGCACTATACCGGATATACTTTGGTTTATCATGCACTATACCGGATATACATTGGTTTATCATGAACTATACCGGATATACTTTGGCTTATCATGAACTATACCGGATATACTTTGGTTTATCGTGTACCTACCGGATATACTTTGGTTTATCGTGAACCATACCGGATATACTTTGGTTTATCATGTACTATTCCGGATATACTTTGGTTTATCATGAACTATTTCGGATATACTTTGGTTTATCGTGTACTATACCGGGTAGAAAACACCGACCTTTCGCAAGCCAACTGTATAGCTTCCTCACTGGAAATAATTCCACACCCCAGTGGGATTCGAAGTTGGTGAGGGGCAAGTGATTTCAAATAAGTAGAACATATGCAGTGGTATCAATTAAATACTAGTGATTGAGACATGTATAACTGAAGCTAATTATTTCTACCTCTTGTAACATGTAATTTGTGTTTGTGTTTGTACATGTGTATGTACATGTTTGCAATTTGGTAAATGTAGGTACATGATCCTGGTGGCGACATCAGGAGACACTGGCGGTGCAGTCCTCGATGGCTTCACGAGACATGCAAGTAGGTAAAATTAAACAAGGGGGGAAAAGATACAACAAACAGATATATTTATTAACCGTGGTTAGCCCTCATTCATTTATAGACATATAAACTTTATAAAGAAACTGTTAGTGCAAAGTACACGTGTGAAACTTGAGACTTTTTGTTAGAATTAACAACGACAGCTGCATAACTCTATTGCCATGTTCTTTATGATGGGTGGTACATTGTTTGTACAAATGACCAATCTACGTTTACATGATGTGTGAGTTGTAGTGAAATATTTTTGGTTTAGACAAGAAGGTTGATACTATTATTAGAGCAAACACTACCTTATCGAAGCTGTCATCGATCTTTTTATCCCGAAATTGTGGTTCTGATATGATAATGTTATAAGCATGTTGATATTGCATAGATGTGTGTATTGTGTACTACGTCATCAATTGTGAGCGTTGTATATCAACAGACATCTGTCAAAAAGTATCTATTTTTAACACACTTCATCTTTTAAAACTATCTTTTATTACACTTGGAAAAAGGATCAGAATGTCCCACAATAGGTAATTGATGTAGTATGGATTGAAGTCTAGATTGATGCTGGCATTCCCGGATCTTACATTCTATATTCTGCTATTGCGGCGGGATTCTGCAGGAATTCTGCGAAATCCCGCTGGCACAACCTGCCATTTCCCGCAAGATGCGGGATTTCTGCTCTTTTCTGCGCTTGGCGGAATTCTTGCGGGATCGGGAAAATGTTACTATATAAGCACTCGTTGTTTCACATTGAAGGAGAACAGACGGATATGTAGTCCAGTGGTAACACGCTGGACTGGTAATCCAGGGATCGCAGGTTCGATCCCCCGTCTGACCCTAATAAAATTAACAGTCTTTCAGATGGGACGTTAAACCGAGGTCTCGTGTCGGTGCTTTACACCGTGCACGTAAAAGAACCAGAGGAGATTCTGGAATGTATCTGTATCATGCACTATCCTCCAAAATCTAAAATAACTAATCTCTTCAGGAGGCGTCGCTCATATGGGCAACCGGTAGCGACGATAAATAAACGTAAAAACACACACATTGAAGGAGAACTAACGGAGAACGAAAGTGGAACTGACCATGGAAGCCAAATTAGGGTGGGAATTTTATTGTATTATTTATGGATTTTGAAGTGAATATTAGCATCAAATGAATATTTTTGACATGATAGGCTTTTGATGACGAATAACGCTGTGATATTATTACGATAAACACAGAAAAGAAAGAGTACATTTATGAGTTTAAAGCTGAAAATGAAAAGCTGAGTTTATTTTATTTATTCCCATGATGACTGGGACGTCAATTTAAATGTTCTCACATGTATGTCAACGACTGAACGCCTAACTACGTTACCAGCATAGTCGTGACCCATGTTCGTCTAAGAAGTGTGTATGGGTAAATTGAGTGAGGACAGCAGTTCTGTATGCTAGTGCTTAATATTAAAGTTATGTAATAGACCTATATGTACACAATTTTGATAATAAGTTTGCTAATTCTCTGTCTATAACATGTTTAAGAATTTAAAATACTGCTGGTAAAAAAATAACATTGAGATATCTCGTGTGAGTCTAAATCAAAAACTCGTTTATGGTTTGCCATTATTTTGTAGATGAGTGCACAGATAAGATCGGTGTGTTAGTTTTGTACCCAGAGGAAGGCATTAGTGACATACAGAGAGAGCAGATGATATCCTACAACACTGGACCAGCACGAGTTGTAGGTAGGTAGGGTGGGGTGGGGGAGGTGGGGTAGTGGGTATGTAGATATGCAGGTAGGTAGCGATCCACAGCGCTGTTGAACCCCGCTGAAATTAATAGTTAAAATGACAGAAGATCACCGACATATACCGCTATACACAGACACAGACACACATTCACTACCATATACCGATATACACAAACATTCACTACCATATACCGATATACACAAACATTCACTACCATATACCGATATACACAGACATACACAGACATTCACTACCATATACCGATATACACAGACATACACACACATATATACAGACATACACTACCATATACCGATATACACAGATATACACAAACATATACAGACATACACTACCATATACCGATATACACAGATATACACAAACATATACAGACATACACTACCATATACCGATATACACAGATATACACACACATATACAGACATACACTACCATATACCGATATACACAAACATTCAGTGACGGTGACCCAGGGGCGGCGCCAGGGGGGGTTCGGGGGGTGCGAACGAACCCCCTGTTTCAGTTAATGGTGTACGATCATATGATGAAACCCATCTCAAGGAATGCTTCATATCATCATCACCAGTCGCAAAATGAGATGATTCATTTGATTGGCCACTCCATCATCCAATCAGATATTATTACAGAGATTAAGAAATCAGGTTTTCACACTGTAATGGTGGATGAGGTAACATCAAGCAATGATGAAATTCTATCAGTTTGCTTTCGCTTTGTAGACGAAGTGAAACAGATACGAGAGGAGTTCGTTGAGTTCATCAACATTCATAGAATTACTGGCGAAGCTATCGCTAATGCCATCTGGAGTTCCATTAAAACGTTGGTTTGGATATTCATCAGCTTCAGGGGCAGTGTTATGATGGTGCCTCAAACATGTCTAGCGAGAAGAAAGGCGTATCTGGAATCATTTCACAGCATGCACCAAATGCTCCATATACCCATTGCAATGGACATATTCTTAATATTTCCATTGCCGCTAGCTGTAAAGCTAATAACATACAGCATATGATTGCTACCATGAAGGATGTAGCTATCTTCTTCAACTACTCTCCAAAACGGGAAAGGCTCATAGAAATGATAGTGGAAAAACGTCACGTTCACAATGCCACCACTAGAAAAGTGATAATTGGCATGTGCAAGACCCGTTGGTCGGAGCGCGATACCGCTTATGAGCATTTCTACCTGGCCCTACCATTCCTGGTAGAGTGCTTTAATATCATCAGTGGTACTCACCCGGACATGGATTATTTTGATAAGGCGTTTACGGAAGGCTGGGACTCGGAATCAAAGAAAGATGCAATTGCTCACGCTAAAGCTGTGACGGATTTCGGATTTATTGTTGGTCTGGTGTCGCTGTATTACCTGTTGCACCCTCTTCACGGCGTTACCGTCTACCTTCAGGGTCGAACGATAGACATTGTAAAAGCTTACCAGTTGATTGATGAAACCGCGTCTGATATGAAAGCGACACGTGACAACATTGAAGAAGGTTTCAAAAAGATCTACAAACAAGCCGAACGCATCGCAGAGAAACTAAACGTTGATCCGTCTTTGCCACGCATTGCCAAACGCCAGATCCATCGTCAAAATCAGCCCGCTGATACGCCAGAAGAATATTATCGCCGTACAGTTGCCATTCCACTTCTTGACTGCATCATCAGTGAGGTGGATACACGATTTAACAAACTTTCACAGAGTGCTGTGAAGCTGCTGATGCTTGTTCCTGCCATCTGTTTTACCATACATGTTGAGCTCTAGAATGCAGGAAATGCCATTTCAGAGCTTCCAGATTTATAATTTTCCGGGGGAACATGCCCCCGGACCCCCCTAGCAGGCTCCTGCCCTACGGGCCGTCGCACTTGCATCGAACCCCCTCCAGAAATTCCTAGCGCCGCGCCTGTTTACAATCACTACCATATACCGATATACACAGACATACACAAACATTCACTACCATATACCGATATACACAGACATACACACACATATATACAGACATACACTACCATATACCGATATACACAGATATACACACACATATACAGACATACACTACCATATACCGATATACACAAACATATACTGACATACACTACCATATACCGATATACACAGATATACACACATATATACAGACATACACTACCATATACCGATATACACAAACATATATAGACATTCACTACCATATACCGATATACACAAACATATACAGACATACACTACCATATACCGATATACACAAACATATACAGGCATACACTACCATATACCGATATACACAGATATACACACACATATATACAGACATACACTACCATATACCGATATACACAAACATATACAGACATACACTACCATATACCGATATACACAAACATATATAGACATTCACTACCATATACCGATATACACAAACATATACAGACATACACTACCATATACACAAACATATACAGACATACACTACCATATACTGATATACACAAACATATACAGACATACACTACCATATACCGATATACACAAACATATACAGACATACACTACCATATACCGATATACACAGACATACACACACATATATACAGACATACACTACCATATACCGATATGCACAAACATATACAGACATACACTACCATATACCGATATACACAAACATATACAGACATACACTACCATATACCGATATGCACAAACATATACAGACATACACTACCATATACCGATATACACAAACATATACAGACATACACTACCATATACCGATATACACAAACATATACAGACATACACTACTATATACCGATATACACAAACATATACAGACATACACTACCATATACCGATATACACAAACATACATAAACATTCACTACCATATACCGATATGCACAGACATACATAAACATACACTACTATATACCGCCATAAATCGACATACACAAACATATACGGACATACACCATAATTATACCGATATAATTATACCGACATATACCGGTATGCACCAACATATACCGATATACACCGACATATACCGATATACACATACATATACTAAATATACACCGCCATACACCGACATATACCGACATACACACACAATTACGGACATACAAAAATAGTCAAGCGATTCAATTAACAGAGGTGTTTACCAATAAGTTTAAGAATGTTTAACTGCTGAGCAGCTTTTTTTGCAAAGAGTTTGTATATGATTAAAATTAAGATTGAAATCAATGGCAATACCCAAACGTTTCACAACATCATCACATGAACTATGTAAGGTGTCTATTATTATGTATATGTATTATGTCTATGTAAGGTGTCTATGTATTATGTCTATGTAAGGTGTCTATGTATTATGTCTATGTAAGGTGTCTATGTATTATGTCTATGTATTATGTATATGTATTATGTCTATGTATTATGTCTATGTAAGGTGTCTATGTATTATGTCTATGTAAGGTGTTTATGTATTGTGTCTATGTATTATGTCTATGTAAGGTGTCTATGTATTATGTCTATGTATTATGTCTATGTAAGGTGTCTATGTATTATGTCTATGTAAGGTGTCTATGTATTATGTCTATGTATTATGTCTATGTAAGGTGTCTATGTATTATGTCTATGTAAGGTGTCTATGTATTATGTCTATGTATTATGTCTATGTATTATGTATATGTATTATGTCTATGTATTATGTCTATGTATTATGTCTATGTATTATGTATATGTATTATGTCTATGTATTATGTCTATGTAAGGTGTCTATGTATTATGTCTATGTATAGTGTCTATGTATTATGTATATGTATTATGTCTATGTATTATGTCTATGTATTATGTCTATGTATTATGTCTATGTATTATGTATATGTATTATGTCTATGTATTATGTCTATGTAAGGTGTCTATGTATTATGTCTATGTATTATGTCTATGTAAGGTTTCTATGTATTATGTCTATGTATTATGTCTATGTAAAGTTTCTATGTATTATGTCTATGTAAGGTGTCTATGTATTATGTCTATGTATTATGTCTATGTAAGGTGTCTATTATTATGTATATGTATTATGTCTATGTAAGGTGTCTATGTATTATGTCTATGTATTATGTCTATGTATTATGTCTATGTAAGGTGTCTATGTATTATGTCTATGTAAGGTGTTTATGTATTATGTCTATGTATTATGTCTATGTAAGGTGTCTATGTATTATGTCTATGTAAGGTGTCTATGTATTATGTCTATGTAAGGTGTTTATGTATTATGTCTAGTATATGTCTATGTAAGGTGTCTATGTATTATGTCTATGTAAGGTGTCTATGTATTATGTTATGTAAGGTGTCTATGTATTATGTCTATGTAAGGTGTCTATGTATTATTATGTATTATGTCTATGTATTATGTCTATGTAAGGTGTCTATGTATTATGTCTATGTAAGGTGTCTATGTATTATGTCTATGTATTATGTCTATGTAAGGTGTCTATGTATTATGTCTATGTAAGGTGTCTATGTATTATGTCTAGTATTATGTCTATGTAAGGTGTCTATGTATTATGTCTATGTAAGGTGTCTATGTATTGTTATGTTTATGTTGTATGTTATTATTATGTCTATGTAAGGTGTCTATGTATTATGTCTATGTAAGGTGTATATGTATTATGTCTATGTATTATGTCTATGTAAGGTGTCTATGTATTATGTCTATGTAAGGTGTCTATGTATTGTCTATGTAAGGTGTTATGTATTATGTCTATGTATTATGTCTATGTAAGGTGTCTATGTATTATGTCTATGTAAGGTGTCTATGTATTATTCTATGTATTATGTCTATGTAAGGTGTCTATGTTTATGTCTATGTAAGGTGTCTATGTATTATGGTAAGGTGTCTATGTATTATGTCTATGTAAGGTGTCTATGTATTATGTCTATGTATATGTGTCTATGTATTATGTCTATGTATTATGTCTATGTAAGGTGTCTATGTATTATGTTTATGTATTATGTTTATGTATTATGTTTATGTATTATGTCTATGTATTATGTTTATGTATTATGTCTATGTAAGGTGTCTATGTATTATGTCTATGTAAGGTGTCTATGTATTATGTCTATGTAAGGTGTCTATGTATTATGTCTATGTAAGGTGTCGATGTATTATGTTTATGTAAGGTGTCTATGTATTACGTCTATGTATTATCTCTATGTAAGGTGTCTATGTATTATGTCTATGTAAGGTGTCTATGTATTTCGTCTATGTATTATCTCTATGTAAGGTGTTTATGTATTATGTCTATGTAAGGTGTCTATGTATTATGTCTATGTATTATGTCTATGCAAGGTGTCTAATTATTATGTATATGTATTCTGTCTATATAAGGTGTCTATGTATTACGTCTATGTATTATCTCTATGTAAGGTGTCCATGTATTATGTCTATGTAAGGTGTCTATATATTATGTCTATTTATTATGTCTATGTAAGGTGTCTCCGGTAGTGACTTCGACTTTTGCCAAAATACAGCTAAGAAAATATTTGGAGACGAACCTTTAGCACAGAAACTGCAGCAAGATCATAACGTAAGAATAAGGTAATACTGATGGACGTCTCATAAGTATTGTCGGTACGTACTTGTATCTGTATTCGGAAACGACAACTGTTAGATAATAGTACATGTAGCCAAATACCTGTAAAGTTTAAGTCTTAATAAAGCATTCATCTTCTTCTTCATGTTGTGTACATGCCATTGGGGTGATTCTATCGTAGTCGCGAAGTTAAGTCGGTTATATGAAACTATCGTAGCCACGAAGTTATATCATTTTTAAGAAACTATTGAAGTCGCGAAGTTATGCCGGTTATATGAAACTATCGTAGTCGCACAGTTATGCCGGTTATATGAAACTATCGTAGTCGCGAAGTTATGCCGGTTATATGAAACTATCGTAGTTGCGAAGTTATGCCGGTTATATGAAACTATCGTAGTGGTGAAGTTATGCCGGTTATATGAAACTATCGTAGTTGCAAAGTTATGCCGGTTATATGAAACTATCGTAGTCGCGAAGTTATGCCTGTTATATGAAACTATCGTAGTCGTGAAGTTATGCCGGTTATATGAAACTATCGTAGCCATGAAGTTATATCATTTTTAAGAAACTATTGAAATCGCGAAGTTATGCCGGTTATATGAAACTATCATAGTCGCGAAGTTATGCCTGTTATATGAAACTATCGTAGTCGCGAAGTTATGCCGGTTATATGAAACTATCGTAGTCGCGAAGTTATGCCTGTTATATGAAACTATCGTAGCCACGAAGTTATATCATTTTTAAGAAACTATTGAAGTCGCGAAGTTATGCCGGTTATATGAAACTATCGTAGTCGCGAAGTTATGCCTGTTATATGAAACTATCGTAGCCACGAAGTTATATCATTTTTAAGAAACTATTGAAGTCGCGAAGTTATGCCGGTTATATGAAACTATCGTAGTCGCGATGTTATGCCGGTTATATGAAACTATCGTAGTCGCGATGTTATGCCGGTTATATGAAACTATCGTAGTTGCGAAGTTATGCCAGTTATATGAAACTATCGTAGTCGCGAAGTTATGCCGGTTATATGAAACTATTGAAGTCGCGAAGTTATGCCGGTTATATGAAACTATCGTAGCCACGAAGTTATATCATTTTTAAGAAACTATTGAAGTCGCGAAGTTATGCCGGTTATATGAAACTATCGTAGCCACGAAGTTATATCATTTTTAAGAAACTATTGAAGTCGCGAAGTTATGCCGGTTATATGAAACTATCGTAGTCGCGAAGTTATGCCGGTTATATGAAACTATCGTAGTCGCGAAGTTATGCCTGTTATATGAAGCTATCGTAGTCGCGAAGTTATGCCGGTTATATGAAACTATTGAAGTCGCGAAGTTATGCCGGTTATATGAAACTATCGTAGTCGCGAAGTTATGCCTGTTATATGAAACTATCGTAGTCGCGAAGTTATGCCGGTTATATGAAACATGCATCATCGTCCATCGATAGCGTGTTACTGTTCTCAGCTTTTTCAAATTAATGTATGTTACACATTTAATAAAAACTTACATGTATGTGTGTTTCTATGTGAACAGAGGGATTTGTAGTCCAGTGGTTAACACTCTGGACTGGTATTCCAGGGATCGCAGGTTAGATCCACCGTCTGACTCTAATAAAATTAACTGTGTTTTAGATGGGACTTTTAACCGAGGTCCCGTGTCTGTGCTTTACATCGTGCACGTAAAAGAACCAGAGGGAGACTCTGGAATGAATCTCTGTCTGTATCAGACTATCCTCCAAAACTCTAAAATGACTAATCTCTTCAGGAGCCGTCGCTCATATGGGCAACCGGTAGCGACGATAAATAAACGTAAAACACACACATGTTCTAGGTGACGTATATTTTCAGTGCAGCTAACTCGATCAGTTGGGGTAGGTTGTTGCCTCAGGTGGTGTATCACGTGACGTCATACCTTGACCTCGTCAAGCAGAATGTCATCAACATTGGCGACGAGGTAGACCTTTGTGTACCGACTGGAAACTTCGGAAATATTCTCGCTGCCTACTATGCAAAGGTGTGGAATTGGTTTTATGTATTTAGCTCGTAACATCATTTTATATTTCAGCATAGAACTATTTAAGTAAATAATGTTAACATGTGTGGAGGTATATCTTTAAGTGTCATCAAGTTAGTAGCATGCCTTACTTATCTAAGTAGTATGTATGCTTGTGTAAAGGAAATGGCTGCCATGCAGTAGTTGTAAAATAGAATTGCCATTAACCGACCGACCACATCTATCCTCCCTCATCGATCCTCCCGCATATGTCTGCCCACCCTGCCCATTTGTTCATTCTCCCACCCTCCATTCCGTGACTGCCTCACTCACTAAGCTCAGCCACTAAACTCACTACATTTGTTATATTACAGTGACAAATCTTTCTAAAACGTCGATTAATAATTGAGTAATATTAAATGTTCACGTTTTAGGTTTGTTTGTTAAATAGTGTGTATACAGGCTGCATTTAAATATATTTGAAGGAAACTATGTTTTTATATCAGGAGATGGGAATACCTTTCAAGCGACTTATCTGCGCTTCCAATTCCAATAATGTGGTTACCGACTTCCTCACTAGCGGTTGCTATGATATCTCCAATAGACTGTTGCTGCAGACGATATCTCCCGCCATAGATATTTTGGTTTCTTCCAATTTAGAACGGCTGGTGTACAACGTATCCGGACGAGATTCTCATTTAACCAGATCTGCATTCCAGCAGCTGCGCGACAGACGACAATTCCAAATCCCAGAATCAGTAAATATCATCACCAAAAAAAACGTTATAATGTTTTATATAAATATTGCATTCCTGAGTGGGTAATATGAATAATATCACCCAAGATCATGAATATTAATCTCAACTGACGCCTCGGTTAATATTCACGTTTCGGAGGTTGATATTTTTCATATTGCCTGCTCAGGATTCAGGAATGCCCGAACGCAGGTACAATTATTTGAAAAGAAAACTGGTTCAGGCAAACAATCAAGATTGAAGCTGACTTGTCTCAGTAAATCTATTTATATAATTATCTACAAAGTATCTACAAGGTTTTATGTATGTCTATGCATATTAAGAGAGGTGTTTTTACCAATATCCCAATGAGCGTTTAATTGATTCAGACCAGACTCCAAAGGCAGTGAATATTTCCGAAAATATTGACTGGTTAATATTATCTCGGAGGCGAATAGTAAATAATATTGACTGTTGTCTTATGGGCATTTTGCATAGAGTAGTCACGTGAGGTATAATACATTAATTACGAATTATAATGATAAATGACTTGAAGCAGTATTCTTCATGTTGTTTTCATTTAAAGCCTCTTTATGTGTGTTTTCTTCTTCAGTTGGAACAATAATATATATTCAAATTTATCCTAGTGTTAGCTTTAGTAAACCACCATCTACAGAGTTATTGGTGAATTTCGTAGAAAACTACCCATAAAGGGAGGTAAATAATTACAAATGGTAATTTCACAAAAGCAGGTTCGTTTGTGGACATTATATTTTCCAAATTTACATTTTACCGTAATGATTTATTATTGAAAAATGTAAAGTTCAGCTCCTTACAATATATGTGTGCAGCACATTGTAAGTAAACGCAGCATGGGGCTTTAAATTATGTGATCCCTGGATTACCAGTCCAGCGTGTTACAAGTTATGTTAGAATGTAGGATTTGATATATATCCCGAAGGGCAAATGCTTAATGTACGTCGACCCATGATATATCATCTTAGAAATATTAATCTGTATTCTATTATTAGGTATTAGAACAGATTCGCTGTACATTCAAAGCTGATTGGTGCACAGAGGATCAATGCGCAGAGGTTATGCGCAAAACGCTGAAGACAAATGGTAAGCCATTGCTACAGATAACATATTTGGTTTTAAAGAATAACTCAGTTTGTATTTACATTTGAATTAAATTTAAATCACATGCACACTGTGATCTTAACGGATTTGTGAATCAGCCATTATTAATATAATAAATGGAAACACTTGTCTGACAAGTTTAATCATACATACATCGCCCGGAACTGATGGTACATATAAAAGTAAGATAAAGATAGTTAAGATAAATTTTTATTACTCTGAGTGAGCTTTTGAACCGACCATATATAACATAAAATAATGGTAACATTTATAAAATTTGAATCCCTGCTGTACACCGTGCACGTAAAAGAACCAGAGGAGATTCTGGAATTGGCCTCTGTCTGTATCATTGCACTATCCTCCAAACATCTAAAATGACTAATCTCTTCAAGAGGCGTCGCTCATATGGGCAACCGATAGCGACAATAAATAAATGTAAAACACCGGTAGCGACGATAAAAAAAAAAAGGAAAACATATTGTTTATGTCCACGCCCCGCTCAGATCGTGTCTCTTTTATATGAAAAAGTTGGCAGTATTTTACGGAGGTGTTCGCCCCAGTACTGGTTAACCATTGAAGCCTATCCAGGAATGATGATGTTAGGTAAACTGTCCGTCGCTCATGTGGGCAACAGGTAGCGACGTTAAATAAATGTAAATAAAAAAGTGTTTGTTTATTATAGTGTCACCCCTATATATTGAAAGGGGCAGCCATTATTGACTGACGAGACACCTTTTTTATGAACATCAGTAATTCTCGAATCCTATCCATGTAGGCCATGCGCGAGGCTGGTAGTCAACTGGTAACCATTATATAAATAGTGTGTGGCTCACCAACCGGCCATATCAGAATTAACCCCTGACAAGGTTCGAACCTTCGACCTCCGTAGGCGGACGCATTAAGCACTAGGCCACTAGGCTCTATGTATACTAATACAATCATAATATCACCTAAATATAATTACCTCTATATATTTGTAAAGCAAAATAACTGTGGATGATGTTGTCTGGCATCGCCAGCCCAGCAGACTCTATTACATGTCCAGGTGGTACAAATGTAGCTTCGGCATCCGTCAGTCTGGTCAGACGATGGAGTTAGCGCCCGATTAGCGCTGTGGTTAGCGCTCGCTTCTCACCAATGCGACCCGGGTTCGATCCTCGGACAGGGAAGTATGTGAGATGGTACGATGGTCGCCAGATCGGACAGGTGGATTTTCTCCGGGTACCCCGGTTTCCTCCCACATGAATGGCCACATATAAGCTTTCATTCGAGCCAACGAGAATGATTAATAGAAGTTGTTAAAACTTGCTTCGCAATCATTGTAAAATAAATATAAAGTATAAAGTTAGCGCCCGTTGAGTCTAGAGATGAGCACCGTCAGCTAATGTCACAATACACAAATACCACTATTGTTAGAACACTGGCGATATCGGCACTTATTTTATAGTTGATACAAGTATGTAAATATTTGTGTGACTCCCCTCGTCGACATACAATCTCTTATACATTTTCAGAATATCTACTGGATCCTCACACTAGCGTGGCTAAGGCAGTTGCGGATAGATTCCAGGCGGACAGGGCTATGATTATAACAGCTACTGCACATCCTGCAAAATTCGCACATGATGTCATAAAGATCATTGGTAGTACAGCGGACAATATGAGTATCGCGGACATGGCGCTTGCTATTGGGAAGATTGGTCCGAGACCCGCCGTTCATAAGACTCTGCAGAATCTACACACACATGATTCCGGTGATAGACTAGTCTGTGAAGCAAACTACGAATCCGTGGTCAATGAAATAATAACTGTTGCTAGTAATATGTGAACGGTATTAGATATGTTTGTTAGCTCAGTCGAGTGGTTACGGTTGTTGACTTCAAACCACTTTCCCCTCATCGCTGTAGGTTCGAATCCCCACTTCGATATTGAATTTTCTCAAGTGGGGAAGCTATCCATGTTGTAGGTCGGTGGTTCTACCAAGGGCCCGCTCGTTTCTGAAATATTGCTCGGGGCTTCATCCACCAATAATAACTAGATAGTCGTTATATTCACAGATCCACCAATAATAACTAGATAGTCGTTATATTCACAGATCCACCAATAATAACTAGATAGTCGTTATATTCACAGATTTTAATCACGTGACCAGTTTCAATAAAAGTTTCTTATACATACACCCTAGTTCGTTTACACTTTATCCAATACACATATCGACATTCCTTGTACCGATGTCTAGTGTGTAGTGGAGAGAAGCCATCCACAGTGATATTTGTGTATTATCAGTATGTTATGTGTGTCCTATTTGTTATCAGAGTGAATAAGTAATGCTTTAACCAAGTAAAATAGTATTTATGCCATGCGAGGTACGGTGTCCGGCCTCGCGAGGTACTGTGTCCGGCCTCGGGAGGTACGGTGTCCGGCCTCAGGAGGTACTGTGTCCGGCCTCGGGAGGTACTGTGTCCGTTCTCGGGAGGTACGGTGTCGGGCCTCGCGAGGTACTGTGTCCGGCCTCGAGAGGTACGGTGTCCGGCATCGCGAGGTACTGTGTCCCGGCCTCGGGAGGTACCACATGCTCGGGATTTTTCCAGATCTGCCATGAACCAGTAAGTATATCATGAGTTGGGGGAAAGTGCCATCAAGGTGTATTTTTATGAGAATTACATGAACCCATCACCTATGGTTCCTCTTCATTCTTGTGTGCAAGTACATAGTAGAATGAAGAACAGAAATCTTCTCTTTCTCGAGAAATCGGGAGCCATGCTTTCTGTCCAAGATATTTCAGGAATATGCTAGACACTCATATACGCACCTATGGATGCTGGACACTCATATACACACATATGTCAGAATGCTGGACACTCATATACACACCTATGGATGCTGGACACTCATATACGCACCTATGTCGGGATGATGGACCCTCATATACGCACCTATGTCAGGATGCTGGACACTCATATACGCACCTATGGATGCTGGACACTCATATACGCACCTATGTCGGGATGCTGGACACTCATATACGCACCTATGTGATGCTGGACACTCATATACGCACCTATGGATGCTGGACACTCATATACGCATATGTCGGGATGCTGGACACTCATATACACACCTATGGATGTTGGACACTCATATACGCACCTATGATGCTGGACACTCATATACACACCTATGGATGTTGAAACTCATATACACCTATGGATGCTGGACACTCATATACACACCTATGGATGTTGGAAACTCATATACACACCGGATGTTGGACACTCATATACACACCTATGGATGCTGGACACTCATATACACACCTATGGATGTTGGAACTCATATACACACCTATGGATGCTGGACACTCATATACACACCTATGGATGCTGGACACTCATATACGCACCTATGTCGGGATGATGGACCTCATATACGCACCTATGTCAGGATGCTGGACACTCACATACGCACCTATGGATGCTGGACACTCATATATGCACCTATGTCGGGATGCTAGACACTCATATATGCACCTATGTCGGGATGCTGGACACTCATATATGCACCTATGTCGGGATGCTGGACACTCATATACGCACCTATGTCGGGATGTTGGACACTCATATACGCACCTATGTCGGGATGCTGGACACTCATATACGCACGTATGTCGGGATGCTGGACACTCATATATGCACCTATGTCGGGATGCTGGACACTCATATACGCACCTATGGATGCTGGACACTCATATACGCACCTATGTCGAGATGCTGGACACTCATATACGCACCTATGGATGCTGGACGCTCATATACGCACCTATGTCGAGATGCTGGACAATCATATACGCACCTATGGATGTTGGACACTCATATATGCACCTATGGATGCTGGACACTCATATACACACCTATGGATGTTGGAAACTCATATACACACCTATGGATGTTGGACACTCATATACACACCTATGGATGCTGGACACTCATATACACACCTATGGATGTTGGAAACTCATATACACACCTATGGATGCTGGACACTCATATACACACCTATGGATGCTGGACACTCATATACGCACCTATGTCGGGATGATGGACCCTCATATACGCACCTATGGATGCTGGACACTCACATACGCACCTATGGATGCTGGACACTCACATACGCACCTATGGATGCTGGACACTCACATACGCACCTATGGATGCTGGACACTCACATACGCACCTATGGATGCTGGACACTCATATACACACATATGGATGCTGGACACTCATATACACACCTATGGATGTTGGAAACTCATATACACACCTATGGATGCTGGACACTCATATACACACCTATGGATGCTGGACACTCATATACGCACCTATGTCGGGATGATGGACCCTCATATACGCACCTATGTCAGGATGCTGGACACTCACATACGCACCTATGGATGCTGGACACTCATATACACACATATGTCAGGATGCTGGACACTCATATACACACCTATGGATGTTGGAAACTCATATACACACCTATGGATGCTGGACACTCATATACACACCTATGGATGTTGGAAACTCATATACACACCTATGGATGCTGGACACTCATATACACACCTATGGATGTTGGAAACTCATATACACACCTATGGATGTTGGACACTCATATACACACCTATGGATGCTGGACACTCATATACACACCTATGGATGTTGGAAACTCATATACACACCTATGGATGCTGGACACTCATATACACACATATGGATGCTGGACACTCATATACGCACCTATGTCGGGATGATGGACCCTCATATACGCACCTATGTCAGGATGCTGGACACTCACATACGCACCTATGGATGCTGGACACTCATATATGCACCTATGTCGGGATGCTAGACACTCATATATGCACCTATGTCGGGATGCTGGACACTCATATATGCACCTATGTCGGAATGCTGGACACTCATATACGCACCTATGTCGGGATGTTGGACACTCGTATACGCACGTATGTCGGGATGCTGGACACTCATATACGCACGTATGTCGGGATGCTGGACACTCATATACGCACGTATGTCGGGATGCTGGACACTCACATATGCACCTATGTCGGGATGCTGGACACTCATATACGCACCTATGGATGCTGGACACTCATATACGCACCTATGTCGAGATGCTGGACACTCATATACGCACCTATGGATGCTGGACTCATATACGCACCTATGGATGCTGGACAATCATATACGCACCTAGACACTCATATACACCTATGGATGCTGGACACTCATATACACACCTATGGATGTTGGAAACTCATATACACACCTATGGATGTTGGACACTCATATACACACCTATGGATGCTGGACACTCATATACACACCTATGGATGTTGGAAACTCATATACACAACTATGGATGCTGGACACTCATATACACACCTATGGATGCTGGACACTCATATACGCACCTATGTCGGGATGATGGACCCTCATATACGCACCTATGGATGCTGGACACTCACATACGCACCTATGGATGCTGGACACTCACATACACACCTATGGATGCTGGACACTCATATACACACCTATGGATGTTGGAACTCATATACACACCTATGGATGCTGGACACTCATATACACACCTATGGATGCTGGACACTCATATACGCACCTATGTCGGGATGATGGACCCTCATATACGCACCTATGTCAGGATGCTGGACACTCACATACGCACCTATGGATGCTGGACACTCATATATGCACCTATGTCGGGATGCTAGACACTCATATATGCACCTATGTCGGGATGCTGGACACTCATATACGCACCTATGTCGGGATGCTGGACACTCATATACGCACCTATGTCGGGATGCTGGACACTCATATACGCACCTATGTCGGGATGCTGGACACTCATATACGCACGTATGTCGGGATGCTGGACACTCACATATGCACCTATGTCGGGATGCTGGACACTCATATACGCACCTATGGATGCTGGACACTCATATACGCACCTATGTCGAGATGCTGGACACTCATATACGCACCTATGGATGCTGGACGCTCATATACGCACCTATGTCGAGATGCTGGACACTCATATACGCACCTATGGATGTTGGACACTCATATATGCACCTATGGATGCTGGACACTCATATACACACCTATGTCGGGATGCTGGACACTCATATACACACCTATGTAGGGATGCTGGACACTCATATACGCACCTATGTCGGGATGCTGGACACTCATATACGCACCTATGTCGGGATGCTGGACACTCATATACGCACCTATGTCGGGATGCTGGACACTCATATACGCACCTATGGATGCTGGACACTCATATACGCACCTATGGATGCTGGACACTCGTATACGCACCTATGGATGCTGGACACTCGTATACGCACCTATGGATGCTAGACACTCATATACACACCTATGGATGCTGGACACTCGTATACACACCTATGGATGCTAGACACTCATATACACACCTATGGATGCTAGACACTCATATACACACCTATGGATGCTAGACACTCATATACACACCTATGGATGCTAGACACTCATATACACACCTATGGATGCTAGACACTCATATACACACCTATGGATGCTAGACACTCGTATATATGCACATGCCAATGGATGCCTAGCTTTACCTGGTTGTCCAATATTAACTTGAATGGTTAATACATTATCTGACAAGAAGAGACGAGAGATTATGAGCTGTGCATATTTATCATGTGTCATTGTTTGTGATCAATCCTATTCAAATACATATATTAATGTTATCATCTGTAAATTTGCTCAACATCACGAACTTAATTTCGATCATATCTCTTTATGAAAACTACATAATCCCAATGCATTGTTGTGTCATGATTTCTTTGAATGTGTTTATTTCTGCAAGGCCAAATATATATTATAGATAGTTTTTGTCACTCTATCATTCTTACTCTAAAATAGTAACCATGGTGATAACCATCGGAATTAAAATGTGTTTCTTCGGAGCGACGCGTTCAGATTGTTCATAGTTATTTTATATCGTTGTGGATAGTTCAAGATGACAGGAGACAATCACAATTCCAGAACCATTCCTCGTTAATATTGCCATGCAGTGTATAATATATGCATAGCACCGATACATGGTGCATAGCACCGATATATGGTATATAGCACCGATATATGGTATATAGTACCGATACATTGTATATAGCACCGATACATGGTATATAGCACCGATATATGGTATATAGCACCGATATATGGTATATAGCACCGACACATGGTATATAGTACCGATACATGGTATATATCACCGATATATGGTATATAGCACCGACACATGGTATATAGTACCGATACATGGTATATAGCACCGATATATGGTATATAGCACCGATACATGGTATATAGTACCGATACATGGTACATAGCACCGATACATGGTATATAGCACCGATACATGGTATATAGTACCGATACATGGTATATAGCACCGATATATGGTATATAACACCGATACATGGTATATACCACCGATACATGGTATATAGTACCGATATATGGTACATAGCACCGACACATGGTATACACCACCGATACATGGTATATTGTACCGATATATGGTATATAACACCGATACATGGTATATAACACCGATACATGGTATATAACCCCGATACATGGTATATAGCACCGATACATGGTATATAGCACCGATACATGGTATATAACACCGATACATGGTATATATCACCGATATATGGTATATAGCACCGACACATGGTATATAACACCGATACATGGTATATAGCACCGACATATGGTATATAGCACCGATATATGGTATATAGCACCGATACATGGTATATATAGCACCGATACATGGTATATAACACCGATACATGGTATATACCACCGATACATGGCATATAGCACCGATACATGGTATATAGCACCGATACATGTTATATAACATTGATACATGAGCACCGATATATGGTACATAACACCGATACATGGCACCTAGGAGTATAGTATTAGCGAGCCTACTAACTACTCAACCCCCTCGATGGGCTGCCTGCGATGCACTCGGAGAGATGCAACCCCTCGATGGAATACCTGCCATGCACCCAGAGAGATGCAGCCCCCTCGATGGGCTGCCTACCTTGCACTCGGAGAGAACGAATATTTCTAAGAGGTGACACAATAAACGCATTTATACGTGGCCTGACTCACAGATATACTATATCCTAATGATTCACCAGTCTTCATTTATATAAATATAACGAAACAAAGTAATAAAGTTAAGAAACGTTGTGTAATTGTTATTATTTAGTATTTACACACAAGACAAGGAACAGGCTTGATTCTAAGATATAAGTATAAGTATTATTTCTGAAATACGTGAACAGAAATTGATTTTGCAAAATTAGCAAACAAAGTTACCATGATGTTAACAGTTAATTGTGATATATAAATAATATAATATTATGTACATTTAACCATCTACAATTCTTAGGAACGGAGAAAAGTTGCGCACTTCAGATTTAACTTTATGACGCACTGTGATTATATATTAAGAGATCAGCTGGATGAATATGTGTCAAATTCTATTTCTTGTTATAAATTACTAAGATATTTGGAATGTATGGTATTACCAAAATAGTATTATCAACTTTCAAGTACAATATTTTGTAGAATACATTTATATAATCAGAATGACTGACATCCCAGCATGACATCCCTTGCGTCACCTTCCACTGCTGCAATACGTTTTCAAACAAGTAAACTACCAACCATTCTACATTCGACTCTGTCCGCTTCATCATTGTCTAATGCCATGACTGCTTCCGGCCCGAGGAGTCCAGTATATACAGTGGCGACTGGTATTTCTATGACGTCGCCTAGAGTCAAACTACCTTCCGGTACGGGCACTATTAGTTCAAACACTACACCGCCCTTTACTGCAGTGTCACATAATGGATCGTCCACTGTCAGCAAGGGGAGCTCGACACCAACACATAATGGATCGTCCACTGTCAACAAGGGGAGTTCGACAACTACACCGCCCGGTACTGCAGTGTCACAGAATGGATCGTCCACTGTCAGCAAGGGGAGGTCGACACAAACACAGAATGGATCGTCCACTGTCAACAAGGGGAGTTCGACACAAACACATAATGGATCGTCCACTGTCAGCAAGGGGAGCTCGACACAAACACAGACTGGATCGTCCACTGTCAGCAAGGGGAACTCGACACAAACACAGAATGGATCGTCCACTGTCAGCAAGGGGAGCTCGACACAAACACAGAATGGATCGTCCACTGTGAACAAGGGGAGCTCGACGCCAACACAGAATGGATCGTCCACTGTCAGCAAGGGGAGCTCGACACAAACACAGAATGGATCGTCCACTGTCAGCAAGGGGAGCTCGCGAACTATCAATACCAACGGTTCTCCTGGATATCTGAACACAACAATATCTGGAAAACATTCAGGTTCGAAGCATCCGAATACTTCAACGAGTAGTCGACATACTGGAAACTACATCACTAACTCCTCTGTCAAATCACAGAGTTCAACCGTCACTATGGCAACGAAAGCGGGCAACAGCAAGAGCACCTCACTCCTAATAAAGCGGTCGACTTCTCTTCATCCCGGGAGTGGAGCTTCAAAAATGACACCAATTAATTTGTCAACAACTAACAATGTTGCATTTCCATCCGGATTAAATGGTAACAGTCTACGGCCAAAAGGTTCGATCTTTTCGAGCAAACAGTGTACATATCCATCGTCTATTGCTGGAGGTGTTGTTTTATCATCGGGTCCATACATTGCTGGCGTGAGCAGTGCCGTATATTCATGCCTTGCTGGCTATATAATGCACGGACCAGCGCGCAATTTGTGCGGCGTATCGGCAACATGGCACACGAATCCGCCGCAATGTCTGTTAGTTGACTACAAACCAAAGGTGGACAACCATATTTCACTCGATGATTATGCTAGAGGTATGTGAACTTTTATGATAATGAAGTAGGGGTGTTCCAAATCTCTGAGGATGTCCTGCCTATTCAGTTGTATTTACTTTATGAACATAAATTCATCAAACTTTACAGTATAACATGACCTTACAGTTTAACTTGACCTTACAGTATAACATAGCCCTACAGTATAACTTGACCTTATTATATAACTTGACCTTACATTATAACTTGCCCTTACATTATAACTTGACCGTACCGTATAACTTGACCTTACAGTATAACATGACCATACATTATAACTTGACCTTACAGTATAACTTGACCGTAGGGTATAACTTGACCGTACAGTATAACTTGACCGTAGGGTATAACTTGACCGTACAGTTTGACATGACCGTACAATGCCGCTGATACCCAGACTGAAAATTGCGAATGGCAAAGACAAGTTATGCTAATTGCCAATTTGCTAATTGAAAAGTTATTGTTGTATGTTATATTGCAGTTCCGCTCTGGTTGACGTTGATTCTATGCGTAACATTCGGGCTGCTGTGTCTGCTAATACTGGCGTGTCTGCTCATGTACTGTCTGAACATATTTGGGTACGTTTGTTTGTACAGTGATGGTGTAACAACTTCTTTATTACGGTCCATTCACAGCCAAGTACGCACTAGATAGATAGTTATAGTTTATTACGGTCCATTCACAGCCATGTACGCTCTAGATAGACAGTTAGAGTTTATTACGGTCCATTCACAGCCATGTACACACTAGATAGACAGATAGAGTTTATTACGGTCCATCCACAGCCATGTACGCTCTAGATAGATAGTTAGAGTTTATTACGGTCCATTCACAGCCACTAGATAGACATTTATAGTTTATTACGGTCCATTCACAGCCATGTACGCTCTAGATAGACAGTTATAGTTTATTACGGTCCATTCACAGCCATGTACGCTCTAGATAGACAGTTAGAGTTTATTACGGTCCATTCACAGCCATGTACGCTCTAGATAGACAGTTATAGTTTATTACGGTCCATTCACAGCCATGTACGCTCTAGATAGACAGTTATAGTTTATTACGGTCCATTCACAGCCATGTACGCTCTAGATAGACAGTTATAGTTTATTACGGTCCATTCACAGCCATGTACGCTCTAGATAGACAGTTATAGTTTATTACGGTCCATTCACAGCCATGTACGCTCTAGATAGACAGTTAGAGTTTATTACGGTCCATTCACAGCCACTAGATAGACATTTATAGTTTATTACGGTCCATTCACAGCCATGTACGCTCTAGATAGACAGTTAGAGTTTATTACGGTCCATTCACAGCCATGTACGCTCTAGATAGACAGTTATAGTTTATTACGGTCCATTCACAGCCATGTACGCTCTAGATAGACAGTTATAGTTTATTACGGTCCATTCACAGCCATGTACGCACTAGATAGACAGTTATAGTTTATTACGGTCCATTCACAGCCATGTACGCTCTAGATAGATAGTTATAGTTTATTACGGTCCATTCACAGCCACTAGATAGACAGTTATAGTTTATTACGGTCCATTCACAGCCATGTACGCTCTAGATAGACAGTTAGAGTTTATTACGGTCCATTCACAGCCATGTACGCTCTAGATAGACAGTTATAGTTTATTACGGTCCATTCACAGCCATGTACGCTCTAGATAGACAGTTATAGTTTATTACGGTCCATTCACAGCCATGTACGCTCTAGATAGACAGTTAGAGTTTATTACGGTCCATTCACAGCCATGTACGCTCTAGATAGACAGTTATAGTTTATTACGGTCCATTCACAGCCATGTACGCTCTAGATAGACAGTTATGTTTATTACGGTCCATTCACAGCCATGTACGCTCTAGATAGACAGTTATAGTTTATTACGGTCCATTCACAGCCATGTACGCTCTAGATAGACAGTTATAGTTTATTACGGTCCATTCACAGCCATGTACGCTCTAGATAGATAGTTAGAGTTTATTACGGTCCATTCACAGCCATGTACGCTCTAGATAGACAGTTAGAGTTTATTACGGTCCATTCACAGCCACTAGATAGACATTTATAGTTTATTACGGTCCATTCACAGCCATGTACGCTCTAGATAGACAGTTAGAGTTTATTACGGTCCATTCACAGCCATGTACGCTCTAGATAGACATATATAGTTTATTACGGTCCATTCACAGCCATGTACACACTAGATAGACAGTTATAGTTTATTACGGTCCATTCACAGCCATGTACGCTCTAGATAGACATTTATAGTTTATTACGGTCCATTCACAGCCATGTACGCACTAGATAGACAGTTATAGTTTATTACGGTCCATTCACAGCCATGTACGCACTAGATAGACAGTTATAGTTTATTACGGTCCATTCACAGCCATGTACGCACTAGATAGACAGTTATAGTTTATTACGGTCCATTCACAGCCATGTACGCTCTAGATAGACAGTTATAGTTTATTACGGTCCATTCACAGCCATGTACGCTCTAGATAGACAGTTATAGTTTATTACGGTCCATTCACAGCCATGTACGCTCTAGATAGACAGTTATAGTTTATTACGGTCCATTCACAGCCATGTACGCTCTAGATAGACAGTTATAGTTTATTACGGTTCATTCACAGCCATGTACGATCTAGATAGACAGTTAGAGTTTATTACGGTCCATTCACAGCCATGTACACACTAGATAGACAGTTAGAGTTTATTACGGTCCATTCACAGCCATGTACGCACTAGATAGACAGCTATAGTTTATTACGGTCCATTCACAGCCATGTACGCACTAGATAGACAGCTATAGTTTATTACGGTCCATTCACAGCCATGTACGCACTAGATAGACAGCTATAGTTTATTACGGTCCATTCACAGCCATGCACGCTCTAGATAGGCAGTTAGAGTTTATTACGGTCCACCCACAGCCATGTACACACTCGATAGACAGCTATAGCTTATTACGGTCCATTCACAGCCATGTACGCACTAGATAGACAGTTTGAGTTTATTACGGTTCATTCACAGCCATGTACGCACTAGATAGACAGTTTGAGTTCATTACGGTTCATTCACAGCCATGTACGCACTAGATAGACAGTTTGAGTTTATTACGGTCCATTCACAGCCATGTACGCACTAGATAGACAGCTATAGTTTATTACGGTCCATTCACAGCCATGTACGCACTAGATAGACAGTTAGAGTTTATTACGGTCCATTCACAGCCATGTACGCACTAGATAGATAATTATAGTTTATTACGGTCCATTCACAGCCACTAGATAGACACTTATAGTTTATTACGGTCCATTCACAGCCATGTACGCTCTAGATAGATAGTTAGAGTTTATTACGGTCCATTCACAGCCATGTACGCTCTAGATAGACAGTTATAGTTTATTACGGTCCATTCACAGCCATGTACGCTCTAGATAGACAGATATAGTTTATTACGGTCCATTCACAGCCATGTACGCACTAGATAGACAGTTATAGTTTATTACGGTCCATTCACAGCCATGTACGCTCTAGATAGACAGTTATAGTTTATTACGGTCCATTCACAGCCATGTACGCACTAGATAGATAGTTAGAGTTATTACGGTCCATTCTATAGAAGGCGAGACAACATTGATGCAAGAAACAACGTGTTCTATAGAAGGTGAGACAACATTGATGCAAGAAACAACGTGTTCTATAGAAGGTGAGACAACATTGATGCAAGAAACAACGTGTTCTATAGAAGGCGAGACAACATTGATGCAAGAAACAACGTGTTCTATAGAAGGTGAGACAACATTGATGCAAGAAACAACGTGTTCTATAGAAGGCGAGACAACATTGATGCAAGAAACAACGTGTTATATAGAAGGCGAGACAACATTGATGCAAGAAATAACGTGTTCTATAGAAGGCGAGACAACATTGATGCAAGAAACAACGTGTTATATAGAAGGCGAGACAACATTGATGCAAGAAACAACGTGTTCTATAGAAGGTGAGACAACATTGATGCAAGAAACAACGTGTTCTATAGAAGGTGAGACAACATTGATACCAGACACAACGTGTTCTATGGAAGGCGAGACAACATTGATGCAAGAAACAACGTGTTCTATAGAAGGTGAGACAACATTGATGCAAGAAACAACGTGTTCTATGGAAGGCGAACACCATTGATGCAAGAAACAAAGTGTTCCATAGAAGGTGAGACAACATTTATGCAAGAAACAACGTGTTCTATAGAAGGTGAGACAACATTGATGCCATAAACAACGTGTTCTATAGAAGGCGAGACAACATTGATGCAAGAAACAACGTGTTCTGTAGAAGGTGAGACAACATTGATGCCAGAAACAACGTGTTCTATAAAAGGCGAGACAACATTGATGCAAGAAACAACGTGTTCTATAGAAGGCGAGACAACATTGATGCAAGAAACAACGTGTTATATAGAAGGCGAGACAACATTGATACCAGACACAACGTGTTCTGTGGAAGGCGAGACAACATTGATCCAAGTAACAACGTGTTCTATGGAAGGCGAGACAACATTGATGCAAGAAACAACGTATTCTATAGAAGGCGAGACAACATTGATACCAGACACAACGTATTCTATAGAAGGCGAGACAACATTGATGCAAGAAACAACGTGTTGTATAGAAGGCGAGACAACATTGATGCAAGAAACAACGTGTTCTATAGAAGGCGAGACAACATTGATGCAAGAAACAACGTGTTCTATCGAAGGCGAGACAACATTGATGCAAGAATCAACGTGTTCTATAGAAGATCAGACAATATTGATGCCCCAACACAACGTGTTCTATAGAAGGCGAGACAACATTGATGCAAGAAACAACGTGTTCTATAGAAGGCGAGACAACATTGATGCAAGAAACAATGTGTTCTATAGAAGGCGAGACAACATTGATGCAAGAAACAACGTGTTATATAGAAGGCGAGACAACATTGATGCAAGAAATAACGTGTTCTATAGAAGGCGAGACAACATTGATGCAAGAAACAACGTGTTATATAGAAGGCGAGACAACATTGATGCAAGAAACAACGTGTTCTATAGAAGGTGAGACAACATTGATGCAAGAAACAACGTGTTCTATAGAAGGTGAGACAACATTGATACCAGACACAACGTGTTCTATGGAAGGCGAGACAACATTGATGCAAGAAACAACGTGTTCTATAGAAGGTGAGACAACATTGATGCAAGAAACAACGTGTTCTATGGAAGGCGAACACCATTGATGCAAGAAACAAAGTGTTCCATAGAAGGTGAGACAACATTTATGCAAGAAACAACGTGTTCTATAGAAGGTGAGACAACATTGATGCCATAAACAACGTGTTCTATAGAAGGCGAGACAACATTGATGCAAGAAACAACGTGTTCTGTAGAAGGTGAGACAACATTGATGCCAGAAACAACGTGTTCTATAAAAGGCGAGACAACATTGATGCAAGAAACAACGTGTTCTATAGAAGGCGAGACAACATTGATGCAAGAAACAACGTGTTATATAGAAGGCGAGACAACATTGATACCAGACACAACGTGTTCTGTGGAAGGCGAGACAACATTGATCCAAGAAACAACGTGTTGTATAGAAGGCGAGACAACATTGATGCAAGAAACAACGTGTTCTATAGAAGGCGAGACAACATTGATGCAAGAAACAACGTGTTCTATCGAAGGCGAGACAACATTGATGCAAGAATCAACGTGTTCTATAGAAGATCAGACAATATTGATGCCCCAACACAACGTGTTCTATAGAAGGCGAGACAACATTGATGCAAGAAACAACGTGTTCTATAGAAGGCGAGACAACATTGATGCAAGAAACAATGTGTTCTATAGAAGGCGAGACAACATTGATGCAAGAAACAACGTGTTATATAGAAGGCGAGACAACAGTGATGCAAGAAACAACGTGTTATATAGAAGGCGAGACAACATTGATGCAAGAAACAACGTGTTATATAGAAGGCGAGACAACATTGATGCAAGAAACAACGTGTTCTATAGAAGGCGAGACAACATTGATGCAAGAAACAACGTGTTCTATAGAAGCGAGACAACATTGATACAAGAAACCAGGCAAAGAAAGGATCCCAATGCTTTTTCAGACTGCATGTCAGCATCTAAATAATGATTGCAATACATGTTTACTGTATGTATTACATGTTTACTGTTTGTATTACATGTTTACTGTTTGTATTACATGTTTACTGTATGTATTACATGTTTACTGTATGTATTACATGTTTACTGTATGTATTACATGTTTACTGTTTGTATTACATGTTTACTGTATGTATTACATGTGTACTGTATGTATTACATGTGTACTGTATGTATTACATGTTTACTGTATGTATTACATGTGTACCGTATGTATTACATGTTTACTGTATGTATTACATGTTTACTGTATGTATTGCATGTTTACTGTATGTATTACATGATTACTGTATGCATTACATGATTACTGTATGCATTACATGATTACTGTATGTATTACATGATTACTGTATGTATTACATGAGTACTGTATGCATTACATGATTACTGTATGCATTACATGATTACTGTATGCATTACATGATTACTGTATGCATTACATGATTACTGTATGTATTACATGATTACTGTATGTATTACATGAGTACTGTATGCATTACATGATTACTGTATGCATTACATGATTACTGTATGCATTACATGATTACTGTATGCATTACATGTTTACTGTATGTATTACATGATTACTGTATGTATTACATGTTTACTGTATGTATTACATGTTTACTGTATGTATTACATGTTTACTGTATGTATTACATGATTACTGTATGTATTACATGATTACTGTATGTATTACATGATTACTGTATGTATTACATGATTACTGTATGTATTACATGATTACTGTATGCATTACATGATTACTGTATGCATTACATGATTACTGTATGCATTACATGATTACTGTATGCATTACATGATTACTGTATGCATTACATGTTTACTGTATGTATTACATGATTACGGTATGTATTACATGTTTACTGTATGTATTATATGATTACTGTATGTATTACATTCATGTTACTGTATGTATTACATGTTTACTGTTTGTATTACATGTTTACTGTATGTATTATATGATTACTGTATGTATTACATTCATGTTACTGTATGTATTACATGTTTACTGTTTGTATTACATGTTTACTGTATGTATTACATGTATACTGTTGGTATTACATGTTTACTGTTTGTATTACATGATTACTGTATGTATTACATGTCTACTGTTTGTATTACATGTTTACTGTTTGTATTACATGTTTACTGTATGTATTACATGTTTACTGTATGTATTACATGTTTACTGTTTGTATTACATGTTTACTGTATGTATTACATGTTTACTGTATGTATTACATGTTTACTGTATGTATTACATGTCTACTGTTTGTATTACATGTTTACTGTATGTATTACATGTCTACTGTTTGTATTACATGTTTACTGTATGTATTACATGTTTACTGTATGTATTACATGTCTACTGTTTGTATTACATGTTTGTTTACTGTATGTATTACATGTTTACTGTATGTATATTTTATTTTCTATAAATACTAAGTTGTTGGAACGGTTCGGTATTGGGACCAAGGATCCGGACGACAGGAGCTGGGTTCGAATCTGGAGTAAACGTGCACAACCGAATGGTTATGGTTGACGATTTTGGATCAAAGAAAGGACATACAACAAACAATCCAAAGGTAGCAAACACGGTATGAATACATGATGTTTCCCCTTGTCCAAAGGTAGCAAACCCGGTATGAATAAGTGATGTTTCACACAGTCCAAGGGTAGCAAACCCGGTATGAATAAGTGATGTTTCACACAGTCCAAGGGTAGCAAACCTGGTATGAATAAGTGATGTTTCACACAGTCCAAGGGTAGCAAACCCGGTATGAATAAGTGATGTTTCACACAGTCCAAAGGTAGCAAACCCGGTATGAATAAGTGATGCTTCACACAGTCCAAAGGTAGCAAACCCGGTATGAATAAGTGATGTTTCACACAGTCCAAGGGTAGCAAACCCGGTATGAATAAGTGATGTTTCACACAGTCCAAAGGTAGCAAACCCAGTATGAATAAGTGATGTTTCACCTAGTCCAAAGGTAGCAAACCCGGTATGAATAAGTGATGTTTCACACAATCCAAAGGTAGCAAACCCGGTATGAATAAGTGATGTTTCACACAGTCCAAAGGTAGCAAACCCGGTATGAATAAGTGATGTTTCCCCTTGTTCGAATGTAGCAAACCTGGTATGAATAAGTGATGTTTCCCCTAGTCCAAAGGTAGCAAACCCGTATGAATAAGTGATGTTTCACACAGTCCAAAGGTAGCAAACCCGTATGAATAAGTGATGTTTCACCTTGTCCAAAGGTAGCAAACCCGGTATGAATAAGTGATGTTTCCCCTTGTCCAAAGGTAGCAAACCCGGTATGAATAAGTGATGTTTCCCCTTGTCCAAAGGTAGCAAACCCGGTATGAATAAGTGATGTTTCCCCTTGTCCAAAGGTAGCAAACCCGGTATGAATAAGTGATGTTTCCCCTTGTCCAAAGGTAGCAAACCCGGTATGAATAAGTGATGTTTCCCCTTGTCCAAAGGTAGCAAACCCGGTATGAATAAGTGATGTTTCCCCTTGTCCAAAGGTAGCAAACCCGGTATGAATAAGTGATGTTTCACACAGTCCAAAGGTAGCAACCCGGTATGAATAAGTGATGTTTCCCCTTGTCCAAAGGTAGCAAACCCGGTATGAATAAGTGATGTTTCCCCTTGTCCAAAGGTAGCAAACCCGGTATGAATAAGTGATGTTTCCCCTTGTCCAAAGGTAGCAAACCCGGTATGAATAAGTGATGTTTCCCCTTGTCCAAAGGTAGCAAACCCGGTATGAATAAGTGATGTTTCACACAGTCCAAAGGTAGCAAACCCGGTATGAATAAGTGATGTTTCCCCTTGTCCAAATGTAGCAAACCTGGTATGAATAAGTGATGTTTCCCCTTGTCCAAAGGTAGCAAACCCGGTATGAATAAGTGATGTTTCCCCTTGTCCAAAGGTAGCAAACCCGGTATGAATAAGTGATGTTTCCCCTTGTCCAAAGGTAGCAAACCCGGTATGAATAAGTGATGTTTCACACAGTCCAAAGGTAGCAAACCCGGTATGAATAAGTGATGTTTCCCCTTGTCCAAATGTAGCAAACCCGGTATGAATAAGTGATGTTTCCCCTTGTCCAAAGTTAGCAAACCCGGTATGAATAAGTGATGTTTCCCCTTGTCCAAAGGTAGCAAACCCGGTATGAATAAGTGATGTTTTCCCTTGTCCAAAGGTAGCAAACCCGGTATGAATAAGTGATGTTTCACACAGTCTACAGGTAGCAAACCCGGTATGAATAAGTGATGTTTCCCCTTGTCCAAAGGTAGCAAACCCGGTATGAATAAGTGATGTTTCACATAGTCCAAAGGTAGCAAACCCGGTATGAACAAGTGATGTTTCACACAGTCCAAAGGTAGCAAACCCGGTATGAATAAGTGATGTT
>CM026398.1:39165326-39187563 GCA_014843695.1 Archivesica marissinica
TCTACCCGTGTATGCCCGCGCCTGAAAAAACTGCTCGAAGGGACACCCTGTGTCTTCCTCCACCAATAATAGCTGGAGAGTCGCCATGTGACCTAAGCTGACGTGCGTCGCTAAGCCCCCAAAACCATGATATTTACAAACATATTTGATATGATTAGCCAACAACAACAACAACAATAATAGTTATTGTGTAAAACATCTATACGATAAATACAATAATTACAACAGTGTGGTGGATACACAAATAATTATCTAGAAGTCTCATATGGCATAGCCAAACCTGTCTTAAGCAGCCAGCCAAGGGACTCACATAACTGGCTGCTTAGCACAGGTGGATGTTCAATATAGGTCAAATGTATAACAAAGTAACATAATATATTGGGAATCTGAAAACTGGCTGTTTATGCAGGTTGGCTGCTTAATAGAGGTGACCACTAACACAGGTTTAGCTGTAAATTAAATACATTAAACACGCATATACTCATGCGGAATGTGTATCAACTGAGGATTTATCCCACAGACGAGGTTTACACTTCCATTGTTGATGGCAACCAACAGCACATTTAATATGAGAGACGTTATTATACAGTGTATACACAACTGTACACAGAGAAACATTGTTTGGTCAGTCCTGGTCTGGAGGTTATAAAAACTTTCTCAAAACTCAGTCTCAATCGTCTGATTGGTTCAGCTGACAGTAACACTCAGAATCAACCAATCAGATCACCCGAGCTTGAGTTTGAGATCTGAGAAAATATTTATAACATCGGGACCTGACTGCTAGATGTTCATAGTAAGTTTAGCATATTACGAACATACCCAAGACAGAGTGTGATGATGATGATGATGATGATGATGATGATGATGATGATGATGATGATGATGATGATGATGATGATGATGATGATGATGATGATGATGATGATGATGATGAAAGTTAGTGTTCAAATTATTTCGGAAGAATTTGTATTTTTCCCCTTTTGCTTTATACTTAATGTCACTTTCAGTTCCTCCTCAAACCAGAGAGACTCAGCCAGCGACCCGACGCCGACGCACACGAACAGTCTTCTCATTAGCGGCAGTTGAGCGTATGGAATCGGAGTTCTCTGAGAACCGATACCCCGACATCCGCCGCCGAGAGGAAATAGCTGCCGACATTGACATCTCGGAGGCACGCATACAGGTGAGCATGTCACAAGAACCGCAACCATAGAGTAATATTATAAGTATGTGTAATATTATATACACATAATATTTTCAAAAAACTACTAAAGAAAATAAGTGTACAGTGTCACTTTATATTCTATACAGTGTTAGCCATATATATAACGTATACAGTGTTATCCATATATATAACGTACAGTGTTATCCATATATATATAACGTATACAGTGTTATCCATATATATAATGTATACAGTGTTATCCATATATATAACGTACAGTGTTATCCATATATATAACGTATACAGTGTTATCCATATATATAACGTATACAGTGTTATCCATATATATATATATAACGTATACAGTGTTATCCATATATATAACGTATACAGTGTTATCCATATATATAACGTATACAGTGTTATCCATATATATAACGTACAGTGTTATCCATATATATAACGTATACAGTGTTATCCAATATATATAACGTATACAGTGTTATCCATATATAATACATATCCATATATAACTACAGTGTATCCAATATATATAACGTACAGTGTTATCCATATATATAACGTATACAGTGTTATCCATATATATAACGTATACAGTGTTATCCATATATATAACGTATACAGTGTTATCCATATATATAACGTATACAGTGTTATCCATATATATAACGTATACAGTGTTATCCATATATATAACGTATACAGTGTTATCCATATATATAACGATACAGTGTTATCCATATATATAACGTATACAGTGTTATCCATATATATAACGATACAGTGTTATCCATATATATAACGTATACAGTGTTATCCATATATATAACGTATACAGTGTTATCCATATATATAACGTATACAGTGTTATCCATATATATAACTTATACAGTGTTATCCATATATATAACGTATACAGTGTTATCCATGTATGTAACGTATTTAGTGTTATCCATATATATAGCGTACAGTGTTATCCACAATATATATAACGTATACAGTGTTATCCATATATATAACGTATACAGTGTTATCCATATATATAACTTATACAGTGTTATCCATATATATAACGTATACAGTGTTATCCATATATATAGCGTATACAGTGTTATCCATGTAAGTAACGTATACAGTGTTATCCATGTATGTAACGTATACAGTGTTATCCATATATATAGCGTACAGTGTTATCCATATATATATATATAACGTATACAGTGTTATCCATATATATAACTTATACAGTGTGATATATATATATAACGTATACAGTGTTATCCATATATATAACGAACAGTGTTATCCATATATATAACGTACAGTGTTATCCATATATATATAACGTATACAGTGTTATCCATATATATAGCGTACAGTGTTATCCATATATATAACGTATACAGTGTTATCCATATTATAGCGTACAGTGTTATCCATATATATAACGTACAGTGTTATCCATATATATAACGTATACAGTGTTATCCATGTAAGTAACGTATATAGTGTTATCCATGTATGTAACGTATACAGTGTTATCCATATATATATATAACGTATACAGTGTTATCAATAATATTATATATAACGTATACAGTGTTATCCATATATATAACGTACAGTGTTATCAATATATATAACGTATACAGTGTTATCCATATATATATAACGTTTACAGTGTTATCCATGTATGTAACGTATATAGTGTTATCCATGTATGTAACGTATATAGTGTTATCCATGTAAGTAACGTATATAGTGTTATCCATGTATGTAACGTATATAGTGTTATCCATGTATGTAACGTATATAGTGATATCCATGTATGTAACGTATATAGTGTTATCCATGTAAGTAACGTATATAGTGTTATCCATGTATGTAACGTATATAGTGTTATCGATGTATGTAACGTATATAGTGTTATCCATGTATGTAACGTATATATTGTTATCCATGTATGTAACGTATATAATGGTATCCATATAAGTAGCATATAGTGTTATCCATGTATGTAACGTATATTGTTATCCATGTATGTAACGTATATAGTGTTATCCATGTATGTAACGTATAAAGTGCTATCCATGTATGTAACGTTTACATTATTATCTATGTATGTAACGTATACAGCGTTATGTATGTATCGTATACACTGTTACCTATGTATGTATCGCATACAGCGTTATCTATATATGTAACGTCGACAGAGCTATCTATATATGTAACGTATATAGTGTTATCCATGTAAGTAACGTATATTGTTATACATGTATGTAACGTATATAGTGTTATCCATGTATGCAACGTATATAGTGCTATCCATGTATGTAACGTATATAGTGTTATCCATGTATGCAACGTATATATTGTTATCCATGTATGTAACGTATATAGTGTTATCCATGTATGTAACGTATATAGTGTTATCGATGTATGCAACGTTTATAGTGTTATTGATAACGTATGCAATGTTAGCTATACATGTAGCGTAGACAGAGCTATCTATCTATGTATGTATCGCATAGAGTGTTATCTATAACGTATGCAATGTCATCTATATATATAACGTATGCAATGTTATCTATATATGTAACGTAGACAGAGCTATCTATGTATGTATCGCATAGAGTGTTATCTATAACGTATGCAATGTCATCTATATATGTAACGTATGCAATGTTATCTATATATGTAACGTAGACAGAGCTATCTATGTATGTATCGCATAGAGTGTTATCTATAACGTATGCAATGTCATCTATATATGTAACGTATGCAATGTTATCTATATATGTAACGTAGACAGAGCTATCTATGTATGTATCGCATATAGTGTTATCTATAACGTATGCAATGTCATCTATATATGTAACGTATGCAATGTTATCTATATATGTAACGTAGACAGAGCTATCTATGTATGTATCGCATATAGTGTTATCTATAACGTATGCAATGTCATCTATATATGTAACGTATGCAATGTTATCTATATATGTAACGTAGACAGAGCTATCTATGTATGTATCGCATATAGTGTTATCTATAACGTATGCAATGTCATCTATATATGTAACGTATGCAATGTTATCTATATATGTAACGTAGACAGAGCTATCTATGTATGTATCGCATATAGTGTTATCTATAACGTATGCAATGTCATCTATATATGTAACGTATGCAATGTTATCTATATATGTAACGTAGACAGAGCTATCTATGTATGTATCGCATATAGTGTTATCTATAACGTATGCAATGTCATCTATATATGTAACGTATGCAATGTTATCTATATATGTAACGTGGACAGAGCTATCTATGTATGTATCATATACATTGTTATCCATGTATATAACGTACAGTGTTATTCATATATATAACGTATACAGTGTTATCCATATATATAACGTATACAGTGTTATCCATGTAAGTAACGTATACAGTGTTATCCATATATATAACGTATACAGTGTTATCCATATATATAACGTATACAGTGTTATCCATATATATAACGTATACAGTGTTATCCATGTATATAACGTATACAGTGTTATCCATATATATAACGTATACAGTGTTATCCATATATATAACGTACAGTGTTATCCATATATATAACGTATACAGTGTTATCCATATATATAACGTATACAGTGTTATCCATATATATAGCGTATACAGTGTTATCCATATATATATATATAACGTATACAGTGTTATCCATATATATAACGTACAGTGTATCCATATATATAACGTATACAGTGTTATCCATATATAAAACGTATACAGTTTATCCATGTAGTAACGTATACAGTGTTATCCATATATATAACGTATACAGTGTTATCCATGTAAGTAACGTATACAGTGTTATCCATATATATAACGTATACAGTGTTATCCATGTATATAACGTATACAGTGTTATCCATATATATAACGTATACAGTGTTATCCATGTATATAACGTATACAGTGTTATCCATATATATAACGTATACAGTGTTATCAATATATATAACGTATACAGTGTTATCCACGTATGTAACGTATATAGTGTTATCCATGTATGCAACGTATATATTGTTATCCATGTATGTAACGTATATAGTGTTATCCATGTATGTAACGTATATAGTGTTATCGATGTATGCAACGTATTTAGTGTTATTGATAACGTATGCAATGTTAGCTATATATGTAACGTAGACAGAGCTATATATGTATGTATCGTATATAGTGTTATCTATAACGTATGCAATGTCATCTATATATGTAACGTATGCAATGTTATCTATATATGTAACGTAGACAGAGATATATATATGTAACGTAGACAGAGCTATCTATGTATGTATCGCATAGAGTGTTATCTATAACGTATGCAATGTCATCTATATATGTAACGTATGCAATGTTATCTATATATGTAACTTAGACATAGCTATCTATATATGTAACGTAGACAGAGCTATCTATATATGTAACGTAGACAGAGTTATCTATATATGTAAAGTAGACAGAGCTATCTATATATGTAACGTAGACAGAGCTATCTATGTATGTAACGTAGACAGAGCTATCTATGTATGTAACGTAGACATAGCTATCTATATATGTAACGTAGACAGAGCTATCTATATATGTAACGTAGACATAGCTATCTATATATGTAACGTAGCCAGAGCTATCTATATATGTAACGTAGACAGAGCTATCTATATATGTAACGTAGACAGAGCTATCTATATATGTATCGTAGACAGAGCTATCTATATATGTAACGTAGACAGAGCTATCTATGTATGTAACGTAGACAGAGCTATATATATATGTAACGTAGACAGAGCTATCTATATATGTAGCGTTGACAGAGCTATCTATATATGTAACGTAGATAGAGCTATCTATATATGTAACGTAGACAGAGCTATCTATATATGTAACGTAGACAGAGCTATCTATATATGTAACGCAGACAGAGCTATCTATATATGTAACGTAGACAGAGCTATCTATATATGTAACGTAGACAGAGCTATCTATATATGTAACGCAGACAGAGCTATCTATGTATGTATCGTATATAGTGTTATCTATAACGTATGCAATGTTATCTATATATGTAACGTAGACAGAGCTATCTATATATGTAACGCATACAGAGCTATCTATGTATGTATCGTATATAGTGTTATCTATTACGTATGCAATGTTATCTATATATATATATGTAACGTAGACATAGCTATCTATATGTGTAGTACGGTAGACAGAGCTATCTATGTATGTATCGTATACAGTGTTATTTATATTACAATTTCTTGTATTTGTATTACGCTTTCTCAGATATATTTGTATTACACTATTTTCTCCCATTTATTTGTGCATAGGTATGGTTCCAGAATAGACGTGCCAGATGCAACAAGCGACATCGCGACGTGACCACCGTGCCTGGCGGTGCGTGCAAGAAACAGCGTGTAGAGGCGTCAACAAGCAGAAGTTCAAGTTGTGAGGTGAGTTATAGGCTAGAATGAGGACGCACTCTCTGAAACTTTTGTAAGAAAATAATGCATCGTTTGATGTATACCGAAATATGTGGTTTGGAAAAATACGAACAGTTTACTTTGAGGTAGTGAAAAGGTCAGCGGAAGCAGGTTTATCACATACATATTATATAGTTTATGTCCGGTTCAAGATTCAGAATGACCCACACGAATGTCCTTATATTACTTGTAAGAAATGGAATCATGCCACTCCGATACGGACAAGCGTGGACGAGAACACGATTTCACCATGTCTTCAATTTGTGACAATTATTTGGTTCTTAACTATTGTTCAATACATAACTAAAACCTCACAAGTCATCGTAAGACCATGATAAGTTTTCACGTTTGTCACTATATATCTTTCTGTTCATAGTGCAGTCTACTGGTAAGCTTATGATATCAATGTTTCATTCTATTATTTCAGAAACAATATTATGTGGCTTCTACATGTTCGAGAGTGTCGCAACTGGCCCCAGAACCAACCCCGGACCCCGGAACACACGTCGAACAGTTCCCTCGATATCCACAAGTCTACTATCATGGATTTGTACGGCCTTCGGCATGTTGGTACTTTCAGAACAGTGTTACGTCGTCTGCATCAGCACCGCCCATACCGTGTTCTAAACAGAACAGCGGTATCGCAGACGACTTTGTCAAACGTCTGTTCAGATTCAGCTATATGCATACGAGTGAAAACCCCGTACTACAGGAAGAAGTTCAGAAGAAACAGCATCAGTTGTACCGCATGGTTGTCCCACAGAAGAAATCGTGCGAGTGTTCCGTGAGCGGGCTGCATGTTGCAGAATGCCGTGTTTCCGATTGTGCTGGAGATGTAGGTGAATTGGGAAGTGTATTTACCCTTGACGACGATGATTCTGGACTTGCCAACGATTCCCTCAGTGATTCTACGTGAATACTAGCATGTATTTGGTGTATAGTTGCCATTGATTAATCAAGCCGTTTGTGTTTAATGCAAAACTCATCATTGACTTCACTTTTAGAATAATTTTATATGCATATGATGCTGTCAGAATTTTATGTTAGTTACATGTTTACATATATACGTGTTGTACCTGGCTAGGTACTACCATATATATATAATATAATATATCGAAAAGACAATTGTGCTGCTCTGTTTATTAAACGACTATATTTGGATATATTAGTTTTATTCCTTCTAATCTCGATACTAAAGCCATCTATTCTGCTTTTAGTCCTGGTCCCATGTGTGAAGTAGACGATTTGGATATTTTTTAATTATTTGTTTATAGAGATAGTAGGTTTGATTCGCCATTTTAAGTACATGTATTAGGTCTACTCTACACTACACATCGGAAGCAAGGATTAGTTTATACACATTTATTTTAGCTCGATTGCGAAACAAAGTTATTTCAACTTATATAAATCACTCTCGAGACCTTATTCCTGATGGAATCCATCGCCACGAGGGGGAGAAGAGGCAACGTGGAATTTAAATGCCTTGCCTAAGGGCACAATCGTAACGGCTCCAGTGGGGCTCGAACTCCGGACCTTTCGCACCTGAAGCGAACGCGCATCCACTGCGCTATCACGACTTCCACGGATTATATAACAGGTACCCGTAATACTGAAGTACGGAGATGGTTACCCTACTGTAGACTTCTCTAGTCGGAGTGCGACCGAAGCGGATCTCTATTTATTGGTGCTCCGTGATCGTGCACTGGGGACACATCTATGTAACTATAAGTGTTGCAAAATCAGGCTTTGCCCCGTTCTTACAGAGCAGTGGGCTATTTTATATTACACCATAACATTCATGAGAGCATGTCCCCGACCAGGAACCGGCCAAATATAGTTGTAGTAATGCACCACACCCCATAGTCCGCCACCGTGGTCGAGTGGTTAAGGTTGCTGACTTGTATACCACTGTAATAATTATATCATCACTGATGGTCACGGGTTCGTGTCCTGTTCAGACCGTATCTCTTTATATGAAACAGTTGGAGGTTGGTGCATCCAGTACTGGTTAACCGCTGGCGCCTGGTGTTGTTTCCCGGTAAATTGCCCGTAGGTCATATGGGAAATCGGTAGCGACGATAAATAAACTTAAATAATACATGTACACCCCATATGAAATTGTCAATCCATTCTGCAACTGATCACACAACCAGCTGATGCAGGGTAACCTCATTAGCATATGATCAGCATTGTTTTCTTAATGTCAATAGCCGTGTGCTAAATATATCATGTACATTGGAAGCCCACCTCCTAAATAGATGTAAGGTACAACACATGTATACATATTACATGTAAGTGCTAACTTCATCGACGCGAATTTAGCCCTCTCGGCCATTGAGTGTATATCCATATACGTGTCTAATGAGTGATACCTAGTAAACGATACTATCTGGAACCTAGATAGATAATCAATCTGAGATCCTGATACTAACTAAACAATTCAAATCAAAACTCATTAATGTATCAATTAAAGAAATCAATAGATATATGTACATGTCGTATACACACAGTTGACGGTGTTACATTACCATGTTGGTAAAAAAAAACATAATTTCAAAATATAAAATGATAAAATGATCAGATATCTATCTACCTTCATTTAATGTCAAATCCCTCGCGGGGTTACATGATGTAGACATGTGATAGCATTGTTTATGAAGCAAATATGACATTCATTTAAAAATGCTACAGCACCGGTCAGTTCATTGAACTTTGTGAGGAAAGACATAAGGGTCAGACACCATTTCACAAAGCTAACAGCGCGCATGACCACCGCTTGCATCTATGTATGCCTGGCACCGTCGATTTGAATACTGCCTGGGATATGCCATTCCAGAACGACCGACCCAACGTCATCCGCCTGTTAGGCAGCGCACGTACACGTCGGTGCATCTCTTCCTATATGACGTCGTGTTCGAATGCTGCAAGATCAGGCGAAACTACATGTCACTGTAACACATCGATGTTCTGCTGCGCTACTAATCCCTCACTAACCGGGCGACGTGGGGTCTAGCGTTGTCTTGCTGGAGCGTGATGTGACGTTGATGTTCTTGCCTAAATGTGATGACGTGAGTCTGGATAATTTAGTCACGGTAGCGTACGTCGTTCATGCCATCGTTGACCACAGGAGGTGTTCGTTAAGTTAACTTAATACCACCTCAAACCACGGCACGGCCTCCACCAAATGCACGTCGCAGGCGTCACAAGAACATTCGTCATCATGCCGATATGAACCGTATATGCTTTAGCAGCTGTCTAAATGAAATCTGGACTCGTCCGTAAACAGAATACCCGCCCAGTCCCGACAGTAAATTCGCAAGTGTCGTCTACACCAAGCTAGACGTGTTATACGAACGCGATTTAGAAAAGACACAGATCGCGGATGGATATCCAGTTCAAATAATCGACTACGTACAGTTCTGGGACTATTGGCAAACATTCTAGGAATGATCCGCTGTCTGAGTTGTCGCCTGGACGCGGTTCCTGAGGTGTACGTACGTATCGGATTAGTTCTATATATAAGACCGCTACACAACAATTGTTTATGCTATTTCTAAAAATGCATTGACAGTAACATGTTTCATTTTTCAAGTCTAAATATTTGGACTAGTGTCGGATATCGATGTATAAATTAAATACAATAAATAAATACACATATATTAATACAGAACACACTATGAACTACTTACTAGTCTACACATCAATAGCTTACTACACACATGATGTTTACGAGTGACATACTATAGAATACATTTTGATAAAAAAGCACATTGGATAGTCCGACCATCAGGAACACAAGCATCAATCCATGGCGAGGTACTAGTCTAACCATATGTTATTGCCTATATATAAATGCATATAGTTACTCAATAATAATACAACATAACGAAAAAATGGGTTGGGCAACACGTTCTAGTAGGCCTAACATTACATTTAAAAGCCATTCCCAGATGAGGTAGTGATGATGCACCACCATTGAATATATATGCATGTAGCACACGCACAACTGTTTATACATGTATGATCATTGCACTGTATAGATATCTTAAAATGAAAAACAGTTCAAAGATAGACTGAAATGATGAACGACATCTACATCTAAATATATATTTACTCCTAACACTCAATACTGAATATAACTGGGAGGCGCGTGTCAGGGGCATATGACTTAGTCAGACTGATAAGGAGAAAAACCTATCCTACTCGAGATCTATACTGAAATGGTGACAAACGGACAGCACATCCACAGTCACCATTATAATTATTAAAATGAGCTCCACCCCAGAGATCTGGTCATATAATTTGGTGACAGTCATGTCAGGATCATGGTTTGCTGAAGCAACTGAACACAACTGCTATGTAGGCTCGAACTTGCTTTCACTTTTCACTGGTGCCCATGCATACATACATCCCCGAGACGGGTTCAACATTAGAGGAAGGTAGATAGATAGTGACAACTACTGTACGACAACAATACGGTGAAAATACATTTCGTTAGGAGATATTTCGGCCGGATGAGGCTACTAACAGAATAGAACAGAACGAGTGTCTTGTTGAAATGATATAATACTGGCTTATGTAGACTTGTACTCGTAAGTTGTTTAGCTAACCCCTTCGCTATAAGTTGGTTATGGTGGATCTTAAAGGATTTTAGAAATGTTCCTTGTATTTTTGTCAAGTTCAACAAATTGTCTAAGTAACGTGATTTCGGACTACGACCAATACGGACACGCACAAATATGTCTCAAGTCAGGCCCGTAGGAATGATTTGAACATTGGGGCGGCGATAGGGGATTGGTGTGGTGGTACGGGTGAATTTTTTTTGAAAATCCGAATTTAAATGTTGTATTCTAGTGTGGTCTGGTGGCGTCCGTGGTCCAGTGGACTGAGTGGTAGAGCTTCAGATTTGGAATCGAACAGTCCAGGGTTCGCTACTCGAACATGCCACGTATGTAGTGTCATTGAGCAAGGCACCTCACACACATTGCTTAGTACTGATTAATCGCTTAGGTCGGCTAAGCCTGCCCAGGAAAACATGTCTAGGTCCCCGAGACGGAACATACACAATAAATATAGGTTAGCAGGTTAGTCCAAATATTTAGACTTGAAAATGTGACATTTTACTATCCATGCATTTTTCAAAGTCTAAGCACTAAACATCAATTACGCGTAGCATATTTTATATTCTAATTATAAAATTGTTAACAAGATCAACACACATACCATTGTTTGAATTCTGCACAGTCTATGACGTTACTTGACACAATAGTATACAAGAAATCAACGTTTAAATTTCACACCAGAGTTTCGCCATTCCAAATCGTCCATTTTGAATATTTGATTATTGTGAAAAACAAAAATAGAAATCATTAGATGAAAATGTTTACTAGATTTATCTCCGTGCCATTATGGTGAACCAAATAAGATTTCGTTTAATATCCAATTGTTCATGCGCATGCAATGTACCAAATATATTTCTTTTGTAAAGACTGGGCAGAAAAAATGGGAGAATCTCACCTGTCGACTTCAAACAGCTAAATGATATGCACAACGGTTAGACAATATATTTTAAACGTTCTTAATATCTATATTTAGGATTATTCTTAACACCAATGCACACATAAATTATTTTTTTTTATAACCGTTCATGTCCGAAAAGCTTCAAAATATTGGTCAGAAATCCCGCCAACAGATCAGGGCGGAAAGTGCTATGCGAAAATGAGCTTTAACGATAAGACCTCGAAATAACAGATTTTTTTAAATGTATTTATAGGACTAAATATAGGTGTACCATAATGCAGTAAAAATGTCTTTGCTCTATCCTAAAACGGCGTAATTAATTAAACAGTTTGCATAACTGAAGCAACGCATTAAAACACGCCTTGCTGCTTTTCACGGTGATTAACCCTTTCAACCCCACAGGCCTCTAAATAGGCTTATGAAAAAGTGAAGATCCAGATGAGCCGGCTCGTAACGAGCCGTCTCATCAGGATCTGCACTATTTTGCCAGTAATAATTATTAATTTTAGACAAAATTACCCATCTTGATAAATGAACTGGTCCGAATGTAATTTTCTTATTCATTTATTGGTCTAAGAATATCATGGACCAGTCCATGTCAGTTACTTGGGGTTGAATGGGTTAAAGAATATAACTTGTGATCCTATAATCCCTTTTCACGCAATATCTTTCCGCTCCGATTAACGGGGAGGGGGTCGTTTATAGAAACCACTCAAATTAACGAAGTGACACGCATGGCGGGGTCATTTATAGAAATTGAAATACAATTAAGAGAAAATTGATGATTTCTTGTATTTTAATTTGTAATTTTTAAAAATATGCATTTCTGGCCGAATTATTGGGGCGGCATCTTTTTGGCGGCAGATGCTGCCCCTGTTCCTACAGCCATGTAAGTAATAGTTCAGACACTTCTTACGTGTTATGTCATAGCACGACGATGAGGTTAACAGCGTTGGACACTCGCCAACTCGCCATGGCGATAACGTTTTTAGACTGGCGAGAAACTTTTACTACGCACTCGACATCGTGGCGAGATGTCTTAATTTAAAAAACGATTGCGAAGCAAGTTTGAACAACTTATATTAATCACTCTCGTTGGCTCGGATGTAAACATATATGTGGTCATTCATGTGGGAGGAAACCGGAGTACCCGGAGAAAACCCACCTGTCCGATCTGGCGACCATCGTACCATCTCATCTCATAGTATGTGAGATGGTACGATGTCTTATTTGATAGCCCTTGGCGAGTTTGTTGAAGTTCATACTCGCCTGAACCAGGACACACAGTATCTTCGCCATTTTAGGCGCTTTTCTCATCGAATTAACAAAATATCAAATATTTGTGTCTACTTAAAACAGATTTCGTGGGGGGGCATGCCCCCGGACCCCCCTAGCATGGCAATGGCCTGCGGCACATGCATCCGGTGGCAAAGCCACCGGACAGAACCACATTCACTGGCCTGTACCATTTATTTTTGGCCGGAACTAATTCTTAAGTTAAATTGGCCTGTACAATTTCATCTTGGCCGGTACCTTTCCAAGTTGGCCGGAACATATTGAAACGAGTGTCCAACACTGGAACCGTTAGAAGACAGTCATTTTGATAATTTGACATTAGAAAACAATGATTATCAAGATATTAAATTGCCCCACAAACTACTCTTGGAATGGCCTCATTTTTGTATGAATACAAAGAATGTTCAACGAAGCGTACCACTGGCCCACTGCACTAGAGTATTATGTTCCATTAATGTCAAACCCCTTGGACGGACTAGTTTTGAGTACGGCTAAGCATACCACATTATAGGACGTACCACATAGCAATGATAATTTTCTATATTCCATTTTCATCTGATCCTCCATTACCTCAATTTACCTGGAGGCTAACACTCTACCGCATCGTTATAAAAGCTAGCTCTAACAAGACATTACAAGTCTCCCTACATTTGTATATAGCACTAAACTCCTCCCCACTTCTTATTTATAAATCCAGGCATCAACTGGTCTTACATAAATCCAACAGAGTCTAGCCCTCTCCAGTCTGTATAGTCAAGCATGGGCCCGAAGAAACACTTCTAACACCATTAAGGTTAATCCCAAGTGGGGGTTTGAACCAACGACCACCTGATCCTCCAAAGTCCATTACCAGGAGGCAAACACTACCATGTCTATAGCAAGTCAGTGCAAGTCTGTGCATTTTATTAATGAATTTTTGTCATATTCTCATGAAATTAATTTTACTCAAGAGATACATTTCCAGGAAATTACTCACGGCTCATTCTAGAGGGCGACTTCGGCAAAATAATAAATTTTTTTTTTTTTACAATTTTCATACAAAATTGTATCCAGTAAGATGCACTGACCCATTTAATTATAAAGCACTCCTTCTATTCAAATGTTGTATTTTATAGTCATGCTGTGCATTTTAACCCTATTTGGTTGAAATTTATTAAATAGCACCATTTAATTATAAGGACACAATCCCATGCTTTCTCACTTCTCCCAAAAAGTCTGACCTAGAATAAGCCCTGATTACTTATACGCTACATTTCCAGGATATTACTTATATACTTGAGTGATACATTTCCAGGAAATTATTTACATTTCCAGGTGATTACTTATACTCTAGTGATACATTTCCAAGAAATTAATTATACTCGAGTGATACATTTCCAGGAAATTACTTATACTCGAGTGATACATTTCCATGAGATTACTTATACTCGAGTGATATATTTCCAGGAAATTAATTATACTCGTGATACATTTCCAGGAAATTACCTATACTCGAGTGCTATATTTTCAGGAAATTACTTACCATATATCATTGTATGTAATAAATATTACAGTGTGAACTATTGGATTTCTCCAGCAGACTTGTGAATAATTGGAAGATTACTGTATACATGACACGTATCATTGGAACTATATCACTGTAGTCTTGTTGCGACCGGGAACCATGTCTCTGTATGATGATCTGGACATTGATAAGGAAGAGAAGGGTGGGGTTGCAGGTAGGCTAACTCATGTACTGTTTCTGTAAATTCATCCTGATTGTAGGCTTTGCAGCTGAATTGTGACCATAATTATGAAGGCTTCCTTTTTGATGATACTGTTTTAGTATCTTACAACAGTAGCTAAAGTCTGCTAAATATAGCTTAAGCTGGAGAGTGATTTTGGAGCTGTGACCAGTTGTCACATGTCTCATGTTTTCTCATATAGAGAATGCTTGACTGAGTCGTGAAAAAGACTTCCTTCTTATATACCTTAGCCTCCCTAATTGAAGATCTAGCTTATTTAATGAGCTTTACTTATACAAATATGCTCGATATCAAAACAAAGTCTTTAAACTTTGGAGTGTGTGTTTACGTTTATTTATCGTCGCTACCGGTTGCCCATATGAGCGACGCCTCCTGAAGAGATTAGTCATTTTAGATTTTTGGAGGATAGTGCAATGATACAGACAGAGACCCATTCCAGAGTCTCCACTGGTTCTTTTACGTGCAATGTGTAAAGCACCGACACACGACCTCGGTTTAAAGTCCCATCTGAAAGACTGTTAATTTTATTATGGTCAGACATGGGATCGAACCTGCGATCCCTGGATTACCAGCCCAGTGTGTTACCACTGGACTATAGATCCGTCTGTCACTTTGGAGTAATCATTCTCCAGACTTTATTCGATTACTTCCTTATGGAATCCATCACAATGAGGGAGAGAGAAGAGACAAAGCACGAAATGCTAACGTTGGACAATATAATCTGCGTGATTAACTGTCTGGACTTAAATGTGCAAGGAAAAGTGCTGATGAAATGTGTGTCAGTGGCAATCAATTCAAAACTCGGCAAATTAATTGAAAATGTTCAAGATCGTTAAATAAAGTGTTCTTGAAATTATAGTGTTTTACAGTAATTTATATTAAGCAAAAAGTTTTATGTTGCATACATACTTCCATTTCTTAGCTGGCTGGTCTTCCAACTACAAGTTAATGAAATCACAGCTTCAAGCAAAGAAAGTATCGTCTGTGATACCGTCTAAGGTATGTACAACACTGATATACACTCCAAGGTATGTGCACCACTGATACAGTCCAATGTATGTACAACACTAATACAGTCCAAGGTATATACAACACTAATACAGTCCAAGGTATGTACAACACTAATACAGTCCAAGGTATGTACAACACTAATACAGTCCAAGGTATGTACAACACTGATACAGTCCCAAGGTATATACAACACTAATACAGTCCAAGGTATGTACAACACTGATACAGTCCAATGTATGTGCACCACTGATACAGTCCAATGTATGTACAACACTAATACAGTCCCAAGGTATATACAACACTAATACAGTCCAAGGTATATACAACACTAATACAGTCCAATGTATATACAACACTAATACAGTCCAATGTATGTACAACACTAATACAGTCCCAAGGTATATACAACACTAATACAGTCCAAGGTATATACAACACTAATACAGTCCAAGGTATGTACAACACTAATACAGTCCAAGGTATATACAACACTGATACAGTCCAATGTATGTACAACACTAATACAGTCCAAGGTATATACAACACTGATACAGTCCAAGGTATGTACAACACTAATACAGTCCCAAGGTATGTACAACACTAATACAGTCCAAGGTATGTACAACACTGATACAGTCCCAAGGTATGTACAACACTGATACAGTCCAAGGTATGTACAACACTAATACAGTCCAAGGTATGTACAACACTGATACAGTCCAAGGTATGTACAACACTGATACAGTCCAATGTATGTACAACACTAATACAGTCCAAGGTATGTACAACACTAATACAGTCCAAGGTATATACAACACTGATACAGTCCAAGGTATGTACAACACTGATACAGTCCAAGGTATGTACAACACTGATACAGTCCAATGTATGTACAACACTAATACAGTCCAATGTATGTACAACACTGATACAGTCCAATGTATGTACAACACTAATACAGTCCAATGTATGTACAACACTAATACAGTCCAAGGTATGTACAACACTAATACAGTCCAAGGTATGTACAACACTAATACAGTCCAAGTATGTACAACACTAATACAGTCCAAGGTATGTACAACACTAATACAGTCCAAGGTATATACAACACTAATACAGTCCAAGGTATATACAACACTAATACAGTCCAAGGTATATACAACACTAATACAGTCCAAGGTATGTACAACACTAATACAGTCCCAAGGTATGTACAACACTAATACAGTCCAAGGTATATACAACACTAATACAGTCCAAGGTATGTACAACACTAATACAGTCCAAGGTATGTACAACACTAATACAGTCCCAAGGTATGTACAACACTAATACAGTCCAAGGTATGTACAACACTAATACAGTCCAAGGTATGTACAACACTAATACAGTCCAAGGTATGTACAACACTAATACAGTCCCAAGGTATGTACAACACTAATACAGTCCCAAGGTATGTACAACACTAATACAGTCCAAGGTATGTACAACACTAATACAGTCCAATGTATGTACAACACTAATACAGTCCAATGTATGTACAACACTAATACAGTCCCAAGGTATATACAACACTAATACAGTCCAAGGTATGTACAACACTAATACAGTCCAAGGTATGTACAACACTAATACAGTCCAAGGTATGTACAACACTAATACAGTCCAAGGTATGTACAACACTAATACAGTCCAAGGTATATACAACACTAATACAGTCCAAGGTATGTACAACACTAATACAGTCCAAGGTATGTACAACACTAATACAGTCCAATGTATGTACAACACTAATACAGTCCAAGGTATGTACAACACTAATACAGTCCCAAGGTATGTACAACACTAATACAGTCCAAGGTATGTACAACACTGATACAGTCCCAAGGTATGTACAACACTGATACAGTCCAAGGTATGTACAACACTAATACAGTCCAAGGTATGTACAACACTGATACAGTCCAAGGTATGTACAACACTGATACAGTCCAATGTATGTACAACACTAATACAGTCCAAGGTATGTACAACACTAATACAGTCCAAGATATGTACAACACTGATACAGTCCCAAGGTATGTACAACACTAATACAGTCCAAGGTATATACAACACTGATACAGTCCAAGGTATGTACAACACTGATACAGTCCAAGGTATGTACAACACTGATACAGTCCAATGTATGTACAACACTAATACAGTCCAATGTATGTACAACACTGATACAGTCCAAGGTATGTACAACACTAATACAGTCCAAGGTATGTACAACACTAATACAGTCCAATGTATGTACAACACTAATACAGTCCAAGGTAACAACACTAATACAGTCCAAAACAACACAAACACCAATATACAACACTGATACAGTCCCAAGGTATGTACAACACTAATACAGTCCAAGGTATATACAACACTGATACAGTCCCAAGGTATGTACAACACTAATACAGTCCCAAGGTATGTACAACACTAATACAGTCCAAGGTATGTACAACACTAATACAGTCCCAAGGTATGTACAACACTAATACAGTCCAATGTATGTACAACACTAATACAGTCCAAGGTATGTACAACACTAATACAGTCCCAAGGTATGTACAACACTAATACAGTCCCAGGTATGTACAACACTAATACAGTCCAAGGTATGTACAACACTAATACAGTCCCAAGGTATGTACAACACTAATACAGTCCCAAGGTATGTACAACACTAATACAGTCCAAGGTATGTACAACACTAATACAGTCCCAAGGTATGTACAACACTAATACAGTCCCAAGGTATGTACAACACTAATGCAGTCCAAGGTATGTACAACACTAATACAGTCCAAGGTATGTACAACACTGATACAGTCCCAAGGTATGTACAACACTAATACAGTCCCAAGGTATGTACAACACTAATACAGTCCAAGGTATGTACAACACTAATACAGTCCCAAGGTATGTACAACACTAATACAGTCCAAGGTATGTACAACACTAATACAGTCCAAAGTATGTACAACACTAATACAGTCCAAGGTATGTACAACACTAATACAGTCCCAAGGTATGTACAACACTAATACAGTCCCAAGGTATATACAACACTAATACAGTCCAAGGTATGTACAACACTGATACAGTCCAATGTATGTGCACCACTGATACAGTCCAATGTATGTACAACACTAATACAGTCCCAAGGTATATACAACACTAATACAGTCCAAGGTATATACAACACTAATACAGTCCAAGGTATGTACAACACTAATACAGTCCAAGGTATATACAACACTGATACAGTCCAATGTATGTACAACACTAATACAGTCCAAGGTATATACAACACTGATACAGTCCCAAGGTATGTACAACACTAATACAGTCCCAAGGTATGTACAACACTAATACAGTCCAAGGTATGTACAACACTGATACAGTCCCAAGGTATGTACAACACTGATACAGTCCAAGGTATGTACAACACTAATACAGTCCAAGGTATGTACAACACTGATACAGTCCAAGGTATGTACAACACTGATACAGTCCAATGTATGTACAACACTAATACAGTCCAAGATATGTACAACACTAATACAGTCCAAGGTATATACAACACTGATACAGTCCAAGGTATGTACAACACTGATACAGTCCAAGGTATGTACAACACTGATACAGTCCAATGTATGTACAACACTAATACAGTCCAATGTATGTACAACACTGATACAGTCCAAGGTATGTACAACACTAATACAGTCCAAGGTATGTACAACACTAATACAGTCCAATGTATGTACAACACTAATACAGTCCAAGGTATGTACAACACTAATACAGTCCAAGGTATGTACAACACTAATACAGTCCAAGGTATATACAACACTGATACAGTCCCAATGTATGTACAACACTAATACAGTCCAAGGTATATACAACACTGATACAGTCCCAAGGTATGTACAACACTAATACAGTCCCAAGGTATGTACAACACTAATACAGTCCAAGGTATGTACAACACTAATACAGTCCCAAGGTATGTACAACACTAATACAGTCCAAGGTATGTACAACACTAATACAGTCCAAGGTATGTACAACACTAATACAGTCCCAAGGTATGTACAACACTAATACAGTCCAAGGTATGTACAACACTAATACAGTCCCAAGGTATGTACAACACTAATACAGTCCCAAGGTATGTACAACACAACACCAAGGTATGTCACACAACACCAGTATGTACAACACTAATACAGTCCCAAGGTATACAACACTAATACAGTCCAATGTATGTACAACACTAATACAGTCCAATGTATGTACAACACTAATACAGTCCAAGGTATGTACAACACTAATACAGTCCCAAGGTATGTACAACACTGATACAGTCCAAGGTATGTACAACACTAATACAGTCCCAAGGTATGTACAACACTGATACAGTCCAATGTATGTACAACACTAATACAGTCCAATGTATGTACAACACTGATACAGTCCAAGGTATGTACAACACTAATACAGTCCAAGGTATGTACAACACTAATACAGTCCAATGTATGTACAACACTAATACAGTCCAAGGTATGTACAACACTAATACAGTCCAAGGTATGTACAACACTAATACAGTCCCAAGGTATGTACAACACTAATACAGTCCAAGGTATGTACAACACTAATACAGTCCAAGGTATGTACAACACTAATACAGTCCAAGGTATGTACAACACTGATACAGTCCCAAGGTATGTACAACACTAATACAGTCCAATGTATGTACAACACTAATACAGTCCAAGGTATGTACAACACTGATACAGTCCCAAGGTATGTACAACACTAATACAGTCCCGAGGTATGTACAACACTAATACAGTCCCAAGGTATGTACAACACTAATACAGTCCCAAGGTATGTACAACACTGATACAGTCCCAAGGTATGTACAACACTAATACAGTCCAAGGTATGTACAACACTGATACAGTCCCAAGGTATGTACAACACTAATACAGTCCCAAGGTATGTACAACACTAATACATTCCAAGGTATGTACAACACTGATGTATCGCGCAGTGATGTATCGTGCAGTGATGTATCGTGTAGTTATGTGTACAGTGCAGTGACATGTACAGTGCAGTGATGTGTACAGTGCAGTGATGTATCGTGCAGTGATGTGTACAGTGCAGTGATGTATCGTGCAGTGATGTGTACAGTGCAGTGATGTGTACAGTGCAGTGATGTGTACAGTGCAGTGATGTGTACAGTGCAGTGATGTATCGTGCAGTGATGTGTACAGTGCAGTGATGTATCGTGCAGTGATGTGTACAGTGCAGTGATGTATCGTGTAGTGATGTGTACAGTGCAGTGACATGTACAGTGCAGTGATGTGTACAGTGCAGTGATGTATCGTGCAGTGATGTATCGTGCAGTGATGTATCGTGCAGTGATGTATCGCGCAGTGATGTATCGTGTAGTGATGTGTTGTGTAGTGATGTATCGTGCAGTGATGTATCATGCAGTGATGTATCGTGCAGTGATGTATCGTGCAGTGATGTATCGTGTAGTGATGTATCGCGCAGTGATACTGCAGTGATGTATCACGCAGTGATGTATCTCGCAGTAATGTATCATGCAGTGATGTGTACAGTGCAGTGATGTGTACAGTGCAGTGATGTGTACAGTGCAGTGATGTGTACAGTGCATTGATGTGTACAGTGCAGTGATGTGTACAGTGCAGTGATGTGTACAGTGTAGTGATGTGTACAGTGCAGTGACGTGTACAGTGCAGTGATGTGTACAGTGCAGTGATGTGTACAGTGTAGTGATGTGTACAGTGCAGTGATGTGTACAGTGTAGTGATGTGTACAGTGCAGTGACG
>CM026398.1:39188563-39211847 GCA_014843695.1 Archivesica marissinica
TATGTATGTAACATATATAGTGTTATCCATGTACGTAACGTATATATTGTTATCCATGTATGTAACGTATATAGTGTTATCCATGTATGTAACGTATAAAGTGCTATCCATGTATGTAACGTTTACATTATTATCTATGTATGTAACGTATACAGCGTTATGTATGTACGTATACACTGTTACCTATGTATGTATCGCATACAGCGTTATCTATATATGTAACGTCGACAGAGCTATCTATGTATGTAACGTATATAGTGTTATCCATGTAAGTAACGTATATTGTTATCCATGTAGGTAACGTATATAGTGTTATCCATGTATGCAACGTATATAGTGTTATTGATAACGTATGCAATGTTAGCTATATATGTAGCGTAGACAGAGCTATCTATCTATGTATGTATCGCATAGAGTGTTATCTATAACGTATGCAATGTCATCTATATATGTAACGTATGCAATGTTATCTATATATGTAACGTAGACAGAGATATCTATATATGTAAAGTAGACAGAGCTATCTATATATGTAACGTAGACAGAGTTATCTATGTATGTAACGTAGACAGAGTTATCTATGTATGTAACGTAGACATAGCTATCTATATATGTAACGTAGACATAGTTATCTATATATGTAACGTAGACAGAGATATATATATGTAACGTAGACAGAGCTATCTATGTATGTATCGCATAGAGTGTTATCTATAACGTATGCAATGTCATCTATATATGTAACGTATGCAATGTTATCTATATATGTAACGTAGACAGATATATATATATATATGTAACGTAGACAGAGCTATCTATGTATGTATCGTATATAGTGTTATCTATAACGTATGCAATGTTATGTATATATGTAACGTAGACAGAGCTATCTATATATGTAAAGTAGACAGAGCTATCTATATATGTAACGTAGACAGAGTTATCTATGTATGTAACGTAGACAGAGTTATCTATGTATGTAACGTAGACATAGCTATCTATATATGTAACGTAGACATAGTTATCTATATATGTAACGTAGACAGAGATATATATGTAACGTAGACAGAGCTATCTATGTATGTATCGCATAGAGTGTTATCTATAACGTATGCAATGTCATCTATATATGTAACGTATGCAATGTTATCTATATATGTAACGTAGACAGATATATATATATATATATGTAACGTAGACAGAGCTATCTATGTATGTATCGCATAGAGTGTTATCTATAACGTATGCAATGTTATCTATATATGTAACGTAGACAGAGCTATCTATATATGTAACGTAGACAGAGCTATCTATGTATGTATCGTATATAGTGTTATCTATAACGTATGCAATGTTATGTATATATGTAACGTAGACAGAGCTATCTATATATGTAACGTAGACAGAGCTATCTATATATGTAACGTAGACAGAGTTATCTATGTATGTAACGTAGACAGAGTTATCTATGTATGTAAAGTAGACAGAGCTATCTATATATGTAACGTAGACAGAGCTATCTATATATGTAACGTAGACAGAGCTATCTATATATGTAACGTAGACAGACCTATCTATATATGTAACGTAGACAGAGCTATCTATATATGTAACGTAGACATAGCTATCTATATATGTAACGTAGACAGAGCTATCTATATATGTAACGTAGACAGAGCTATCTATATATGTAACGTAGACAGAGCTATCTATATATGTAACGTAGACAGAGCTATCTATATATGTAACGTAGACAGAACTATCTATGTATGTAACGTAGACAGAGCTATCTATGTATGTAGCGTAGACAGAGCTATCTATATATGTAACGTAGACAGAGCTATCTATATATGTAGCGTTGACAGAGCTATCTATATAAGTAACGTAGACAGAGCTATCTATATATGTAACGTAGACAGAGCTATCTATATATGTAACGTAGACAGAGCTATCTATATATGTAACGCAGACCGAGCTATCTATATATGTAACGTAGACAGAGCTATCTATATATGTAACGCAGACAGAGCTATCTATATATGTAACGTAGACAGAGCTATCTATATATGTAACGTAGACAGAGCTATCTATATATGTAACGCAGACAGAGCTATCTATGTATGTATCGTATATAGTGTTATCTATAACGTATGCAATGTTATCTATATATGTAACGTAGACATAGCTATCTATATGTGTAGTACGGTAGACAGAGCTATCTATGTATGTATCGTATACAGTGTTATTTATATTACAATTTCTTGTATTTGTATTACGCTTTCTCAGATATATTTGTATTACAATATTTTCTCCCATGTATTTGTGCATAGGTATGGTTCCAGAATAGACGTGCCAGATGCAACAAGCGACATCGCGACGTGACCACCGTGCCTGGCGGTGCGTGCAAGAAACAGCGTGTAGAGGCGTCAACAAGCAGAAGTTCAAGTTGTGAGGTGAGTTATAGGCTAGAATGAAGACGCACTCTCTGAAATTGTTGTAAGAAAGTAATGCATCGTTTGATGTATACCGAAATATGTGGCTTTGAAAAAATACGAACAGTTTACTTTGATGTGTGTCAGTTAGTGAACATGTCAGCGGAAGCAGGTTTGTCAGTTTGTCACATACATAAAATTATATAGTTTATGTCCGGTTCAGGATTCAGAATGACCCTCACGAATTTCCTTATTACTTGTAATTCTATAAGAAATGGAACCATGCCACTTGTATCACTCCGATACGGACACGCATGGACGAGAACACGATTTCACCATGTCTTCAATTTGTGACAATTATTTGGTTCTTAACTTTTGTTGAATACGTAACTAAAACCTCACAAGTCGTCGTAAGAACATGATAAGTGTTCACGTTTGTCACTATATATCTTTCTGTTCATAGTGCAGTCTACTGGTAAGCTTATGATATCAATGTTTCATTCTATTATTTCAGAAACAATATTATGTGGCTTCTACATGTTCGAGAGTGTCGCAACTGGCCCCAGAACCAACCCCGGACCCCGGAACACACGTCGAACAGTTCCCTCGATATCCACAAGTCTACTATCATGGATTTGTACGGCCTTCGGCATGTTGGTACTTTCAGAACAGTGTTACGTCGTCTGCATCAGCACCGCCCATACCGTGTTCTAAACAGAACAGCGGTATCGCAGACGACTTTGTCAAACGTCTGTTCAGATTCAGCTATATGCATACGAGTGAAAACCCCGTACTACAGGAAGAAGTTCAGAAGAAACAGCATCAGTTGTACCGCATGGTTGTCCCACAGAAGAAATCGTGCGAGTGTTCCGTGAGCGGGCTGCATGTTGCAGAATGCCGTGTTTCCGATTGTGCTGGAGATGTAGGTGAATTGGGAAGTGTATTTACCCTTGACGACGATGATTCTGGACTTGCCAACGATTCCCTCAGTGATTCTACGTGAATACTAGCATGTATTTGGTGTATAGTTGCCATTGATTAATCAAGCCGTTTGTGTTTAATGCAAAACTCATCATTGACTTCACTTTTAGAATAATTTTATATGCATATGATGCTGTCAGAATTTTATGTTAGTTACATGTTTACATATATACGTGTTGTACCTGGCTAGGTACTACCATATATATATAATATAATATATCGAAAAGACAATTGTGCTGCTCTGTTTATTAAACGACTATATTTGGATATATTAGTTTTATTCCTTCTAATCTCGATACTAAAGCCATCTATTCTGCTTTTAGTCCTGGTCCCATGTGTGAAGTAGACGATTTGGATATTTTTTAATTATTTGTTTAATAAGATAGTAGGTTTGATTCGTCATTTTAAGTACATGTATTAGGTCTACTCTACACTACACGTCGGAAGCAAGGATTATATAACAGGTACCCGTAATACTGAAGTACGGAGATGGTTACCCTACTGTATACTTCTCTAGTCGGAGTGCGATCGAAGCGGATCTCTATTTATTGGTCCTCCGTGATCGTGCACTGGGGACACATCTATGTAACTATAAGTGTTGCAAAATCAGGCTTTGCCCCGTTTTTACAGAGCAGTGGGCTATTTTATATTACAACATAACATTCACGCTAGCATGTCCCCGACCAGGAACCGGCCAAATATAGTTGTAGTGATGAACTACAACCCATAGTCCGCCACCGTTGTCGAGTGGTTAAGGTTGCTGACTTGTATACTACTGTAATATATCATCACTGATGGTCACGGGTTCGAGTCCTGTTCAGACCGTGTCTCTTTATATGAAACAGTTGGCAGTTTCAGATGGAGGTTAGTGCATCCAGTACTGGTTAACCGCTGGCGCCTGCACATTAACGGTGTTTTTCCCCGGTAAATTGCCCGTCGGTCATATGGGAAATCGGTAGCGACGATAAATAAACTTAAATAATACATGTACACCCCCTATGAAATTGTTAATCCATTCTGTAACTGATCACACAACCAGCTGATGCAGGGTAATCGTATTAGCATATGATCAGCATTGTTTTCTTAATGTCAATAGCCGTGTGCTAAATATATCATGTACATTGGAAGCCCACCTCCTAGATAGATGTAAAGTACAACACATGTATACATATTACATGTAAGTGCTAACTTCATCGACGCGAATTTAGCTCTCTCGGTCATTGAGTGTATATCCATATACGTGTCTAATGAGTGATACCTAGTAAACGATACTATCTGGAACCTAGATAGATAATCAATCTGAGATCCTGATACTAACTAAACAATTCAAATCAAAACTCATTAATGTATCAATTAAAGAAATCAATAGATATATGTACATGGTCGTATACACACAGTTGACGGTGTTACATTACAATGTTGGTAAAAAAACCCATAATTTCAAAATATAAAATGATAAAATGATCAGATATTTATCTACCTTCATTTAATGTCAAATCCCTCGCGGGGTTACATGATGTAGACATGACATTGTGATAGCATTGTTTATGAAGCAAATATGACATTCATTTAAAAATGCTACAGCACCGGTCAGTTCATTGAACTGTGTGAGGAAAGACATAAGGGTCAGAAACCATTTCACAAAGCTAACAGCGCGCATGACCACCGCTTGCATCTATGTATGCCTGGCACCGTCGATTTGAATACTGCCTGGGATATGCCATTCCAGAACTGGACTAACGACCGACCTAACGTCATCCGCCTGTTAGGCAGCGCACGTACACGTCGGTGCATCTCTTCCTATATGACGTCGTGTTCGAATGCTGCAAGATCAGGCGAAACTACATGTCACTGTAACACATCGATGTTCTGCTGCGCTACTAATCCCTCACTAACCGGGCGACGTGGGGTCTAGCGTTGTCTTGCTGGAGCGTGATTTGACGTTGATGTTCTTGCCTAAATGTGATGACGTGAGTCTGGATAATTTAGTCACGGTAGCGTACGTCGTTCATGCCATCGTTGACCACAGGAGGTGTTCGTTAAGTTAACTTAATACCACCTCAAACCACGGCACGGCCTCCACCAAATGCACGTCGCTGAACATAAAGCGCAGGCGTCACAAGAACATTCGTCATCATGCCGATATGAACCGTATATGCTTTAGCAGCTGCCTAAATGAAACATGGGCCCGAGGTTATAAAACTTTTCTCAGATCTCAAACTCAAGCTCAAGTGATCTGATTGGTTGATTCTGAGTGTGACTGTCAGCTGAGCCAATCAGACGCTTGAGACTGAGTTTTGAGATTGGAGAAAAGTTTTATAACCTCCAGGACTCGTCCGTAAACAGAATACCCGCCCAGTCCCGACACTAAACTCGCAAATGTCGTCTACACCAAGCTAGACGTGTTATACGAACGCGATTTAGAAAAGACACAGATCGCGGATGGATATCCAGTTCAAATAATCGACTACGTACAGTTCTGGGACTATTGGCAAACATTATAGGAATGATCCGCTGTCAGAGTTGTCGCCTGGACGCGGTTCCTGAGGTGTACGTACGTATCGGATTAGTTCTATATATAAGACCGCTACACAAAAATTGTTTATGCTATTTCTAAAAATGCATTGACAGTAACACGTTTCATTTTTCAAGTCTAAATATTTGGACTAGTGTCGGATATCGATGTATAAATTAAATACAATAAATAAATACACGTATATTAATACAGAACACACTATGAACTACTTACTAGTCTACACATCAATAGCTTACTACACACATGATGTTTACGAGTGACATACTAGAATACATTTTGATAAAAAAGCACATTGGATAGTCCGACCATCAGGAACACAAGCATCAATCCATGGCGAGGTACTAGTCTAACCATATGTTATTGCCTATATATAAATGCATATAGTTACTCAATAATAATACAACATAACGAAAAAATGGGTTGGGCAACACGTTCTAGTAGGCCTAACATTACATTTAAAAGCCATTCCCAGATGAGGTAGTGATGATGCACCACCATTGAATATATATGCATGTAGCACACGCACAACTGTTTATACATGTATGATCCTTGCACTGCATATATATCTTAAAATGAAAAACAGTTCAAAGATAGACTGAAATGATGAACGACATCTACATCTAAACATGTATTTACTCCTAACACTCAATACTGAATATAACTGGGAGGCGCGTGTCAGCGGCATATGACTTAGTCAGACTGATAAGGAGAAAAACCTATCCTACTCGAGATCTAGACTGAAATGGTGAAAAACGGACAGCACATCCACAGTCACCATTATAATTATTAAAATGAGCTCCACCCCAGAGATCTGGTCATATAATTTGGTGACAGTCATGTCAGGATCATGGTTTGCTGAAGCAACTGAACACAACTGCTATGTAGGCTCGAACTTGCTTTCACTGTTCACTGGTGCCCATGCATACATACATCCCCGAGACGGGTTCAACATTAGAGGAAGATAGATAGATAGTGACAACTACTGTACGACAACAATACGGTGAAAATACATTTCGTTAGGAGATATTTCGGCCGGATGAGGCTACTAACAAAATAGAACAGAACGAGTGTCTTGTTGAAATGATATAATACTGGCTTATGTAGACTTGTACTCGTAAGTTGTTTAGCTAACCCCTTCGCTATAAGTTGGTTATGGTGGATCTTAAAGGATTTTAGAAATGTTCCTTGTATTTTTGTCAAGTTCAACAAATTGTCTAAGTAACGTGATTTCGGACAGTACGACCAATACGGACACGCACAAATATGTCTCAAGTCAGGCCCGTAGGAATGATTTGAACATTGGGGCGGCGATAGGGGGTACGGGTGAATTTTTTTTGAAAACCCGAATTTAAATGTATTCTAGTGTGGTCTGGTGGCGTCCGTGGTCCAGTGGTAGAGCTTCGGATTTGGAATCGAACAGTCCAGGGTTCGCTACTCGAACATGCCACGTATGTTGTGTCATTGAGCAAGGCACCTCACACACATTGCTTAGTACTGGTTAATCGCTTAGGTCTGCTAAGCCTGCCCAGGAAAACATGTCTAGGTCCCCGAGAGGGGTTTGACATTAACGGAACATACACAATAAATATAGGTTAGCAGGTTAGTCCAAATATTTAGACTTGAAAATGTGACATTTTACTATCCATGCATTTTTCAAAGTCTAAGCACTAAACATCAATTACGCGTAGCATATTTTATATTCTAATTATAAAATTGTTAACAAGATCAACACACATACCGTTGTTTGAATTCTGCACAGTCTATGACGTTACTTGACACAATAGTATACAAGAAATCAACGTTTAAATTTCACACCAGAGTTTCGCCATTCCAAATCGTCCATTTTGAATATTTGATTATTGTGAAAAACAAAAATAGAAATCATTAGATGAAAATGTTTACTAGATTTATCTCCGTGCCATTATGGTGAACCAAATAAGATTTCGTTTAATATCCAATTGTTCATGCGCATGCAATGTACCAAATATATTTCTTTTGTAAAGACTGGGCAGAAAAAATGGGAGAATCTCACCTGTCGACTTCAAACAGCTAAATGATATGCACAACGGTTAGACAATATATTTTAAACGTTCTTAATATCTATATTTAGGATTATTCTTAACACCAATGCACACATAAATTATTTTTTTTTATAACAGTTCATGTCCGAAAAGCTTCAAAATATTGGTCAGAAATCCCGCCAACAGATCAGGGCGGAAAGTGCTATGCGAAAATGAGCTTTAACGATAAGACCTCGAAATAACAGATTTTTTTAAATGTATTTATAGGACTAAATATAGGTGTACCATAATGCAGTAAAAATGTCTTTGCTCTATCCTAAAACGGCGTAATTAATTAAACAGTTTGCATAACTGAAGCAACGCATTAAAACACGCCTTGCTGCTTTTCACGGTGATTAACCCTTTCAACCCCACAGGCCTCTAAATAGGCTTATGAAAAAGTGAAGATCCAGATGAGCCGGCTCGTAACGAGCCGTCTCATCAGGATCTGCACTATTTTGCCAGTAATAATTATTAATTTTAGACAAAATTACCCATCTTGATAAATGAACTGGTCCGAATGTAATTTTCTTATTCATTTATTGGTCTAAGAATATCATGGACCAGTCCATGTCAGTTACTTGGGGTTGAATGGGTTAAAGAATATAACTTGTGATCCTATAATCCCTTTTCACGCAATATCTTTCCGCTCCGATTAACGGGGAGGGGGTCGTTTATAGAAACCACTCAAATTAACGAAGTGACACGCATGGCGGGGTCATTTATAGAAATTGAAATACAATTAAGAGAAAATTGATGATTTCTTGTATTTTAATTTGTAATTTTTAAAAATATGCATTTCTGGCCGAATTATTGGGGCGGCATCTTTTTGGCGGCAGATGCTGCCCCTGTTCCTACAGCCATGTAAGTAATAGTTCAGACACTTCTTACGTGTTATGTCATAGCACGACGATGAGGTTAACAGCGTTGGACACTCGCCAACTCGCCATGGCGATAACGTTTTTAGACTGGCGAGAAACTTTTACTACGCACTCGACATCGTGGCGAGATGTCTTAATTTAAAAAACGATTGCGAAGCAAGTTTGAACAACTTATATTAATCACTCTCGTTGGCTCGGATGTAAACATATATGTGGTCATTCATGTGGGAGGAAACCGGAGTACCCGGAGAAAACCCACCTGTCCGATCTGGCGACCATCGTACCATCTCATCTCGTAGTATGTGAGATGGTACGATGTCTTATTTGATAGCCCTTGGCGAGTTTGTTGAAGTTCATACTCGCCTGAATCAGGACACACAGTATCTTCGCCATTTTAGGCGCTTTTCTCATCGAATTAACAAAATATCAAATATTTGTGTCTACTTAAAACAGATTTCGTGGGGGGGCATGCCCCCGGACCCCCCTAGCATGGCAATGGCCTGCGGCACATGCATCCGGTGGCAAAGCCACCGGACAGAACCACATTCACTGGCCTGTACCATTTATTTTTGGCCGGAACTAATTCTTAAGTTAAATTGGCCTGTACAATTTCATCTTGGCCGGTACCTTTCCAAGTTGGCCTGAACATATTGAAACGAGTGTCCAACACTGGAACCGTTAGAAGACAGTCATTTTGATAATTTGACATTAGAAAACAATGATTATCAAGATATTAAATTGCCCCACAAACTACTCTTGGAATGGCCTCATTTTTGTATGAATACAAAGAATGTTCAACGAAGCGTACCACTGGCCCACTGCACTAGAGTATTATGTTCCATTAATGTCAAACCCCTTGGACGGACTAGTTTTGAGTACGGCTAAGCATACCACATTATAGGACGTACCACATAGCAATGATAATTTTCTATATTCCATTTTCATCTGATCCTCCATTACCTCAATTTACCTGGAGGCTAACACTCTACCGCATCGTTATAAAAGCTAGCTCTAACAAGACATTACAAGTCTCCCTACATTTGTATATAGCACTAAACTCCTCCCCACTTCTTATTTATAAATCCAGGCATCAACTGGTCTTACATAAATCCAACAGAGTCTAGCCCTCTCCAGTCTGTATAGTCAAGCATGGGCCCGAAGAAACACTTCTTACACCATTAAGGTTAATCCCAAGTGGGGGTTTGAACCAACGACCACCTGATCCTCCAAAGTCCATTACCAGGAGGCAAACACTACCATGTCTATAGCAAGTCAGTGCAAGTCTGTGCATTTTATTAATCAATTTTTGTCATATTCTCATGAAATTAATTTTACTCCAGAGATACATTTCCAGGAAATTACTCACGGCTCATGCTAGAGGGCGACTTCGGCAAAATAATATTATTTTTTTACAATTTACATACAAAATTGTATCCAGTAAGATGCACTGGCCCATTTAATTATAAAGCACTCCTTCTATTCAAATGTTGTATTTTATAGTCATGCTGTGCATTTTAACCCTATTTGGTTGAAATTTATTAAATAGCACCATTTAATTATAAGGACACAATCCCATGCTTTCTCACTTCTCCCAAAAAGTCTGACCTAGAATAAGCCCTGATTACTTATACTTGTATGCTACATTTCCAGGATATTACTTATATACTTGAGTGATACATTTCCAGGAAATTATTTACATTTCCAGGTGATTACTTATACTCTAGTGATACATTTCCAAGAAATTAATTATACTCGAGTGATACATTTCCAGGAAATTACTTATACTCGAGTGATACATTTCCATGAGATTACTTATACTCGAGTGATATATTTCCAGGAAATTAATTATACTCGTGATACATTTCCAGGAAATTACCTATACTCGAGTGCTATATTTTCAGGAAATTACTTACCATATATCATTGTATGTAATAAATATTACAGTGTGAACTATTGGATTTCTCCAGCAGACTTGTGAATAATTGGAAGATTACTGTATACATGACACGTATCATTGGAACTATATCACTGTAGTCTTGTTGCGACCGGGAACCATGTCTCTGTATGATGATCTGGACATTGATAAGGAAGAGAAGGGTGGGGTTGCAGGTAGGCTAACTCATGTACTGTTTCTGTAAATTCATCCTGATTGTAGGCTTTGCAGCTGAATTGTGACCATAATTATGAAGGCTTCCTTTTTGATGATACTGTTTTAGTATCTTTATTACAACAGTAGCTAAAGTCTGCTAAATATAGCTTAAGCTGGAGAGTGATTTTGGAGCTGTGACCAGTTGTCACATGTCTCATGTTTTCTCATATAGAGAATGCTTGACTGAGTCGTGAACATGACTTCCTTCTTATATACCTTAGCCTCCCTAATTGAAGATCTAGCTTATTTAATGAGCTTTACTTAAACAAATATGCTCGATATCAAAACAAAGTCTTTAAACTTTGGAGTGTGTGTTTACGTTTATTTATCGTCGCTACCGGTTGCCCATATGAGCGACGCCTCCTGAAGAGATTAGTCATTTTAGATTTTTGGAGGATAGTGCAATGATACAGACAGAGACCCATTCCAGAGTCTCCACTGGTTCTTTTACGTGCAATGTGTAAAGCACCGACACACGACCTCGGTTTAAAGTCCCATCTGAAAGACTGTTAATTTTATTATGGTCAGACATGGGATCGATTACCAGCCCAGTGTGTTACCACTGGACTATAGATCCGTCTGTCACTTTGGAGTAATCATTCTCCAGACTTTATTCGATTACTTCCTTATTACTAGAGTAGCTCATGGTTGTTGAGTATGCACTTTATTGTACAGACCTAAACTCTTCAGGAATCCATTAATTGAAGGTCCAGGAACAATATTTGGTTGGTAACACATTTGCCACCGACGGCGAAATAGCTGAAATGGCCACACCCCTTTTTGGGCCACGCCCCCTTAACGCCGTGACTGTATCTACAGAACCGTTGGACCTAGGAGGTTGCCCGCCACTCAAAATTTGCACAATGGCCACATTATGGGGGTCACAATACATTTTCATATCCAAAAGTCAATGGTTTTTGAGATAATTGCCAAAAACCGATTTCAGCATGTTACGCACTACAATATTATTCGTAATTGTTCCTGTTCCTATTGTTCAATTACTTGATTCCTGAAGAGTCTAGACTAGACCAGAGCTTATCGAATTTAGTCTAGAGTCTAGACTAGAGTCTAGTCTAGAAGTTTTCTATCTTTATTGTGGTCTGATGAAGGGGTGTATGCAATCGCCAAGGAAATCCAGCTGTTGAAGCCAGATCAGTTTGGTAACATATTCCTTGGAATGGGACCATTTCACATGGAGAAGATTGTCATCGCTTGCCTTGGGAAGTTTTTAGGCTGTATCGGTATTGATCTGGCTTTGATTGAGACTGAAGCCTTTGGCAAGCTCGTTGTAGAGAATAGTGTCATGACTGGAGGTCACTATTGCAAAGGCAAGGAGGGAATGAGTCTTGTAGCAGAGGTGATGACAGTTCTTATGTTTGAGAAGTTTCAACCTGACCAGGACAGTACTAGTTGTGAATTAGACCAGCAAATAGAGACCATGGAAACTAAGATGCAGCAGGCTTTAGATGCTGACCATACAGAATTCAGAGAGATTTGGGAAGAAAGCAAGATCTTACATGCAGACTTGAAGAAGTCTTTCACAGAATGAAAAGAAACGGCCTGTAATGAGAATGTGAGGTACTGGAGCTTGTTTCTGGATGAGCTGTATCCTATCCTGAGAGATCTTACACGCTCTATTCGGCAAGGCGATTGGTATCTTTTCGTTTCAGCTGTGCGGAGGTGCATGCCTTTGTTCTTCGGGTTTGGCCGGACAAACTATAGCAGATGGGGTACGCTGTTCCTTGAATATTGCCTGGACCTACAAAGGAAGTTCCCGGGTATCTACAGATGCTTTACAGATGGTGGATGGGTGATGTACCACACTCCCCGACAAGGCAGTGCAGTAGGATTTGACATGGCACTCGAGAAGTGTTACAATAAACCTGCCAAGGTTGCTGGAGGTATCATTGGGATGACGAGACAGAAAGAAGCAGTAGCCTTATGGAATCTTCTAAAGCATGAGAAAGATCTTCATGTGGCACAGCTGCTGGAATGGTGCAACTTGGGAGACAAAGATGACAGTGAGCTGAGCCTACACCATGAGTTCAATCCAAGTTCTACGAAGATTGGCCATGTTCGTGCAAAGACGCTTCTGGATTACATAAAATCCATCAACAATCCGTTCGACGCTGGAATCAGACTTCAGAACATCTCTACAGGAGCTGACATTCCCCAGGAGGTTGTCAATGGGTTACTTGAATGCCTGGAAATTGGTGAGAAGAGTTATGAAGAGTTTGTTGAGACCAGATTTCAGGATAAGGAGAAGCACCTACATGATACAATCCCTACCAACCGCAAGACTGTTTTCGTGAAACGTACTTCTACTCCGTCCACAGCGAAGAAATCCCTACCAACCGCAAGACTGTTTTCGTGAAACGTACTTCTACTCCGTCCACAGCGAAGAAATCGATGGCGAAAAAGGATGCAGCGGAAACGAATAGGTACATTGACTATGCTAGAGAAAGAGGGTACAGCATGGTAGAACTCCTGAAGTATGAATTGACCAGCACATCCCAGTTCCTCACCACTGAATGTAAAGATGGCATCAAATTGAAGAAGCCCGATAAAGCCTCCTTAGCCAGGGACTTGTCAGTCACCTTCCACAGGAGACGAGGAATGTAAAGAGTGACGCTCAGATGACAATAGTGGACTTCATGGCACTTGTGCGTAAACTACCGATGAAAAAGATGGGCCTTCACACATTCGGGGAATTGGCTGAGAGTCTTTCCAACAGGATTCTTGCTACAGGCTCTGTGTCCACAAGAATAGACATTATTTTTGATGTTTATCAAAAATCATCAATCAAGCAAATGGAACGGGCACAGAGAAGTTCCTCAGAACAAATCACAATCACCATTCGGTCTGACAATCAGAAACTCCCTGTCGATCTTGATATGTTCTGGAGCTCAATGTTGAACAAAGTTTGGTTGCAGGAGTATGTCTTCAAGTGGATGCTGCAGAATGTCGAGTCGGACAAGGAAATCTTCTTTGGAGGAGTATATGGGGGTGAATGCAGGAAACTATTAGCTGGCACTGAAACACAGATCGCAGAGCTCTCAAGCAACCAAGAAGAAGCCGACGACAGAATCATGTTCCATATTAATGATGGTGTTGTGAAACACGGGGTTCAATCAGTCTTGGTCGACTCGCCTGACACAGATGTCTTTGTCAACCTCATCTTCAACACAACCTGGCAACTACAAAAGCTGTACGTGAAGCTTGGTAACCGGAAAACAAAGAAAACTGTACCAGTCCACCTGTTGGTTGATCAACTGGACAACGGTTTGGTGTCGTGTCTCCCAGCCATTCATGCTCTCAGCGGTTGCGACAGTACCCAGCAAGGTGGGTCCAAAGCTGTCTGGCCTGAAAGCATCCATCGATCTCTCCCTACTGGAAGGGTTTGGTGTAGAAGAACTATCACCACAGATAACAAGCAATGCTGAAAAGTTCCTTGTGTCTGGATTAAAGAAGACCGACTGTTCCACTTTCGATGAATATCGATGGGAGCAGTACCACAACTCCAAGAAAGAACTGGACTTCAACCAGCTTGTGTGCTGTTCATCAACGCTACGAGAATACATAAAGCGAGCATATATTCAGTGTAAGATGTGGTTGCAAGCCCCAACTCCTGCCGTCACCAAACCAGATCCACTCCAGTATGGGTATGAAGCAATGGACGTTGGCATAACACCAGTGATACTGCCAGTATCGTGCAGGCCCAATGACCTGCCTCCTCCATGCAAATGCCCAAGAGCATGTATGAGTACCAAAAAGTGCACTTGCAGAGACAGGAACATTAAATGTGTGACGTTTTGTGGCTGTAGTAAAGGCGAAAAGTGTAGAAATCCAAATAATTAAATTCCAAAATAGGAAGATGCAAAATATATATGCAAAATAAAATATATATGCAAAATAAAAGGTATAACAGGTTATGATAAAGTGTCATATAATGTTGTGGCCTTGGTGGTATCATACAATTGTAGTTTGTAACATGTTGAAATCGGTTTTTGGCAATTATCTCAAAAACCATTGACTTTTGGATATGAAAATGTATTGTGACCCCCATAATGTGGCCATTGCGCAAATTTTGAGTGGTCGGGCAACCTCCTAGGTCCAGCGGTTCTGTAGATACAGTCACGGCGTTAAGGGGGCGTGGCCCAAAAAGGGGTGTGGCCATTTCAGCTATTTCGCCGTCGGTGGCAAATGTGTTACCAACCAAATATTGTTCCTGGACCTTCAATTAGTGGATTCCTGAAGAGTTTAGGTCTGTACAATGAAGTGCATGCTCAACCACCATGAGCTACTAGAGTATATGGAATCCATCACAATGAGGGAGAGAGAAGAGACAAAGCACGAAATGCTAACGTTGGACAATATAATCTGCGTGATTAACTGTCTGGACTTAAATGTGCAAGGAAAAGTGCTGATGAAATGTGTGTCAGTGGCAATCAATTCAAAACTCGGCAAATTAATTGAAAATGTTCAAGATCGTTAAATAAAGTGTTCTTGAAATTATAGTGTTTTACAGTAATTTATATTAAGCAAAAAGTTTTATGTTGCATACATACTTCCATTTCTTAGCTGGCTGGTCTTCCAACTACAAGTTAATGAAATCACAGCTTCAAGCAAAGAAAGTATCGTCTGTGATACCGTCTAAGGTATGTACAACACTGATACACTCCAAGGTATGTGCACCACTGATACAGTCCAAGGTATGTACAACACTAATACAGTCCAAGGTATATACAACACTAATACAGTCCAAGGTATGTACAACACTAATACAGTCCAAGGTATGTACAACACTAATACAGTCCAAGGTATATACAACACTAATACAATCCAAGGTATATACAACACTAATACAGTCCAAGGTATATACAACACTAATACAGTCCAAGGTATGTACAACACTAATACAGTCCAAGGTATGTACAACACTAATACAGTCCAAGGTATGTACAACACTAATACAGTCCAAGGTATGTACAACACTAATACAGTCCAAGGTATGTACAACACTAATACAGTCCCAAGGTATGTACAACACTAATACAGTCCAAGGTATGTACAACACTAATACAGTCCAAGGTATGTACAACACTAATACAGTCCAAGGTATGTACAACACTAATACAGTCCAAGGTATGTACAACACTAATACAGTCCAAGGTATGTACAACACTAATACAGTCCAAGGTATGTACAACACTAATACAGTCCAAGGTATGTACAACACTGATACAGTCCCAAGGTATGTACAACACTAATACATTCCATGGTATGTACAACACTGATGTATCGTGCAGTGATGTATCGTGTAGTGATGTATCGTGTAGTGATGTATCGTGCAGTGATGTATCGTGCAGTGATGTATCGTGTAGTGATGTATCGTGCAGTGATGTATCGTGCAGTGATGTATCGTGCAGTGATGTATCGTGCAGTGATGTATCGTGCAGTGATGTATCATGCAGTGATGATGTATCGTGCAGTGATGTATCGTGCAGTGATGTATCGTGTAGTGATGTATCATGCAGTGTAGTGATGTATCGTGCAGTGATGTATCGTGCAGTGATGTATCGTGCAGTGATGTATCGTGTAGTGATGTATCGCGCAGTGATACAGCAGTGATGTATCGCGCAGTGATGTATCGTGTAGTGATGTATTGTGTAGTGATGTATCGTGCAGTGATGTATCGTGCAGTGATGTATCGTGCAGTGATGTATCGTGCAGTGATGTATCGTGTAGTGATGTATCGTGTAGTGATGTATCATGCAGTGATGTATCGTGCAGTGATGTATCGTGTGTGATGTATCAGCGTGTAGTGATGTACGTGCAGTGATGTATCGTGCAGTGATGTATCGTGTAGTGATGTATCGCGCAGTGATACAGCAGTGATGTATCGCGCAGTGATGTATCGTGTAGTGATGTGTTGTGTAGTGATGTATCGTGCAGTGATGTATCGTGCAGTGATGTATCGTGCAGTGATGTATCATGCAGTGATGTATCGTGTAGTGATGTATCGCGCAGTGATACAGCAGTGATGTATCGCGCAGTGATGTATCGCGCAGTAATGTATCATGCAGTGACGTGTAGTGTGCAGTGATGTGTACAGTGCAGTGATGTGTACAGTGCAGTGATGTGTACAGTGCATTGATGTGTACAGTGCAGTGATGTGTACAGTGCAGTGATGTGTACAGTGTAGTGATGTGTACAGTGCAGTGACGTGTACAGTGCAGTGATGTGTACAGTGCAGTGATGTGTACAGTGTAGTGATGTGTACAGTGCAGTGATGTGTACAGTGTAGTGATGTGTACAGTGCAGTGACGTGTGCAGTGATGTGTACAGTGCAGTGATGTGTACAGTGCAGTGATGTATCGTGCAGTGATGTATCGTGCAGTGATGTATCATGCAGTGATGTATCGTGTAGTGATGTATCGCGCAGGATACAGCAGTGATGTATCGCGCAGTGATGTATCTCGCAGTAATGTATCATGCAGTGACGTGTAGTGTGCAGTGATGTGTACAGTGCAGTGATGTGTACAGTGCAGTGATGTGTACAGTGCATTGATGTGTACAGTGCAGTGATGTGTACAGTGCAGTGATGTGTACAGTGTAGTGATGTGTACAGTGCAGTGACGTGTACAGTGCAGTGATGTGTACAGTGCAGTGATGTGTACAGTGTAGTGATGTGTACAGTGCAGTGATGTGTACAGTGTAGTGATGTGTACAGTGCAGTGACGTGTGCAGTGATGTGTACAGTGCAGTGATGTGTACAGTGCAGTGATGTATCGTGTAGTGATGTGTACAGTGCAGTGATGTGTACAGTGCAGTGATGTGTGCAGTGACGTGTACAGTGCAGTGACGTGTACAGTGCATTGATGTGTACAGTGCAGTGATGTATCGTGTAGTGATGTGTACAGTGCAGTGACGTGTACAGTGCAGTGATGTATCGTGCAGTGATGTATCGTGTAGTGATGTGTACAGTGCAGTGACGTGTACAGTGCAGTGACGTGTACAGTGCAGTGATGTATCGTGCAGTGATGTATCGTGTAGTGATGTGTACAGTGCAGTGATGTGTATAGTGCAGTGACGTGTACAGTGCAGTGATGTATCGTGCAGTGATGTATCGTGTAGTGATGTGTACAGTGCAGTGATGTGTACAGTGCAGTGATATGTACAGTGTAGTGATGTGTACAGTGCAGTGATGTGTACAGTGCATTGATGTGTACAGTGCAGTGATGTATCGTGTAGTGATGTGTACAGTGCAGTGATGTGTACAGTGCATTGATGTGTACAGTGCAGTGATGTATTGTGCAGTGATGTATCGTGTAGTGATGTATCATGCAGTGTAGTGATGTATCGTGCAGTGATGTATCGTGCAGTGATGTATCATGCAGTGATGTATCGTGTAGTGATGTATCGCGCAGTGATACAGCAGTGATGTATCGTGCAGTGATGTATCGTGTAGTGATGTATCGTGTAGTGATGTATCGTGCAGTGATGTATCGTGCAGTGATGTATCGTGCAGTGATGTATCGTGCAGTGATGTATCGTGCAGTGATGTTCGTGTAGTGAGTATCGTGTAGTGATGTATCGTGCAGTGATGTATCGTGCAGTGATGTATCGTGCAGTGATGTATCGTGCAGTGATGTATCGTGTAGTGATGTATCGTGCAGTGATGTATCATGCAGTGATGTATCGTGTAGTGATGTATCGTGTAGTGATGTATCGTGTAGTGATGTATCGTGCAGTGATGTATCGTGCAGTGATGTATCGTGCAGTGATGTATCGTGTAGTGATGTATCGCGCAGTGATACAGCAGTGATGTATCGCGCAGTGATGTATCGTGTAGTGATGTGTTGTGTAGTGATGTATCGTGCAGTGATGTATCGTGCAGTGATGTATCGCGCAGTGATACAGCAGTGATGTATTGCGCAGTGATGTATCTCGCAGTAATGTATCATGCAGTGACGTGTAGTGTGCAGTGATGTGTACAGTGCAGTGATGTGTACAGTGCAGTGATGTGTACAGTGCAGTGATGTGTACAGTGCAGTGATGTGTACAGTGCAGTGATGTGTACAGTGTAGTGATGTGTACAGTGCAGTGACGTGTACAGTGCAGTGATGTGTACAGTGCAGTGATGTGTACAGTGCAGTGATGTATCGTGTAGTGATGTGTACAGTGCAGTGATGTGTACAGTGCATTGATGTGCACAGTGCAGTGATGTATCGTGTAGTGATGTGTACAGTGCAGTGACATGTACAGTGCAGTGATGTGTACAGTGCAGTGATGTGTACAGTGCAGTGACGTGTACAGTGCATTGATGTGTACAGTGCAGTGATGTATCGTGTAGTGATGTGTACAGTGCAGTGATGTGTACAGTGCAGTGATGTATCGTGCAGTGATGTGTACAGTGCAGTGACGTGTACAGTGCAGTGACGTGTACAGTGCAGTGATGTATCGTGCAGTGATGTATTGTGTAGTGATGTGTACAGTGCAGTGATGTGTATAGTGCAGTGACGTGTACAGTGCAGTGATGTATCGTGCAGTGATGTATCGTGTAGTGATGTGTACAGTGCAGTGATGTGTACAGTGCAGTGATGTGTACAGTGTAGTGATGTGTACAGTGCAGTGATGTGTACAGTGCATTGATGTGTACAGTGCAGTGATGTATCGTGTAGTGATGTGTACAGTGCAGTGATGTGTACAGTGCAGTGATGTGTACAGTGCAGTGATGTGTACAGTGTAGTGATGTGTACAGTGCAGTGATGTGTACAGTGCATTGATGTGTACAGTGCAGTGATGTATCATGTAGTGATGTGTACAGTGCAGTGATGTGTACAGTGCAGTGATGTGTACAGTGCAGTGATGTGTACAGTGCAGTGATGTGTACAGTGTACTGTAGTGATGTGTACAGTGCAGTGATGTGTACAGTGCAGTGATGTATCGTGTAGTGACGTGTACAGTGCAGTGATGTGTACAGTGCAGTGATGTGTACAGTGCAGTGATGTGTACAGTGCAGTGATGTGTACAGTGCAGTGATGTATCGTGCAGTGATGTGTACAGTGCAGTGATGTGTACAGTGCAGTGATGTGTACAGTGCAGTGATGTATCTGTAGTGATGTGTACAGTGCAGTGACGTGTACAGTGCAGTGATGTATCGTGCAGTGATGTATCGTGTAGTGATGTGTACAGTGCAGTGAGTGTACAGTGCAGTGACGTGTACAGTGCAGTGATGTGTACAGTGCAGTGACGTGTACAGTGCAGTGACATGTACAGTGCAGTGATGTATCGTGCAGTGATGTATTGTGTAGTGATGTGTACAGTGCAGTGATGTGTACAGTGCAGTGATGTGTACAGTGCAGTGACGTGTACAGTGCAGTGATGTGTACAGTGCAGTGACGTGTACAGTGCAGTGACATCTGAAAGTCTCTAAATGTCTTGTATCTCCAGCCTCACACCGACCTCCATCCATTTATATAAAGACTTTTGGTGGCTGATTGTAATCTTTTCTAGCTCCTGTGGATGAACTTGCATGCAGATGATACGTGTACCGGTACAACTTTCATTTCAGAGTCATAGGAAGTCGAAGACGCTTGCACCGGTTGTGGACTTCAAGAGAACCGCAGACAGTACAGATAGTCCCCTCAAGTTTAACATACAAACCGGCAAGGTAGGTGCACATGTTACATCCCCATATCACATTGGGCAAATGTTTCGTTCAAGTGCAGATGTACATAGAGCCATGGTAGAGGTACAGGCGAACTCTCCTAACTTGTTCACTGTTTCACCAGAGCCAAGAATTTGATTGCAAACATGATATAGTACAGGATGATTCCACAGAATGGTTTAAGTACGCTTAGGTAAATATCATGGAACTGAAACAAAATCTTTGTTTTTAAATGTTAATTATCATTATGCACACGATTAATTTATATAGTATTTAAGCATAGAAATTACTACACCCAATAGACTAGTGAGCGACCGAATAACTGAATCCGGAATCGATATATGCCTAACTACATGTGTAACCTCTACAGCTGTTTGATAGATGCCTAACTACATGTGTAACCTCTAGAACTGTTTGATATATGCCTAACTACTTGTGTAACCGTATAAGCTGTTTGATATATGCCTAACTACATGTGTAACTTCTACAGCTGTTTGATATATGCCTAACTACATGTGTAACCTCTAGAGCTGTTTGATATATGCCTAACTACTTGTGTAACCTCTAGAACTGTTTGATATATGCCTAACTACTTGTGTAACCTCTAGAACTGTTTGATATATGCCTAACTACATGTGTAACCTCTAGAACTGTTTGATATATGCCTAACTACATGTGTAACCTCTAAAAAACATTTCAACGTTCAGAGAATTTAAAAAACAGTGTAGAACAGCATTGAATTGCTATCACCTACCAAATATTCCCCCATATGAACATGATTTGTCCCATCCAAGACCCGGGTCCTACCTCAAAGGTCAAGGTCACACTTAGAAGTTAATAGTCAAATATTTGTTTAATATATCGTGTCCTCTCTGTAACTTGTTCAAATATTTGTTTAATATATTGTGTCCTCTCTGTAACTTGTTCAAATATTTGTTTAATATATCGTGTCCTCTCTGTAACTTGTTCAAATATTTGTTTAATATATCGTGTCCTCTCTGTAACTTGTTCAAATATTTGTTTAATATATCGTGTCCTCTCTGTAACTTGTTCAAATATTTGTTTAATATATCGTGTCCTCTCTGTAACTTGTTCAAATATTTGTTTAATATATCGTGTCCTCTCTGTAACTTGTTCAAATATTTGTTTAATATATCGTGTCCTCTCTGTAACTTGTTCAAATATTTGTTTAATATATCGTGTCCTCTCTGTAACTTGTTCAAATATTTGTTTAATATATCGTGTCCTCTCTGTAACTTGTTCAAATATTTGTTTAATATATTGTGTCCTCTCTGTAACTTGTTCAAATATTTGTTTAATATATCGTGTCCTCTCTGTAACTTGTTCATGGATGAGGGATTCTCAAATGTTGCCCACATCACCCCCATAAGAACATGATGTGTCAAGTCAAAAACCCGTGACCCTACATGCCCCTCAATGGCAAGGCCACACTTAGAGGTTAAGGATAAATATTGGTATAATGGACATTTGTTTTGCTGCCATCCGTTAGGAGACTTTGTATTGTATGGCAATACTACATTCATTTCATTGAATTTTTTTCGGAATATTTACATCTTTAATAGTTATATATATTATATGTTATATTTTGGGTTTTACGCCTGCATCAGCACCATTTTGGGCTATATCGCCAGCGGGCAGTTTACCTAACAACACCTTTCCTGGGCAGGCTCCAGCGGTTAACCAGTACTTGGGTGCACCAACCTCCGCAATACACTGACAATGTTTTCATATAAATGAGACGCGGCCTGAGCGTGGCTTGAACCCGTGACCATCAGTGATGATAGGTTACAGTGGTATACAAGTCGGCGACCGTAACCACTCGACCACAGAGGCGGACCATCTTTAATAGTACACAAATATTTGGATGTTCAGTATTCGCTGCCATCACTAATATATTCTTTTTCTCTTCCGCTGTAACCTTCAGTTGGAAAGTGTTCCTGTAAGCATTCGAGAACGTGACATACCGGTTGCCCTGGGAGGATCTCCATTCATCGCCTCAGACCCGGTGCCGTCACTGACCGGGGTGAAAGATGAATACAATCCGCTACGCCCAAATGATTACGAGGATTTGATGAAGAAGAAGCGTGAACAAAAACAAAAGGAACGGGATGAGGACGACAGGAAGAGGGATTCCTTGGGGCCTAGGGACTCGAGAGATTCCTTGGGGCCGAGGGACTCGAGAGATTCCTTGGGGCCGAGGGACTTGAGAGATTCCTTGGGGCCGAGGGACTACAGAGACAATAGGGAGATGGGCCGGGACATGGGCAGGGAGATGGGCAGGGAGATGAGGGAGGATAGACCACCGTAAGTGCATTGTGGTTAAACCCCTATTGTGCTATTATTTCCCTTCAAGCTATAGTTAAGTTAAGTTAAGTTGACATTCATCCTACATTAGTAAATCAGCATTTACATGTATAGATGCTGATCATTTTGTAAACACTGAAAAACTTGTTATTGAGTAAAGGAAATATAAAACAGTAATCACAATTCCTAATATTGTGTTCCTTACATGCAGCATGTTCCTAGTAAACAAGTTAGACCGGATATACTA
>CM026398.1:39212847-39253474 GCA_014843695.1 Archivesica marissinica
TAATCCCCACCTGGCAGATCCCCAAACAGAATGACACCACCACTGTTGGCTAAAGGTAATCCCCACCTGGCAGATCCCCAAACAGAATGACACCACCACTGTTGGCTAATGGTAATCCCCACCTGGCAGATCCCCCAACAGAATGACACCACCACTGTTGGCTAATAGTAATCCCCACCTGGCAGATCCCCAAACAGAATGACACCACCACTGTTGGCTAAAGGTAATCCTGCCCACCTCCATCAGATCCCCCAACAGAATGACACCACCACTGTTGGCTAACGGTAATCTCACCCACCTCCATCAGATCCCCCAACCACATGAGCAAGTGAAACTACTATCACAGGGGCAGGTGCAGTTAATTACTTGAGAAGACAGAGCTATTCCCTTGGGCATGTTGTATTTATCACCAGACAATATTATTAATGTATTAAACAGATCAATCACATTGCAGGAGAGGATTTCAAACGACCTTGGATGACCTGATGTTCATTGTAATTTACAATATCACCAGAAAACATGAAAAACTTAACTGTGGCAAGAAAATCTAAAAGGTTTAAATAATATCACAAATGTGGAATATGATCAAAATAAAACAACATACTATTACAATTAATTTGGAAATTAATTCTACAAGCCTTTAGACAAACATCACGCACAAAGCTGTTTGACAAGACAAACACAGACTGAAAGACAAGAAAAGAAATTACACATACATACGTGTGTATCAGTCATTCTAACCGTATCTACATGTAACACAATATAGTTACACAACTACTTAGTTGCTAATGATAAATCCAGTGTACACAGTAAAAGCAAGACTGACAGAAGTAGGCGGTACTATGAGACAGAAGTAGGTGGTACTACATGACAGAAGTAGGTGGTACTATGAGACAGAAGTAGGCGGTACTACGTGACAGAAGTAGGTGGTACTACGAGGTAGAAGTTGGCGGTACTACGAGACCGAATTAGGCAGTACTACGGGACAGAAGTAGACAGTACTACGAGACAGAAGTAGGCAGTACTACGAGACCGAAGTAGGCAGTACTACGAGACCGAAGTAGGCAGTACTACGAGACCGAAGTAGGCAGTACTACGAGACAGAAGTAGGCAGTACTACGAGACAGAAGTAGGCAGTACTACGAGACCGAAGTAGGCAGTTCTACGAGACCGAAGTAGGCAGTGCTACTAGACAGAAGTAGACAATATTATGAGATATAAGTAGGCAGTACGACGGTTGGAAGCCAAGAAGCAAAACTGTGAACATTGGTTAAAACATCTGTTTACGCAACAAGTTTACATTGTGTACATAGGTTGCACAACGGTAGTAGGTCATGCAGGTATATAGAACAAACAGTCAGTGAGTAGTTGGTCATGCAGGTATATAGAACATACAGTCAGTGAGTAGTTGATCATGCAGGTATATAGAACAAACAGTCAGTGAGTAGTTGATCATGCAGGTATATAGAACATACAGTCAGTGAGTAGTAGGTCATGCAGGTATATAGAACAAACAGTCAGTGAGTAGTAGGTCATGCAGGTATATAGAACATACAGTCAGTGAGTAGTAGGTCATGCAGGTATATAGAACATACAGTCAGTGAGTAGTAGGTCATGCAGGTATATAGAACATACAGTCAGTGAGTAGTAGGTCATGCAGGTATATAGAACATACAGTCAGTGAGTAGTAGGTCATGCAGGTATATAGAACAAACAGTCAGTGAGTAGTAGGTCATGCAGGTATATAGAACATACAGTCAGTGAGTAGTTGTTCACGCAGGTATATAGAACATACAGTCAGTGAGTAGTTGATCATGCAGGTATATAGAACATACAGTCAGTGAGTAGTTGTTCATGCAGGTATATAGAACATACAGTCAGTGAGTAGTTGTTCACGCAGGTATATAGAACATACAGTCAGTGAGTAGTTGATCACGCTGGTATATAGAACATACAGTCAGTGAGTAGTTGTTCATGCAGATATATAGAACATACAGTCAGTGAGTAGTTGTTCACGCAGGTATATAGAACATACAGTCAGTGAGTAGTTGATCACGCTGGTATATAGAACATACAGTCAGTGAGTAGTTGTTCATGCAGATATATAGAACATACAGTCAGTGAGTAGTTGTTCACGCTGGTATATAGAACATACAGTCAGTGAGTAGTTGATCACGCTGGTATATAGAACATACAGTCAGTGAGTAGTTGTTCACGCGTTTGTGTGTGGTGTTGTGGGTTTGTGTGTGGTGTTGCGGCTAGAACATACAGTCAGTGAGTAGTTGTTCATGCAGGTATATAGAACATACAGTCAGTGAGTAGTTGTTCATGCAGGTATATAGAACATACAGTCAGTGAGTAGTTGGTCACGCTGGTATATAGAACATACAGTCATTGAGTAGTTGTTCACGCTGGTATATAGAACATACAGTCAGTGAGTAGTTGGTCACGCAGGCATATAGAACATACAGTCAGTGAGTAGTTGGTCACGCTGGTATATAGAACTACAGCCAGTGAGTAGTTGGTCATGCTGGTATATAGAACATACAGTCAGTGAGTAGTTGTTCACGCTGGTATATAGAACATACAGTCAGTGAGTAGTTGGTCATGCAGGCATATAGAACATACAGTCAGTGAGTAGTTGTTCACGCTGGTATATAGAACATACAGTCAGTGAATAGTTGTTCACGTTGGTATATAGAACATACAGTCAGTGAGTAGTTGTTCATGCAGGTATATAGAACATACAGTCAGTGAGTAGTTGGTCACGCTGGTATATAGAACATACAGTCAGTGAGTAGTTGGTCATGCAGGCATACAGTCAGTGAGTAGTTGGTCACGCAGGTATATAGAACATACAGTCAGTGAGTAGTTGTTCACGCAGGTATATAGAACATACAGTCAGTGAGTAGTTGGTCATGCAGGCATACAGTCAGTGAGTAGTTGGTCACGCAGGTATATAGAACATACAGTCAGTGAGTAGTTGTTCACGCAGGTATATAGAACATACAGTCAGTGAGTAGTTGGTCAGGCAGGCATACAGTCAGTGAGTAGTTGGTCACGCAGGTATATAGAACATACAGTCAGTGAGTAGTTGATCACGCAGGTATATAGAACATACAGTCAGTGAGTAGTTGATCACGCAGGCATATAGAACATACAGTCAGTGAGTAGTTGTTCATGCAGGTATATAGAACATACAGTCAGTGAGTAGTTGATCATGCAGGCATATAGAACATACAGTCAGTGAGTAGTTGTTCATGCAGGTATATAGAACATACAGTCAGTGAGTAGTTGGTCACGCTGGTATATAGAACATAGTCAGTGAGTAGTTGTTCACGCTGGTATATAGAACATACAGTCAGTGAGTAGTTGGGAATGCAGGCATATAGAACATACAGTCAGTGAGTAGTTGGTCACGCTGGCATATAGAACATACAGTCAGTGAGTAGTTGGTCACGCTGGTATATAGAACATACAGTCAGTGAGTAGTTGGTCATGCAGGTATATAGAACATACAGTCAGTGAGTAGTTGTTCACGCAGGTATATAGAACATACAGTCAGTGAGTAGTTGATCACACAGGTATATAGAACATACAGTCAGTGAGTAGTTGTTCATGCAGGCATATAGAACATACAGTCAGTGAGTAGTTGATCATGCAGGCATATAGAACATACAGTCAGTGAGTAGTTGTTCATGCAGGTATATAGAACATACAGTCAGTGAGTAGTTGGTCACGCTGGTATATAGAACATACAGTCAGTGAGTAGTTGTTCACGCTGGTATATAGAACATACAGTCAGTGAGTAGTTGGGCACGCAGGCATATAGAACATACAGTCAGTGAGTAGTTGGTCACACTGGCATATAGAACATACAGTCAGTGAGTAGTTGGTCATGCTGGTATATAGAACATACAGTCAGTGAGTATTGTTCAGTGGTGTATAGAACATACGTCAGTGAGTGTTGGTCATGCAGGCATTGAACATAGTCAGTGAGTGTTGGTCGCTGGTTTGAACATACGTGTGGTGTTGGTCACGCAGGTATATAGAACATACAGTCAGTGAGTAGTTGTTCACGCAGGTATATAGAACATACAGTCAGTGAGTAGTTGATCACGCAGGTATATAGAACATACAGTCAGTGATTAGTTGATCACGCAAGCATATAGAACATACAGTCAGTGAGTAGTTGATCACGCAGGCATATAGAACATACAGTCAGTGAGTAGTTGATCACGCAAGCATATAGAACATACAGTCAGTGAGTAATTGATCACGCAGGCATATAGAACATACAGTCAGTGAGTAGTTGATCACGCAGGTATATAGAACATACAGTCAGTGAGTAGTTGGTCATGACACCAAGCCTCTTTCTTGTGTGAAGTTTCAATTACATATATGCAGACTTTTCTAATAATTACATGTGTCTTAGTGGTAACTTTAACCAGAATATGTGTTATAATTGAAATATATGCAACTACATATGGGTTTGACTTTAAAAACCTTGAAAGCAACACATTACATTACCCACAGTTATTGCGTTTTGATTGGCTTACTTTTATTTACAGCTTGTGTACAACGAAAGCGTCAACTATATGCCTGCAAACAATTAAAAATGTCAATTGCGATACAAAACCATGTATAAGTTATATATCTAGCTATAGCACAGTTCATGTATATATTCATTTGAAGGCGATTTTATTTAAACAGATACCCATACAACATATTACAAAACTGAGACAACATCAAAACTGACTACATGTAACTAATTTATATATATATCCATACATGTATATAAAGTGTATAAATATCAGAAAATGTACTCGTGGTTCTACAAAAATATAAACGAACATGACATGTTTGAATGCTCACAAGAACATCGGTGACATGTTTGAACGCTCACAAGAATATTGGTGACATGTTTGAACACTCACAAGAATATTGGTGACATGTTTGAACGCTCACAAGAATATTGGTGACATGTTTGAACGCTCACAATAATATTGGTGACATGTTTGAACGCTCACAAGAATATTGGTGACATGTTTGAACGCTCACAAGAATATTGGTGACATGTTTGAATGCTGTCACAATAGAATATTGGTGACATGTTTGAATGCTGTCACAATAGAATATTGGTGACATGTTTGAATGCTGTCACAATAGAATATTGGTGACATGTTTGAATGCTGTCACAATAGAATATTGGTGACATGTTTGAATGCTGTCACAATAGAATATTGGTGACATGTTTGAATGTTGTCACAATAGAATATTGGTGACATGTTTGAATGCTGTCACAATAGAATATTGGTGACATGTTTGATGTTTGAATGCTGTCACAATAGAATATTGGTGACATGTTTGAATGCTGTCACAATAGAATATTGGTGACATGTTTGAATGCTGTCACAAGAACACAAATGACTTGTTTGAATGCCTACAGGAACATCGATTAAATGTGCAAATATGCAGCTGTTTTGTATTACAGATAAGTGAGCCAAGTGTCAATAATATTGATCCAGATAATGTGTGTTTAACAAGCCATTGACCGTGAAACGTGTAACATGAAAGTGAGTCAAAATTTATATGCCAATTTTAATGTTACTATAAGCAGGGATCATTCTAGAGGGCGATGTGGGCGAATAGTCGCCCTAGGGACCCTGACTTCGCCGTCTGGGGGCCCCACTTCTCCCTAAAAAATATATTATTTTTTGGTTTTTACGATTAGACTAACAAAATTTTGTATACCGGTAGTAAGATACACTGGCCCATTATAAAGCACTCCTTCTATACAAATGTTGTATTTAATTGTTGTACTGTGCATTTTAACCCTATTTTGCAGAAGTATATTAAAGAACACCATTTAAGGAAGCGATCACACGCTTTCTCACTTCTCCCAAAAATTCTGACCTAGAATGAACCCTGCTATAAGCTAACTATTTGATTAAACTAATAACTATAAGCTAAATCCTGGCTCAGAAATTATGGTGAAATTTTCCAAACTTGTCTCCAACTTCTTGCAATAGAACAACATTAAACACATGTCACAGAGAGCGATGTGAGCAAATATGAGCCAACTCCATCTTATTGGTGGAGAAGTTACAATCAAATATTAAAATCATGGGGGCGTGGTGGGAGATAAAACAAACCAGTCACGGTGATGGTTAAAGTGTGAATGTGAAGTACTGGTGACTGTACTAGTATGTTGTGTGAAGTACTGGTGACTGTACTAGTATGTTGTGTGAAGTACTGGTGACTGTACTAGTATGTTGTGTGAAGTACTGGTGTCTGTACTAGTATGTTGTGTGAAGTATTGGTGACTGTACTAGTATGTTGTGTGAAGTACTGGTGACTGTACTAGTATGTTGTGTGAAGTATTGGTGACTGTACTAGTATGTTGTGTGAAGTACTGGTGACTGTACTAGTATGTTGTGTGAAGTATTGGTGACTGTACTAGTATGTTGTGTGAAGTACTGGTGACTGTACTAGTATGTTGTGTGAAGTATTGGTGACTGTACTAGTATGTTGTGTGAAGTATTGGTGTCTGTACTATTATGTTATGTGAAGTATTGGTGACTGTACTAGTATGTTGTGTGAAGTACTGGTGACTGTACTAGTATGTTGTGTGAAGTATTAGTGTCTGTACTAGTTGTTGTGAAGTATGGTGTCTGTACTATTTGTGTGAAGTATGGTGACTGTACTAGTATGTTGTGTGAAGTATTGGTGACTGTACTAGTATGTTGTGTGAAGTATTGGTGACTGTACTAGTATGTTGTGTGAAGTACTGGTGACTGTACTAGTATGTTGTGTGAAGTATTAGTGTCTGTACTAGTATGTTGTATGAAGTATTGGTGTCTGTACTAGTATGTTGTGTGAAGTATTGGTGACTGTACTAGTATGTTGTGTGAAGTATTGGTGACTGTACTAGTATGTTGTGTGAAGTATTAGTGTCTGTACTAGTATGTTGTGTGAAGTACTGGTGACTGTACTAGTATGTTGTGTGCAGTATTGGTGACTGTACTAGTATGTTGTGTGAAGTATTGGTGACTGTACTAGTATGTTGTATGAAGTACTGGTGACTGTACTAGTATGTGGTGTGAAGTATTGGTGACTGTACTAGTATGTTGTGTGAAGTATTGGTGACTGTACTAGTATGTTGTGTGAAGTATTGGTGTCTGTACTAGTATGTTGTGTGAAGTATTGGTGACTGTACTAGTATGTTGTGTGAAGTACTGGTGGCTGTACTAGTATGTTGTGTGAACCCGGCCATGCAAGATGCTGAAGGAGATACATCGATCGTGTCAAAAACAGCTACATTAAATAGCAGTAAGCTACAATGCTATCAATTTGTTTAAAACTGTTGGGATTTCATAACCAAACACACTATAATCATTAACATACATAGCCCATAGCTGCCTCAGCATTTCCGGGTCTAATTCTCGATAGAACTTCAGCAGTATATCTTCCGTTTTCAAAGTCTTGTACATATCACTTCTCTCTGGAAAATGGATTTTATCCTGCACTTTTAGGATCTTCAGGAAGCCATCAACGTCCTCATCAAGAGATTCGTACTTCCCGATATAGTTATATCGTATATGACACGGATGGCAGAGATCATGAAAGGATTTCCAATGTTCATTGTAGCCTTGCTCAATCGTTTTAGGATCTAAAAGATATTGCACAAACTCCGTAAACGTCACATCATTGCCGGCTTGCAGTGATTTCTCACTAGGATTTTCTCGATACTTTTTAACTATCTTCCTACCAAACTTTTCTTTGAAATATGAATTCCCTTTCTGAAGGAATTTGTTTCTAAATGCAGACAATATGCGCTCTAAAGGATCTCGCACAAAAATTACTTTTTTGTAATGAAGAAATCGGTATTTTATACCGGCAGCGGGAAAAGTATCTAAGTAAGTGAGGTAGCTATCCAGGTTCGAGTGTACGTCCGCAGACTTCAACTTGAGGGGATCTGTAACGTTCATTTTACCACTAAGCAACAAAAACACACGTTTAAGATTTGTACACGCAACTTTTGGCACATAACAGTATAATACTTTGTATCTATCATCTACAACTAAATGATCAAGTTTAGATTTCTCTATAAACTGGAATTCAGATGCGTTCACGGCTAGCTTCTTACACTCATCTTCTAGTGCTCTTACACGTCGTCTCATCTCTTTCTCGGGGCCAGAATATTTCAACTGTAAAACAAAACACACACATCTGTATATCAATAATCAGTAATATTCCCTGAACTAAATTCTAAGACAAACTAAACTTCTCCCGCTCTGCATGTGGATGTACCACTACACCCTCCGTTGTGTGCTTTAGCAAACTGGTGCATAAATAAATCTATCATTCTTATCTAGAGAAGGATGACTACCACCTTCTCACCAGACAGGAGCAAGTTACGATATTCCGGCTTAGAACAGGGCATAACCGCCTGAACTTCCATATGTGTCGGAAGCTTGGACTAGCTCCATCAACTGCCTGCAGCTGCAAAGTAGGGGACCAGACTGCAGAACACATCCTCCAGGAGTGTCCCAATCTTTATGGGCTGAAGAAAACAACCTGGCCAACAGATACTTCTCTCCAGACGAAGTTACATGGCTGCCAGGAGGATCTGAGGAGGACGGCCCATTTCGTGTTAGGTGCCGGCTTGTCCATGTGATTCGCGAACGACAAGAAGAATCTAGAGAGCCACAAGGGAGAAAACGTTTCCCTATGGTGACTGTACCTTAAACTTCTCTCTTGTGTACCATAAACTTCTCTCTTGTGTACCGTAAACCTCTCTCTTGTGTACCTTAAACTTCTCTCGTGTACCATAAACTTCTCTCTTGTGTACCTTAAACTTCTCTCTGGTGTATCTTAAACTTCTCTCTTGTGTACCTTAAACTTCTCTCTTGTGTACCTTAAATTTCTCTCTTGTGTACCATAAACTTCTCTCTTGTGTACCTTAAACTTCTCTCTTGTGTACCTTAAACTTCTCTCTTGTGTACCATAAACTTCTCTCTTGTGTACCTTAAACTTCTCTCTGGTGTACCTTAAACTTCTCTCTTGTGTACCTTAAATTTCTCTCTTGTGTACCTTAATATTCTCTCTTGTGTACCTTAATATTCTCTCTTGTGTACCTTAACCTTCTCTCTTGTGTACCATAAACTTCTCTCTTGTGTACTTTAATCTTCTCTCTTGTGTACCTTAAACTTCTCTCTTGTGTACCTTAATCTTCTCTATTGTGTACCTTAATATTCTCTCTTGTGTACCTTAATCTTCTCTCTTGTGTACCTTAATATTCTCTTTTGTGTACCATAAACTTCTCTCTTGTGTACCTTAAACTTCTCTCTTGTGTACCTTAAACTTCTCTCTTGTGTACCTTAATATTCTCTCTTGTGTACCTTAAACTTCTCTCTTGTGTACATTAAACTTCTCTCTTGTGTACCTTAAACTTCTCTCTTGTATACCATAAACTGCTCTTTTGTGTACCTTAAAATTCTCTCTTGCATACCATAAATTTCTCTCTTGTGTACCTTAAACTTCTCTCTTTGTATCATAAACTTCTCTCTTGTCGTCTTGTGTACCTTAAACTTCTCTCTCTCTCTCTCTCTCTCTCTCTTGTACCCTAAACTTCTCTCTCTCTCTCTTGTGTACCTTAAACTTCTCTCTCTCTCTTGTACCCTAAACTTCTCTCTCTCTTGTGTACCTTAAACCTATCGCTCTATTGTGTACCTTAAACTTCTCTCTTGTGTACATTAAACTTCTCTATTGTGCACTTTAAACTTCTCTCTTGTGTACATTAAACTTCTCTCTTGTGTACATTAAACTTCTCTCTTGTGTACCATAAACTTCTCTCGTATGTACCAAAACTTCTCTCTTGTGTACCTTACACTTCTCTCTTGTGTACATTAAACTTCTCTCTTGTGTACCATAAACTTCTCTCTTGTGTACCATAAACTTCTCTCTTGTGTACCATAAACTTCTCTCTTGTGTACCATAAACTTCTCTCTTGTGTACATTAAACTTCTCTCTTGTGTATCATAAACTTCTCTCTTGTGTACCATAAACTTCTCTCTTGTGTACCATAAACTTCTCTCTTGTGTACCATAAACTTCTCTCTTGTGTACCATCAACTTCTCTCTGGTGTACATTAAACTTCTCTCTTGTGTACATTAAACTTCTCTCTTGTGTACCATAATCTTCTCTCTTGAGTACCGTAATCTGCTCCTTTATCTTTATTTACCGTAAACTTCTCCCTAATGTACCTTAAATTTCTCCCTAATTTGAAGGTTTTACTTAAGGGTTAGTATTAAGAAATACGAGAACAATCGCGCATTCTAATCATACGACATGTGTATCTCGTTATACGGACATGCATAACGTGTCTTCAATATGTGAAGTACAAACAGATTACAACCATCATGTTCCCAAAGTCACAATACTTAATTAGGTTCGGAGTTCGAGCACCGCTGGAACCGTTACGATTGTGCCCTTGGGCAAGGCATTTAAATTCCATATTGCCTCTTCTCTCTCCCTCGTGGCGATGGATTCCATCAGGAATGAGGTCTCGAGAGTGATTAATATAAGTTGAAATAACTTGTTTCGCATTCGAGCTAAAATAAATTTGTATAAACTATAAACAATACTTAATATTTGTTCAGAAAATAACATTTCTTTGGTGCGAATTGTCAAATAAAACATGACCCAGACCAAAATTCTGGTTACCAGAAGCAAAACTTTCGCTCCACAAACAGACGAGGCCAATTACTCAAGCTACATGTATCTCCATACTGCTGATAAGCAATGGGCACACTGTACTCAATTATCAATGGGAATAGTTTATGGCAGCTATATGTGGGAAGGTATACATATGTTGTATGGTGGTTAATGCTATAGTTATTATGTTATATTTCGGGTTTTACGCCTGCATCAGCACCATTTTGGGCTATATTGCCGGCGGGCAGTTTACCTAACAACACCTTTCCTGGGCAGGCTCCAGCGGTTAACCAGTACTTGGGTGCACCAACCTCCGTGAGAAACTGCCAACTTTTTCATATTGGTGGTTAATGCACTAATTGTAATACTATTGCTACAGGTACATGTAAGCAGGGCTCAAGCCAAACCTTCATGGTGGTTAATGCACTAATTGTAATACTATTGCTACAGGTACATGTAAGCAGGGCTCAAGCCAAACCTTCATGGTGGTTAATGCACTAATTGTAATACTATTGCTACAGGTACATGTAAGCAGGGCTCAAGCCAAACCTTCATGGTGGTTAATGCACTAATTGTAATACTATTGCTACAGGTACATGTAAGCAGGGCTCAAGCCAAACCTTCATGGTGGTTAATGCACTAATTGTAATACTATTGCTACAGGTACATGTAAGCAGGGCTCAAGCCAAACCTTCATGGTGGTTAATGCACTAATTGTAATACTATTGCTACAGGTACATGTAAGCATGGTGGTTAATGCACTAATTGTAATACTATTGCTACAGGTACATGTAAGCATGGTGGTTAATGCACTAATTGTAATACTATTGCTACAGGTACATGTAAGCAGGGCCCAAGCTAAACCTTCAGGATAGGAAGAGGTGACCCAGCTCAGGGAGACTATTTCTGCCTTATTGTCCTGAAGCTTCAGCTCTGCCACGGTATAATACACAACTACATACCTGAACCCCCTGCAGTATATGTCTCCCATATCTGTCAGATTCTGGTAAAAGAAGAATTTCACTATTTGAGTACATTACATACGTGCAACATGTATTTCAAAATTGTGTTTTTACGAATATTTGATTATAATTTTGCGATTGGATTCGAGGGTGGTCTTATACGAATAAATGTACATTGCATATATATTTCAACTACAAATTATAATAGAGGATCCTCCGTGTCTGAGAGGTTTATAGCCTCGACTTCAAACCACTTGCCCCTAATATCTGTAGGTTCGAATCCCACTGGGGGGGGGGTTCCAATTCCTTCATGTGAGGAAGCTATCCAGCTGAATGTTGGAAGATCCGTGGTTCTATCTGGGTCCAGCTACTCCGAGCAGTATGTGAGGCAAGGACGGGCACCCGGGTAGAACCATCAACCTTCTGCAAGCCAGCTGGGTAGCTACCTCACATGAAAGAATTTGACACCCCTAATCGGTTTCGAACCTGCAGCAGTGAGGGTCAAGTAACTTGATGTCAACAACCTAAACCATTCGGCCCCCGGTTTTGTGTGGTTTCGCTTCTGGTTGCTCATATGAGCGACGCCTCCTGAAGAGATTAGTCATTTTAGATTTTGGAGGATAGTGCATGATACAGACAGAGACCCATTCCGGAGTCTCCTCTGGTTCTTTTATGTGCATGGTGTAAAGCACCGACACGAGACCTGGGTTTAACGTCCCATCTGAAAGACTGTTAATTTTTATTAGGGCCAGACCTGGTTTTATTACAGTTTATATGTGATGATGAGTGAGTATGATAGCCTTAGGATATTATAATATTTCCATAAACCTATTGCAGTTTTCAACATATTCTTGATTGCAATTGTTTTATTGGAATATGTTATGTAAACAAAACAGATGAAAACATCTTAATACACATACTCTCAAAAATGATATGACAGAAACGTGTGTTACAGTTGAATTCTAGATTTGCACCATGAAGGCAAATTTCATCATGGAATTATTATGTTGACTAATAAGATGTGCATTTAAAATTGTATACATTTCTTGTCAGTATATTTCCATAAATGTTGACATATAATCATGTTGTAAGACACTGTTACTAGTCTGTATTCATTCATCCATTCCAGCAATGAGGCGCCACCGCAACAACCTACATACACCCACCAGGGTCTAGCTACGACTCCACCAGTCTAGCTGCATACACCCACCAGAGTCTAGCTATGACTCCACCAGTCTAGCTGCATACACCCACCAGGGTCTAGCTACATACTACACCAGTCTAGCTACGTACAACACCAGAGACTAGCTACATACAACACCAGAGACTAGCTATGTACAACACCAGAGACTAGCTACGTACAACACCAGAGACTAGCTACATACAACACCAGAGACTAGCTATGTACAACACCAGAGACTAGCTACGTACAACACCAGAGACTAGCTACGTACAACACTAGAGACTAGCTACGTACAACACCAGAGACTAGCTATGTACAACACCAGAGACTAGCTATGTACAACACCAGAGACTAGCTACGTACAACACCAGAGACTAGCTACGTACAACACCAGAGTCTAGCTATGTACAACACTTACTTGGTTCAGTATTGAGCAACTGTGAGAAGCTGAGAAGCATGGCACCCATGAGTAGAGATACAATGATGATCAGCAGAAATGCCTTGCATAACTTCTTCATCGTGTCCGACGACATCCACCACAGCACTCAATGCCACTGACACCTTCCGTCATTCATACACAACAAACAGCCGTGTTCAACTTCCACAGTAGGACTTCAGTGTCTAGACCAATGCTATTACTTTTACTGTAATGTTAAAAGACAAGACTTAACCCTTTCAACACCACAGACCTCTAAATAGGCTTACAAAAAGTGTAGATCCAGATGAGCCGGCTCATGATGAGCCGTCTCATCAGGATCTGCACTTTTTGCCAGTAATATTACTATTTTAGACAAAATTACCCATTTTGATAAATGAACTGGTCCAAATGTAATTTTCTTATTCATTTTATTGGTCTAAAAATATCATGGACCAGTCCATGTCAGTTACTTGGTGTCGAATGGGTTAAGCTAGAGGGAAAGCACTGATATACAAATATTATTCTGCTCTAAGATTGACACGTTTCTAGACTGCTCTGGTATATCTGCATGTTGAGGTTGCAGATAGCGTGTCCACATTCTATTCTATTTCTACTTTATACTGCTAAAAATCAATTTCTGATTATGACTGGCATGTACATTTTTTGGGACACACTCATGATGTAACCCACCACGACAGAGGCAATGTGAAATTTATGTGCCTTGCCTATTGGCATAATCGCAACGGCTACAGCTGGGTGTGAACTCCGGGCCTCTGACACACTGCGCTATCATGACTGCCACTTTGTTCCTCAACAACTAGTTTTAGCAAAGTAAGTTTAAGTTTGAGCTGTTATGAGAATTACACAGCGTAAAATGACCACAAAACAACACACACAATTGTTGTCTAAGACCCTAAAACTGTATTTCCGGCTACTTATGATGAAACAATTGGTCATCCTGGTGTTATTTGACAGATATCCATCATACAAAATGTAATTTTTAATGTATCCATTGAACGTCTTTAGGTAGCGACCACAGACGTATCAGGAATGTGATCGTTGTTTGGCTAGTTTCTCAATATTATTATTTTATTTCCGTTGTTTGCCGTATATAAAAAACTACTACATGTATAAGCCTCTATGGCATAAACAATAATTGTGTCTTGTGACTACACAAAACTACCAGTGACAGTCCTCGAGTCTGATCATGTGGTTCAATAGGATTCTGCAGCAGTAACATACATACTGTATATTTTATTGAAGAGTATATTGAGAGTCAACTATTCACTGATCTTAATAGCGAGCTTTGTGGGAGAATCTATTAGGCAAGGGAGGGGCCACATCAAGACTGGACAGAAAGAGCAAATGGAGCTGCAACATGGTTCGAACGCGTTCTTAATGAGATAGATTAGTCTGAAAGGGTTCTTAGGAGCCAGATTAATTGCCATGACACTATTTGATAGCGGAATAAAATCAACAACTGCAATATTACATTACAGTATAAACATTTTTCGGCAATAAAATACATGCCAATTGAACGAATGTAATAACACAATAATTAGTCTAAATACTCTGATGGAAAGAACATGAGTGCAACTGCCTACAAATTGCATTATACAGAGATATATTTGTTTATTTTTGTAATAAGAAAAGTTTAAAATATTTACATGGTCAGGTGTCAATCATGTGACAATACCGGAAAACACATTTCTGGTTCTTTTTTTACCACATGTTGAATTCACAAAAAGATGTTATGCAATCTTAGCTTAGTCATGTGTATTAAATGCAAGAATCATCACTTTACATAGTAATATTATTGCATCTACTATAAAATAGACTGACTAGAAGTTATTCACATTCAACACTGTTTGGTATTTAAAATCTCGAAATATGGAATTCAAGGAAATCTGCTGGGATGGCCATCTTCCTTCTTGAAACATCGTACCATGAATGTAGTAGTTGAAGGAGAACATTCTAAAAGTGTCCAAGTTGAATCTGGGGTACCACAAGGTACGGTGCTCGGACCATTAATGTTTCTTTGTCACATAAACGACCTACCACTTAATGTTAATTCGTAAGTGCAACTTTTCGCAGATGACTGCTTACTTTATAGAGAAATACGTAGTGCTGAAGACCATATACTACTACAGAAAGATTTTAAATCTCTAGAAATATGAGCTGCAACATGTGTGATGAAGTTTAATGCAAAAAATTGTTATATATTAAGTACAAACACCAAAATCTCTCACTTCTATGAACTTGACAAAACGTTCTTAAAACAAGTCGGCTCTAACCCATACCTGGGCCTGTTAATATCCAAGGACCATACATAGACAGACCACATAAATAACATAACATTTTGTAAAAAAGCGAATTCTACACTGGGTTTCCTGAGACAGAATTTTAAAACATTGTCCTTTGGAATGTCGAAAAACTGCATTTATGGCTCTAGATAGTAAGATCAACACTTGAATATTGAAAGACTAGGAGCTCGTTTCATATTAAATGACTACCAAAGTAGAGAAAAAGGCTGAATAACGAACATGCTTAGAAGCCTTAAACTCAATACACTGGAAGAACGCTGTGAGTACAACAGATTGGTGATGCTCTTCAAGATAGAAGGGGGTATGGTGCCAGCAGTCGATGCAGATGTATACCTGACAAAGAAAAAAGGATGACAAATCAAAGCCAAATGCAATAGTGATTACGAAACGTCAAACATTATACATAGACGTACAACAAAAACTAACAGCCTAGACATTTGACACGTTTTTATCAGTTTTTAACTGTACATACGCCTTAGAGCTCTTAACCATTTTGATGATGTCACTTGCCCGTGATGCATTAGCCCTGGGCAGTACTGAAGTAGTAGAACAAACAATACAAGAAACCTTACAGTACCAATAGCTCACACTGAACAGTTTAAAAACTCTTTCTTCGTGAAAACACTTGTGGACACGAACCACCTGGACGATATTGTAGTGCATGCGGACACAGTTGAGTGCTTCAAGTGGTACTTGGCTGATTCGGACCAGGCTGACTCGGACCAGATCAGTGGCTGATTCGGACCACTCGAAAAACTTCTAATTTTGTTATAAAATTAGCATTGATTTCATACTTATCCAGATATGTAGACTTAGAAAACTGGTTTTGTTTGCATTTAGACGATAAAAGGATGTAAATATTTGTATATTAATGAAATATTTAACTCAGATATCAGTGGCTGATTCGGACCAGATTAATGGCTGATTTGGACCAGATTAATGGCTGATTCGGACCAGATTTTCATATTTGCATATTAATGAAATATTTAACTCGGACCAGATCAGTGGCTGATTCGGACCAGATTTTCATATATTTGTATATTAAGCTGCTGACCCGGACCAGATCGGTGGCTGATTCGGACGACATATAAAAAATTCGACTATTTTCTAATAAAAATATGCAGCTTTAAGCAACTATTGATTTAATTGTGTTAATTTATACCCAATTTATATAATTTATACCTAGTTTTGTCGCGTTTTTTTCCTTAAATTTTGTTATCGTAAATAGCTTGTATCATAATTACCTTTAAAGTCCTCCCAAAATTATTTAGTATTTATGGAACATATTCCACAATCCACTGGCATACATCACACCTTCTGTTTGTTAATATACGAATATGACAATCTGGTCCGAATCGGCCACTTATCTGGTCCGAATCGGCCACTGATGTTTGGATAAGTATGAAATCAATGCAAATTTTATAACAAAATTAGAAGTTTTTCGAGTGGTCCGAATCAGCCACTATCTGGTCCGAATCAGCCATTGATCTTGTCCGAATCAGCCACTGATCTGGTCCGAATCAGCCACTGATCTGGTCCGAATCAGCCATGGTCCGAATCAGCCGCAATTCCTTCAAGTCAGCTCACAACCAGTATTACTAAGACACTCCTCCCCGTATATGGTATAACAGCAGTGGTTCTTTCTACGTACTTCAACAGATACAGATTGAGATTCAACCACAGGCACCAGACACACACAAAAATATAACCGAACCGAACACCCAGCCAAAACGACAACATTTCATGTCCTGCTGTTCACGATGAAACAATGCGCCATTCTGGTGTTATTTGACCGATCTCCATGAAATAAAAAGTATTTGTTGATAGAATAAGGTCTTCCGGTCGGGACCACAAGGGCATATCAGTGATCTGGTCGTTTTTACCTAGTTTCTCGTCGATGTTTCAATTTCGTTGGTTGCCTTTATTATATATTACTTACTATATGACCATAGGCCAAACAAAATTTGTGTCTGGTGCCTGTGGATTCAACCCTTCGGTGACCGAATACTTAGGTACGCCCATGGTATATGTTTCTACATTACAGGAGACAATAGTTCTATTAGCCCGGTCGTGGATTAAATCATTCGGATTTAGCTATACTATGAATCTATTTGAGGCTTGCCTTATTCATATTATAAAAAGTATTCAAGTAAATTACCAAAATTTATATTTTGTACAAGGACGCCATTTTGTGTTCCATAACATCAGCGTACTGTGAGACTTACATGAAGAAATTAGGAACAGTTGGAACTACGGACACTTAAGTCCAGAGACACTTCGGACCGTATTATGGTCATTTTGGACCATGTATGGGGAAACTTTGGAACGTGTATGTGGACACTTCGATAGTGTATTTTGAAAGTTCGGACCGTGTATGGATACACTTCAGATCATGTATGGGGAAACATTATCTTGAATGGGGACATGGTAATGTACACTTAAATGGGGAATTGTGTGTATGTTCCATTCATGTCAAACGTCTTGGGAGGACCTAGACATATTTTACTGGGCTGGCATAGCTGACCTAAGTGGCAAACCAGTGTTAAACAATGTGTGTGAAGTGCCTTGTTCCAAGGACACACATACATGGATACAAACACAACCTATATAGCCCCGTACCCATACGGACATACCAGCACGATCCTATGGTCCCGAACCCATACGGACATATAAGCGTAATCCTATAGTCTCGAACAGGTATTCAGCAGTAGGTAACTAATAAACACACAATGTGTCATGTTCTAGGTTATAGGATAATTACATGAATGTGTTGCTTGGCCCCTGTGTTACCCTCTTCCATTTGACCCCTAGGCATGACCATGACTATTGAGGTACAAACTCCCGTGTTTTACCACCGTCTTACTGCCTCGCTGTGCTGAACATTTGTGTAAAGATTGATCATTCACGAAATCCCCTCTTCAGTACGTAGCAAGCTATTACTGAAACAATAGTGTGACCGTTGATCCTCAGGTGTCACTTTTTACCTGGACTGTTGGGTGTCACCTTTGACCTGGACTGTTGGGTGTCACCTTTGACCTGGACTGCTGGGTGTCACCTTTGACCTGGCCTGTTGGGTGTCACCTTTGACCTGGACGGTTGGGTGTCACCTTTGACCTGGACGGTTGGGTGTCACCTTTGACCTGGACGGCTGGGTTACAATAGTGTAGTAAATGCTGAACACTAGTGAGAAGATTCATGAATTCCACTCTTTTTCTGGGAAATTATTATTTAAACATGGTTCTGTAAGCTTCCACTTCTGACCCTCACGAAATTCTCTAATGTGCTTATGTATATTCAATAATTTTCCGAATATGGCGAAAATACACGAAAATGACATTCATACAACATTTAAATAGAAGGAGTGCTTTACAATGGCCAGTGTAGCTTACTGGACAAGCTTATTTTAGTATAATTTTAGCGAGAAATCGGGTCAACCGGGGGCGAAGTCGGGTTCCATAGGACAAAAAGTGTGCCCATATTGCCCACCTAGTAATCCCTGAAGCAATTGTTTCAATCTTGGACCCAAAGATGTTTTACAGATGGGACTCCTGCACATACACTAACTACCAGTGACTGGATGCTGCTAAATGTTTAACCTTTGACCACTAGCTTTAAGATTTGGACACAATTGCCTACACATGGAATGGTTATATTGTGTTGAATTCATTTCTATCTATAGCTTCATGAAATACCATCCAGTATTTAAGGAGTTCTTACTGAAACATTGTGCAGATACAATAAAATTAACAGTCTTTCAGATGGGACGTTAAACCGAGGTCTCGTGTCGGTGCTTTACACCGTGCACGTAAAAGAACCAGAGGAGACTCTGGAATCGGTCTCTGTCTGTATCATGCACTATCTTCCAAAATCTAAAATGCCTAATCTCTTCAGGAGGCGTCGCTCATATGGGCAACTGGTAGCGATGATAAATAAACGTAAAACACACATACAAAACCACGGGCCGAATGGTTTAGGTTGTTGACTTCAAGTTACTTGACCCTCACTGCTGCAGGTTCGAAACCGATTAGGGGTGTCAAATTCTTTCGTGTCAGGTATCTATCACACACATTTTGCAGAGATAGCACTACGTACTGTCCACAACCAGTCAGGAAGCAGAACAACCCAGCAATACTGTCCACAACCAGTCAGGAAGCAGAACAACCCAGCAATACTGTCCACAACCAGTCATGAAGAAGAACAACTCAGCAATACTGTCCACAACCAGTCAGGAAGCAGAACAACCCAGCAATACTGTCCACAACCAGTAGGAAGCAGAAAAACCCAGCAATACTGTCCACAACCAGTCAGGAAGCAGAACAACCCAGTAATACTGTCCACAACCAGAACAACCCAGCAATACTGTCCACAACCAGTCAGGAAGCAGAACAACCCAGCAATACTGTCCACAACCAGTCAGGAAGCAGAACAACCCAGCAATACTGTCCACAACCAGTCAGGAAGCAGAACGACCCAGCAATACTGTCCACAACCAGTCAGGAAGCAGAACAACCCAGCAATACTGTCCACAACCAGTCAGGAAGCAGAAAAACCCAGCAATACTGTCCACAACCAGTCAGGAAGCAGAACAACCCAGCAATACTGTCCACAACCAGTCAGGAAGCAGAACAACCCAGAATACTGTCCACAACCAGTCAGGAAGCAGAACAACCCATCAATACTGTCCACAACCAGTCAGGAAGCAGAACAACCCAGCAATACTGTCCACAACCAGTCAGGAAGCAGAACAACCCAGCAATACTGTCCACAACCAGTCAGGAAGCAGAACAACCAGCAATACTGTCCACAACCAGTCAGGAAGCAGAACAACCCAGCAATACTGTCCACAACCAGTCATGAAGAAGAACAACTCAGCAATACTGTCCACAACCAGTCAGGAAGCAGAACAACCCAGCAATACTGTCCACAACCAGTCAGGAAGCAGAAAAACCCAGCAATACTGTCCACAACCAGTCAGGAAGCAGAACAACCCAGTAATACTGTCCACAACCAGAACAACCCAGCAATACTGTCCACAACCAGTCAGGAAGCAGAACAACCCAGCAATACTGTCCACAACCAGTCAGGAAGCAGAACAACCCAGCAATACTGTCCACAACCAGTCAGGAAGCAGAACGACCCAGCAATACTGTCCACAACCAGTCAGGAAGCAGAACAACCCAGCAATACTGTCCACAACCAGTCAGGAAGCAGAAAAACCCAGCAATACTGTCCACAACCAGTCAGGAAGCAGAACAACCCAGCAATACTGTCCACAACCAGTCAGGAAGCAGAACAACCCAGAATACTGTCCACAACCAGTCAGGAAGCAGAACAACCCAGAATACCGTCCACAACCAGTCAGGAAGCAGAACAACCCAGCAATACTGTCCACAACCAGTCAGGAAGCAGAACAACCCAGCAATACTGTCCACAACCAGTCAGGAAGCAGAACAACCCAGCAATACTGTCCACAACCAGTCAGGAAGCAGAACAACCCAGCAATACTGTCCACAACCAGTCAGGAAGCAGAACAATCCAGCAATACTGTCCACAACCAGTCAGGAAGCAGAACAACCCAGCAATACTGTCCACAACCAGTCAGGAAGCAGAACAACCCAGCAATACTGTCCATAACCAGTCAGGAAGCAGAACAACCCAGCAATACTGTCCACAACCAGTCAGGAAGCAGAACAATCCAGCAATACTGTCCACAACCAGTCAGGAAGCAGAACAACCCAGCAATACTGTCCACAACCAGTCAGGAAGCAGAACAACCCAGCAATACTGTACCATTTAATCAATACATGTTAGGTCAGAAAATAGAAAAAATAGATACATTTTCAAAGTTATATAGTTTATTATTGTTGTACATAAATACCGGTACAATCTAGTGGTGGTATACTTACCTACAGAGAGGTATCAAACAAAATCATTGTAACAAGTATCATACAGAATGAGAGCTCACATGGTGCAAAACACACAAAACACAACATTCTCAACTTCCAAATCTAAATTATTATCGGCTAGCATCAGTGTCAGTGTTATCTTGATGTTGTGTTTCGCTGTATCAACATTTCAAAGTACAAACAAGATGTTGTATCTTGTTGTATATGTTATTGTATATGTTGTATCATGTTGTATCTTGTTGTATACGATGTTGTATGTTGTTGTATATGTTGTTGTATATGTTTTATCTTGTTGTATATGTTGTTGTATATGTTTTATCTTGTTGTATATGTTGTCGTATATGTTATATATGTTGCTATATATGTTGTATCTTGTTGTATATGATGTTGTATGTTGTTATATATGTTGTTGTATATGTTTTATCTTGTTGTATATGTTGTTGTATATGTTTTATCTTGTTGTATATGTTGTTGTATATGTTGTATCTTGTTGTATCTTATTTCACTTTGACATCTTTAGCCAATCCTGATACAGAAAATGATATATTTTATTCCTGGCAATTTTTAGCATAGAATTTAAATACTTTGGTACTTGGCATCTTTTTAACATAGTAACGTGATGTATGATCATCTATGTATGTCTACGTCAATTCATAAAGTTTTGTGCCACCCAAACAATCATCTATGTATGTCTACGTCAATTCATAAAGTTTTGTGCCACCCAAACAATCATCTGTGTATGATCACTCGAGCCTCCTTCCTGGGGTATAAATAATACAGGTAAATAAATCTTAAATGCTCATTAAAATGTAAAATAACTTTATCCTACAACTGCACAATAAAATTTGGATTTGCATATGTACAATTAACAAATCAGTGTAGCCAAGTAAAACTATGACTAATTCATGCGAGTCATCAGTCACACATTCTCAAAGCAAAACATACAAATAGCTATGTATAGCCAACACATATATTTAAAAGGTACATATTATATAAACATAATGTTTATGTTATTAAGGCAGTGTTTCCCCAAAATAACAAGAGTTATGATAAATTATGGAAACAAGGCAAGAAATAAATGTAATTATTTCTGCAGACTGTGTAGGCAAACTTCATAGAAACAACTGCTCGTTAATGTCAAGAAAATGATTTGACAATAAATAAATACAAACTTTGTTTCGTTACCATAGTGATTTCAGATTTCCAAAATAACAAGAGTTATGATAAATTATGGAAACAAGGCAAGAAATAAATGTAATTATTTCTGCAGACTGTGTAGGCATACTTCATAGAAACAACTGATTGTTAACGTCAAGGAAATGATTTGACAATAAATAAATACAAACTTTGTTTCGTTACCATAGTGATTTCAAATTCAAATCACGTTTTTAAACTATTTACAGTAGAATCATTACTGGGTAGACATTATCACTACAAACAACGTCACAATAAATCTTGCGTCACAAAAGATAAAAAAAAAATGCAGCGAGTTAGTAAATTACAATATATTGCTCTCAAGACAATGATGAAGTAGTTACTATAATGATGTAAGTTATTTGTACCAGCCACACTTTCTTCCTGAAATCCGTAGCACCGATTGACATGTCAAACAAAAGATCCTCCGGGAAGGCAAAATAGATTGAAATTTTATTTGCTGTTTAATCATTTGTCTGACTGGTGCCACTCAAATGCTGGCATCATTTCGTGAAGACTTGACATTAGAGACTGATACTCCAGTGGTCTGTTGTAGGTAGTGATAATCTCAAAACAGTCCGTCAATAAACACCACCCATTCTGAATGGCAAGAATTGTTGTTTGTTGACAGATGGTCTGTATTTGGCGGTTGACAGATGGTCTGTATTTGGCGGTTGACAGAAGGTCTGTATTTGGAGGTTGACAGATGGTTTGTATTTGGAGGTTGACAGATGGTCTGTATTTGGAGGTTGACATTCAGTGATAATGGCTTGATGGGAGATCAAGATGGTGGTCCTTTGAGATGGCTGATGTATTGATTTCAAGGTTGTGTTTGACACAGGTTTGACTGAATGTTTTTCTTGTTACAATGTATATGCATAATGCTGCCATGTTCTCCGCATCAACTATCCCCCTCTATCTTAGAAGTGTACAATACAGTTTCATTCCACTCCCTCACAGATGATCATTCTCACCAATTATTTACTATTCATTTGACATGAAATGACGTACTAGTAAATGCCAAACTAGACTTAAAATTCTGGTTTCTCGACTCATTTGCATGAAACATGACATTTGTACAATTACTGGAGTATTTGGATACCTGTCATCAATGCTTTTAAAAAAAATGAAGTCAGCAAAATGTATCGATATAGGAATATATGAATGTATGAATGTATGAATATATGAATATATGAATATATGAATGCATGAATGATTCTCAACAGCAGCATACTTTATGTCTGTAAGTGTAGAGTAAGCATCCTATATATAGTCATTAATGTTTTCTCAAACATACAGCCTTTATTTCATGATCTGACCTTTAGTCAAGTATTGTTTTGGGTGGTTTAACGTAGCACCAACAGATTAAGTCATATGGCTACTTTCCAGCTATTATTGGTGGAGGAAGACCATGGCTAGAAACACTGACCTTCCGCAAGCTAGCTGGATAGCTTCCAATAGAAACACTGACCTTCTGCAAGCTAGCTGGATAGCTTCCAATAGAAACACTGACCTTCCGCAAGCTAGCTGGATAGCTTCCAATCATGAAATAATTTCACACCACTCGTAGGATTCGAACCAACAGCAGTGAGAGGCAAGTGACTTGAAGTCGACGACACGTGACCACTCAGACACAGAGGCCCCTCAGTCAAGTATTGAGAGACATTCAATGTCACATTTATTGTAACAGTTGGTATAACTTGACGAGGGTAACAGTTGGTATAACTTGACAAGGGTAACAGTTGGTATAACTTGATGAGGGTAACAGTTGGTATAACTTGACGAGGGTAACAGTTGGTATAACTTGATGAGGGTAACAGTTGGTATAACTTGATGAGGGTAACAGTTGGTATAACTTGACGAGGGTAACAGTTGGTATAACTTGACAAGGGTAACAGTTGGTATAACTTGATGAGGGTAACAGTTGGTATAACTTGACGAGGGTAACAGTTGGTATAACTTGACGAGGGTAACAGTTGGTATAACTTGATGAGGGTAACAGTTGGTATAACTTGATGAGGGTAACAGTTGGTATAACTTGATGAGGGTAACAGTTGGTATAACTTGACGAGGGTAATAGTTGGTATAACTTGACAAGGGTAACAGTTGGTATAACTTGACGAGGGTAACGGTTGGTATAACTTGACGAGGGTAACAGTTGGTATAACTTGACGAGGGTAACAGTTGGTATAACTTGATGAGGGTAACAGTTGGTATAACTTGATGAGGGTAACAGTTGGTATAACTTGACGAGGGTAATAGTTGGTATAACTTGACAAGGGTAACAGTTGGTATAACTTGACGAGGGTAACGGTTGGTATAACTTGACGAGGGTAACAGTTGGTATAACTTGGCCATACTTTCATCAATTCTTCCATTCTGTGAAATTTCAATTGTACACTAGTGATTTTTATATCCAAACTTTTATGGCCAAACTTGCAGACATATCTGTGTAAAACGTTTTATAAAATCAAAAGTTCTAAAAGACATTTTCCATATCAAAAGGTAAGACATGTAATATTTAATACTACAAGTGCATATCATAACGAAAGACAAAATTCCCATTCACACAAGTCGTCAACATTGACTTAATTATCAAGTTAATTAACAGATATATATATATATATCTGGGTCGTCTATGCATACACAATAGGCCCAACACAATGACATGTACAGGATTTATAGCACACAAAAACAGGAACAATTTAGTTCTGGATGACTGAAATTAACAACTTCACACACAATCTCGATAGTCTGTGTAAAATACAAAATGCAACGTGTTTACATGGCATATCTTATTGTTTATAAGCTCAGTACTATGTTAATATACCCCAAGCATGGAGACTGCCTGACTGGGACCCATGGCTGGTTGTATGGAGGAAGTGGGCTGCAATGTTGGGTTAATATACTCCAAGCATGGAGACTGCCTGACTGGGACCCATGGCTGGTTGTATGGAGGAAGTGGGCTGCAATGTTGGGTTAATATACTCCAAGCATGGAGACTGCCTAGACTGGGGGCCATGGCTGGTTGTGTGCAGGAAGCGGGGTGCAATGTTGGGTTAATGAAGCCCAAAATATACCTTTGTATGTAACTAATATTTATCATCAACTCTAATTTATATAAATAGTGTGTCATGTCAAAATTCACATTGTTGTTGTTATGTGATATGACCAAAAAAAACCCAAAATACTTGATGCAATTTAACCAAAACATAACTGTATAAAAACATTGCAATAAACTGTTTGTGTGATGGATATTGGTTACATAAGACACTCTATTGTTCTATGGGTTCATTAACCCTTTCAACCCCAAGTAACTGACATGGACTGGTCCATGATATTTTTAGACCAATAAATTAATAACAAAATTACATTTGGATCAGTTCATTTATCAAAATGGGTAATTTTATCTAAAAATAGTAATAATTATTACTGGCAAAAAAGTGCAGATCCTGATTATCCTCATTACGAGCCGGCTCATCTGGATCTACACTTTTCATAAGCCTATTTAGAGGCCTGTGGGGTTGAAAGGGTTAACCTTACATATTGAAACAGAGTCAAGATATTTATGTAGAGGGTAGAGACTATACTATCACAGACAGGAAGAAGACAACACTATCCTACATAATGCTTTCCTTAATCAATCTCCTTAGAAACTGAAAGAGGCACCAATGTCCTTCCTTCTGTCCAAATACTAGTATAGTAACAAACATGTTTCATGTTGAAGCATATCAGCCATTTGTCATGCATGTGTTTGTGAAATTTATCTGAAGGATTTTATACAATTATAGCACCTACCTTTGAAACTCATAATTCACCATCAAACAACAATACATATCACAATTTCATTTCTTGGAAACATCTACATAGAAGGTGCAACAGCATAAACAATGATATAAACAGGTCTTTTTAAAATGCGACTTTTTTTAGGAAAATTAGGGAAATCTACATGCTGTATCCAATAGGACCAAGGTCCACCGATAGATAGTTCTAATGAACAAACAGAAGTTACTGTTTATACAACTTGTAAAGGTGGAATTGGTAAAAGTTCATTATATATACATTCCAACAAGTAACCAAGTGTTTCCACAGTGAGGTCATGCTGTATAATGTGTTACAGTGTCCCAGGAAACAGTGAGGTCATGCTGTATAATGTGTTACAGTGTCCCAGGAAACAGTGAGGTCATGCTGTATAATGTGCTACAGTGTCCCAGGAAACAGTGAGGTCATGCTGTATAATGTGTTACAGTATCCCAGGAAACAGTGGAGGGACCAAAATCAATATATCTACATCATCCAGAACTAAATGGTTATCCCATACTGTAGATCGAGATGAATTTATGAGGAAATATTTGTGAGAATCACTGAGCGAGTGACTATTCAAGAGGTATCCCAAACACTTTCCAATGTTAGTCTATACAAATTTATTTTAGCTCAATTGCGAAACAAGTTCTTACAACTTATATTAATCACTCTCGAGACCTCATTCCTGATGGAATCCAACGACACGAGGGAGAGAGAAGAGGCAACGTGGAATTTAAATGCCTTGCCAAAGGGCACAATCATTATGGACCTTTCGCACCTGAAGCGAACTTTCCAATGTTGTTTTGGATTGTTGATGAATTTACTCAATAAAATACTCAAAAATTAACTCTCACAAATACAACCCACCGTACAGTAAACAATCACCAGGAGCACAAAATAGAGATAAAATCTACATCATATAGTTGACAAAAATGTCATTAACACATCACAAAAAAAACAATTCAAAAATTGCAGAGGTATAGTTATATATACATAATGGTATCCCAAATGGCAAAGCATGATTCTGTTAATGACCGTCTAGGTATAACAATAGAAATCCTTCCACAAATAGTTCCTGCTGCTGGGTATCCACCCACAGAAAGTCAAAATATATTACTTTACTCATCTCAAATCGAGTCAACTATTCATATTATTGGTGGCTCACAAACAGAGTACATGTAACAGTAATATGGCACCAAAAACCGGGATTGAACATTTTGGTTTCTTATCTCATTTACAATAAAAAATCTAAATGTTAGTGTGAAACACGAATTTCATGTAAAAGACACAATAAGGAATGCTTGGCACTACTGTGGTGAAATTCTTGATTCCATTCAACATCTTTACAATAATATCTCAAACTTAACTAGAATTAACAAGAACACAAAACCTTTAAACTTAATCCCTAGAGTGTACACAATCCTCTGGTACTATTGAAACCCTAGAGTGTACACAATCCTCTGGTACTAGTGAAACCCTAGAGTGTACACAATCCTCTGGTACTAGTGAAACCCTAGTGTACACAATCCTCTGGTACTAGTGAAACCCTAGAGTGTACACAATCCTCTGGTACTAGTGAAACCCTAGAGTGTACACAATCCTCTGGTACTAGAGAAACCCTAGAATACACAATCCTCTGGTACTAGTGAAACCCTAAAGTGTACACAATCCTCTGGTACTAGTGAAACCCTAAAGTGTACACAATCCTCTGGTACTAGTGAAACCCTAAAGTGTACACAATCCTCTGGTACTAGTGAAACCCTAGAGTGTACACAATCCTCTGGTACTAGTGAAACCCTAGAATACACACTCCTCTGGTACTAGTGAAATCCTAGAGTGTACACAATCCTCTGGTACTAGTGAAACCCTAGAGTGTACACAATCCTCTGGTACTAGTGAAACCCTAGAGTGTACACAATCCTCTGGTACTAGAGAAACCCTAGAATACACACTCCTCTGGTACTAGTGAAACCCTAAAGTGTACACAATCCTCTGGTACTAATGAAACCCTAGTGTGTACACAATCCCCTGGTACTAGTGAAACCCTAGAGTGTACACAATCCTCTGGTACTAGTGAAACCCTAGAGTGTACACAATCCTCTGGTACTAGTGAAACCCTAGAGTGTACACAATCCTCTGGTACTAGTGAAACCCTAGTGTACACAATCCTCTGGTACTAGTGAAACCCTAGAGTGTACACAATCCTCTGGTACTAGTGAAACCCTAGTGTACACAATCCTCTGGTACTAGTGAAACCCTAGAGTGTACACAATCCTCTGGTACTAGTGAAACCCTAGAGTGTACACAATCCTCTGGTACTAGTGAAACCCTAGAGTGTACACAATCCTCTGGTACTAGTGAAACCCTAGAGTGTACACAATCCTCTGGTACTATTGAAACAATCAACAGTTCAAACTTCTTTCGCAGTTTTCTTTCTTTAGTTGTATGTTCTAATCAGAATATTAATTTTGTAATTTCTTCAATTATGCAGTTGAGAATTATTTCCACAAATAGTGATAACTCACGATGACAAACAAAGTATACATACAATCAGAATCTCTGCTTTGCCACCAAGCTCATATAACCATAGCCTTAATAACTACACACCTGGACACACCCAAAGATAAACTTACTATAGATTTAACATGTAGTAATGCAGTATGTAATGGTAGCACCTTAATAACTACACACCTGGACACACCCAAAGATAAACATACTATAGATTTAACATGTAGCAATGCAGTCTGGATTGGTAGCGCAGGAGGCTGAGGCGGATTCTGTGTACATGACCTGTGAGGATATGAATGACAGCAGGAAATACAGGAGCAGGCTTAACAGTGGTAGCATGCTCAGAGGTATTACTGCTAAGCAATGGAGATGTGGGTTCAAGCATGCTCAGGGGTATTACTGCTAAGCAATGGAGATGTGGGTTCAAGCATGCTCAGGGGTATTACTGCTAAGCAATGGAGATGTGGGTTCAAGCATGCTCAGGGGTATTACTGCTAAGCAATGGTGCAATGGAGATGTGGGTTCAAGCATGCTCAGAGGTATTACTGCTAAGCAATGGAGATGTGGGTTCAAGCATGCTCAGGGGTATTACTGCTCAGCAATGGTGCAATGGAGATGTGGGTTCAAGCATGCTCAGAGGTATTACTGCTAAGCAATGGAGATGTGGGTTCAAGCATGCTCAGGGGTATTACTGCTAAGCAATGGTGCAATGGAGATGTGGGTTCAAGCATGCTCAGAGGTATTACTGCTAAGCAATGGTGCAATGGAGATGTGGGTTCAAGCCTGATCAGAGGTATTACTGCTAAGCAATGGTGCAATGGAGATCTGGGTTCAGATCTTATCGCATTATATCTACTGGTATATAATTAACCACTAATTGGACATGTGTCACTTGTGTTAGTAATCGCCTCTGTTATGGCCGCACGCGAGATCGACAAACTTTGCATTATGATACTTGTCATTTCAGTATTTGTTTCATGTGCCACCGAGTAGCGCTAAAACTTCACCCTAAGATAGCACAAATATCATGTTGTTAAAACAGTCAATCAATTCTTTATAATCCCTTATCACAAAAAGGCTGCAGTTATATGAGCATGTATACTGGGGATAATATGAAATAAAAACGATGTCTAAATGACAACTAAAAATGATAATAAAAAAATACCCTTATCCAGTTGTGGACATCATTGCACACAGTATGGTTTCTCGTGATTGTTTTATCATATAACGCTGCAATATCTATTGTTTTATCATATAACGCTGCAATATCTATTGTTTTATCATATAACGCTGCAATATATATTGTTTTATCATATAACGCTACAATATCTATTGTTTTATCATATAACGCTACAATATCTATTGTTTTATCATATATCACATGGCAAGTTAACCAGGACGCCATGATCTCAGTGTTACAGTGTATATACATATACATGGCAAGTTACCCCAGTAGATTTCAACTCTGACCCCAGTAGATTTCAACTCTGACCCCAGTAGATTTCAACTCTGACCCCAGTAGATTTCAACCAGTAGATTTCAACTCTGACTCCAGTAGATTTCAACTCTGACCCCAGTAGATTTCAACTCTGAGCAGCATAGGATCATAAAGGTTGAGATGTAAATGTGGAATTTAAGAGAAGCTATCAAAATAAATGCCACTAACCCTAGCATATTCCCAGTTCAACAAGAAGTCATATAGATCAGTACTGCGGTAAATGAAAGAATGTTGATTCCTTAAACTGGGTGTACTACAGCACAAATATTGTCCTCACCAAATTTGATAGACGCAACTCGACTTATCCGAGTTGGTTTAAGGGAACCTTAGTAGATCTAGGGCAGTAAACAATGCCATCCTAACTGGGTTATCAGGTATAATGTAGATCTAGGGCAGTAAACAATGCCATCCTAACTGGGTTATCAGGTATAATGTAGATCTAGGGCAGTAAACAATGACATCCTAACTGGTTTATCAGGTATAATGTAGATCTAGAGCAGTAAACAATGACATCCTAACTGGGTTATCAGGTATAATGTAGATCTAGAGCAGTAAACAATGACATCCTAACTGGTTTATCAGGTATAATGTAGATCTAGAGCAGTAAACAATGACATCCTAACTGGTTTATCAGGTATAATGTAGATCTAGAGCAGTAAACAATGACATCCTAACTGGGTTATCAGGTATAATGTAGATCTAGGGCAGTAAACAATGCCATCCTAACTGGTTTATCAGGTATAATGTAGATCTAGAGCAGTAAACAATGACATCCTAACTGGGTTATCAGGTATAATGTAGATCTAGAGCAGTAAACAATGACATCCTAACTGGGTTATCAGGTACAATGTAGATCTAGGGCAGTTAACAATGACATCCTAACTGGGTTATCAGGTACAATGGGCTGACGTTAAAGTTCCATATCCTGCACTTCATCATCAGAAAAGTCACTCATAGAACTCTCACTAGAGGAATCTTGATGTTCTTGTTCACGTATAGCTTCTTCTGTTGCATACTTCTTTACATACTCTGTGACAGATAAACATAATACAGCATTAAAACAGATAAACATTACACAGCATTAAAATGGATAAACATAACACAGCATTAAAACAGATAAACATAATACAGCATTAAAACGGATAAACATAACACAGCATTAAAACAGATAAACATAACACAGCATTAAAACAGATCAACATAATACAGCATTAAAACAGATAAACATAATACAGCATTATAACAGATAAACATAATACAGCATTAAAACAGACAAACATAATACAGCATTATAACAGATAAACATAATATAGCATTATAACAGATAAACATAATACAGCATTAAAACAGATAAACATAATATAGCATTATAACAGATAAACATAATACAGCATTAAAACAGATAAACATAATATAGCATTAAAACAGATAAACATAATATAGCATTATAACTAGGGATGTCAACTAGTAGTGATTTTGGTACTCGAGTACTCGGAAAGGTATTCGATCGAGCACTCGGTTACCGTGGATTATGCTTCTTGTCTCGTCAATCAGATTGGTCCTGCTTTTAATCAATTCATTGCTTTGATGTGTTGTCAAGTCTTTCAAAGTACTTCCATACCACAGATTTAGGTGGAGGCATTCTCACAATTCACTTATATTACTATACTACTATTATATTCTAAAGATCTCTTCACAGTTTAACAGCGTTAACGTTAATGGCAAAAGTAACGATATTTATTATTTAACAACTATTTCGGTATTGCCCTGCTATGGGTAGCTGTTTAAAGTTCTAAATTGAGTAATCAATTAAGAGTCAATTATAACATCAAAACAAGTTCCGACCACCAGACAAAAGATGTCATTCACACGACAGACAATCGGACGACCTGCCTCAGTAGTGACGACAATGATAAAACAATTTGCATCAAACTTACGCTTCCCAATTAAGTTGAATCAACACCTTAATTATTCGGTCACTGTATCTCTGTGTGATATACAGGTATTGTTATATATGCTGTATATTGCATTGTTTGGTACAGCGGAAGTTTCGCTAATCCCACTGATGACGATTTGTTCACAGGCAACTCCGTATTTGCGCAAAATAAAGATTTGTTGATTTTTTTTTAACCGAGTACTCGATTATCTGAAAAGTATTCGATACTCAGACGTTCGATCATGTACTCGAGTACTCGTTGACATCCCTAATTATAACAGATAAACATTTGGTACCGTGCATTTTTCGCCCATTATTCGTTTATAATGCCAAAATGTGGTGTTCTTAAAATTGCAAAAGTAACCCAGACGACCTATTGTTATGAAGTTGGTTTTCTGCCTATTATATCACAAAGTATGTGGCATGCACAATTTTAGAAAATTGTCTCCGCTAAAACTTATTCCAGGATATGTCTTTAAATTGACCTAGTGACCAAGTTGGTTTAACAGTATCACCTAACTTAAACAAACTTGGCAGGTCATTGTCCTAGTGACCTAGTTGGTTTAACAGCTTGACCTAACTTAAACAAACTTGGCAGAGGTCATTGACCTAGTGATCTAGTTGGCTTAACAGCTTGACCTACCTAACTTAAACAAACTTGGCAGAGGTCATTGACCTAGTGATCTAGTTGGTTTAACAGCTTGACCTACCTAACTTAAACAAACTTGGCAGAGGTCATTGACCTAATGACCTAGTTGGTTTAACAGCTTGACCTACCTAACTTAAACAAACTTGGCAGAGGTCATTGCTTGAGATCAAGCTTAGTCAAATTCTACAATGATTACTTTCTTCAATATCAGGTGTGACAGTGCTGTAGCTATGCATTGTTCCTCAAAAGTAAGAAATGATATTTTGAAAATCAAAAGAAAAATAAAGTGAATAAAACCTTTCTGATACATACTGATATGAACTCGCTACTTGTACACCTATATAAAATATTCTACAACATATCAGTTTCACAAATTCTACACCTGTTTTTCATGCAAATTGGTTTCTTTGCAGCAAAAAATAAAGATACATATACGACAGCTTAAAAATGGAATGGAGCAGGGACAGACAAACTAAGCATCTTTTCACCAACCTGTGACTTTTTTCTTGTAGTCCTCGGGCTTGTGAAGATACATTGCTGCTGCATCTCCATTCAGGGGATCTATAGGATTCGGGTAGCTTAGCAACTGTGGCAAGAATGACTCAAATATGTTGGAGAGATCTGAAAATGTGCAAACAATCACAATTTTTTGATCAAGCATACACTTGTTGGATGTAACCTTACACACTACAATATATCCCACAAATATATAATTATATAATTATTAATCACATTCCAACAATAGGTTCAAGAGAAGGCAATTAAAGGGTTTCCTTTAAGTTCACCCAGTGATACACAGTGACACCCAGTGATACACAGTGACACCCACTGATACCCAGTGATACTGTGTGATACCCAGTGATACTGTGTGATACCCAGTGATACCCAGTGATACTGTGTGATACCCAATGATACCCAGTGATACTGTGTGACACCCAATGATACCCAGTGATACTGTGTGACACCCAATGATACCCAGTGATACTGTGTGATACCCAATGATACCCAGTGATACTGTGTGATACCCAATGATACCCAGTGATACTGTGTGACACCCAATGATACCCAGTGATACTGTGTGACACCCAATGATACCCAGTGATACTGTGTGACCATGATACCCAATGATACCCAGTGATACTGTGTGATACCCAATGATACCCAGTGATACTGTGTGACACCCAATGATACCCATGATACGTGATACTGTGTGACACCCAATGATACCCAGTGATACCAGTGATACTGTGTGATACCCAATGATACCCAGTGATACTGTGTGATACCCAGTGATACCAGTGATACTGTGTGATACCCAATGATACCCAGTGATACTGTGGTGATACCCAGTGATACCCAGTGATACTGTGTGATACCCAATGATACCCAGTGATACTATGTGATACTGTGTGATACCCAATGATACTGTGTGATACCAATGATACCCAGTGATACTGTGTGACACCCAATGATACCCAGTGATACTGTGTGATACCCAGTGATACTGTGTGACACCCAATGATACCCAGTGATACTGTGTGATACCCAATGATACCCAGTGATACTGTGTGACACCCAGTGATACCCAGTGATACCCAGTGATACCCAGTGATACTGTGTGATACCCAATGATACCCAGTGATACTGTGTGATACCCAATGATACCCAGTGATACTGTGTGATACCCAATGATACCCAGTGATACTGTGTGACACCCAATGATACCCAGTGATACTGTGTGATACCCAATGATACCCAGTGATACTGTGTGATACCCAATGATACCCAGTGATACTGTGTGATACCCAATGATACCCAGTGATACTGTGTGATACCCAATGATACCCAGTGATACTGTGTGATACCCAATGATACCCAGTGATACTGTGTGATACCCAATGATACCCAGTGATACTGTGTGATACCCAATGATACCCAGTGATACTGTGTGACACCCAATGATACCCAGTGATACTGTGTGATACCCAATGATACCCAGTGATACTGTGTGATACCCAATGATACCCAGTGATACTGTGTGATACCCAATGATACCCAGTGATACTGTGTGATACCCAATGATACCCAGTGATACTGTGTGATACCCAATGATACCCAGTGATACTGTGTGATACCCAATGATACCCAGTGATACTGTGTGATACCCAATGATACCCAGTGATACTGTGTGACACCCAGTGATACCCAGTGATACCCAGTGATACCCAGTGATACTATGTGATACCCAATGATACCCAGTGATACTATGTGATACTGTGTGATACCCAATGATACTGTGTGATACCCAATGATACCCAGTGATACTGTGTGACACCCAATGATACCCAGTGATACTGTGTGATACCCAGTGATACCCAGTGATACTGTGTGACACCCAGTGATACCCAGTGATACTGTGTGATACCCAATGATACCCAGTGATACTGTGTGATACCCAATGATACCCAGTGATACTGTGTGATACCCAATGATACCCAGTGATACTGTGTGATACCCAATGATACCCAGTGATACTGTGTGACACCCAATGATACCCAGTGATACTGTGTGATACCCAATGATACCCAGTGATACTGTGTGACACCCAATGATACCCAGTGATACTGTGTGACACCCAATGATACCCAGTGATACTGTGTGACACCCATGATACCCAGTGATACTGTGTGACACCCAATGATACCCAGTGATACTGTGTGACACCCAATGATACCCAGTGATACTGTGTGACACCCAATGATACCCAGTGATACTGTGTGACACCCAATGATACCCAGTGATACTGTGTGACACCCAATGATACCCAATGATACTGTGTGACACCCAGTGATACCCAGTGATACTGTGAGATACCCAGTGATACTGTGTGACACCCAGTAATACCCAATGATACTGTGTGACACCCAGTGATACCCAGTGATACTGTGTGACACCCAATGATACCTAGTGATACTATGTGACACCCAATGATACCCAGTGATACTGTGTGACACCCAATGATACCCACTGATACTGTGTGACACCCAGTGATACCCAATGATACTGTGTGACACCCAATGATACCTAGTGATACTATGTGACACCCAATGATACCCAGTGATACCCAATGATACTGTGTGACACCCAATGATACTGTGTGACACCCAATGATACCCAGTGATACTATGTGACACCCAATGATACCCAGTGATACCCAATGATACTGTGTGACACCCAATGATACACAGTGATACCCAATGATACCCAATGATACTGTGTGACATCCAATGATACTGTGTGACACCCAATGATACTGTGTGACACCCAATGATACCCAATGATACTGTGTGATACCCAATTATACCCAGTGATACTGTGTGATACTGTGTGATACCCAATGATACCCAGTGATACTATGTGACACCCAATGATACCCAGTGATACTGTGTGACACCCAATGATACCCAGTGATACTGTGTGACACCCAATGATACCCAGTGATACTGTGTGACACCCAATGATACTGTGTGACACCCAATGATACCCAGTGATACTGTGTGACACCCAATGATACCCAGTGATACTGTGTGACACCCAATGATACTGTGTGACACCCAATGATACTGTGTGACACCCAATGATACCCAGTGATACTGTGTGACACCCAATGATACCCAATGATACTGTGTGACACCCAGTGATACCCAATGATACTGTGTGACACCCAATGATACCTAGTGATACTATGTGACACCCAATGATACCCAGTGATACCCAATGATACTGTGTGACACCCAATGATACTGTGTGACACCCAATGATACCCAGTGATACTATGTGACACCAATGATACCCTGACACCCAATGATACCCAGTGATACCCAATGATACGGTGTGACACCCAATGATACTGTGTGACACCCAATGATACCCAATGATACTGTGTGACACCCAATGATACTGTGTGACACCCAATGATACCCAGTGATACTATGTGACACCCAATGATACCCAGTGATACCCAATGATACACAGTGATACCCAATGATACGGTGTGACACCCAATGATACTGTGTGACACCCAATGATACCCAATGATACTGTGTGACATCCAATGATACTGTGTGACACCCAATGATACTGTGTGACACCCAATGATACCCAATGATACTGTGTGATACCCAATTATACCCAGTGATACTGTGTGATACTGTGTGATACTGTGTGATACCCAGTGATACTGTGTGATACCCAATGATACCCAGTGATACTATGTGACACCCAATGATACCCAGTGATACTGTGTGACACCCAATGATACTGTGTGACACCCCATGATACTGTGTGACACCCAATGATACTGTGTGACACCCAATGATACACAGTGATACCCAGTGATACTGTGTGACACCCAATGATACCCAGTGATACTGTGTGACACCCAATGATACCCAGTGATACTGTGTGACACCCAATGATACCCAGTGATACTGTGTGACACCCAATGATACCCAGTGATACTGTGTGACACCCAATGATACCCAGTGATACCCAGTGATACTGTGTGACACCTGATACCCAGTGATACTGTGTGATACCCAATGATACCCAGTGATACTATGTGATACCATGAACCAATGATACCCATGATACCCAGTGATACTGTGTGACACCCAATGATACCCAGTGATACCCAGTGATACCCAATGACACCCAATGATACCCAGTGATACTGTGTGATACCCAATGATACTGTGTGACACCAATGATACCCAGTGATACTGTGTGATACCCAATGATACCCAATGATACCCAGTGATACTGTGTGATACCCAATGATACCCAGTGATACTGTGGTGATACCCAATGATACCCAGTGATACTGTGTGACACCCAATGATACCCAGTGATACTTGTGATACCCAATGATACCCAGTGATACTGTGTGACACCCAATGATACCCAGTGATACTGTGTGATACCCAATGATACCCAGTGATACTGTGTGATACCCAGTGATACTGTGTGATACCCAATGATACCCAGTGATACTGTGTGATACCCAATGATACCCAGTGATACTGTGTGATACCCAATGATACCCAGTGATACTGTGTGATACCCAATGATACCCAGTGATACTGTGTGATACCCAGTGATACTGTGTGATACCCAATGATACCCAGTGATACTGTGTGATACCCAATGATACCCAGTGATACTGTGTGATACCCAATGATACCCAGTGATACTGTGTGACACCCAATGATACCCAGTGATACTGTGTGACACCCAATGATACCCAGTGATACCCGTGATACTGTGTGACACCCATGATACCCAGTGATACTGTGTGACCTGTACCCAATGATACCCAGTGATACTGTGTGACACCCAATGATACCCATGATACCCAGTGATACTGTGTGATACCCAATGATACCCAGTGATACTGTGTGACCCCAATGATACCCATGTCCCATGATACTGTGTGACACCCAATGATACCCAATGATACCCAGTGATACTGTGTGATACCCAGTGATACCCAGTGATACTGTGTGATACCCAATGATACCCAGTGATACTGTGTGATACCCAGTGATACCCAGTGATACTATGTGATACCCAGTGATACTATGTGATACCAATGATACTGTGTGATACCCAGTGATACTGTGTGATACCCAATGATACTGTGTGATACCCAGTGATACCCAGTGATACTGTGTGATACCCAATGATACCCAGTGATACTGTGTGATACCCAATGATACTGTGTGATACCCATGATACCCAATGATACTGTGTGATACCCAGTGATACTGTGTGATACCCAATGATACCCAGTGATACTTTGATACCCAGTGATACTGTGTGACACCCAATGATACCCAGTGATACTGTGTGACACCCAGTGATACCCAGTGATACTGTGTGATACCCATGATACCCAATGATACCCAGTGATACTGTGTGATACCCATGATACCCAATGATACTGTGTGATACCCAGTGATACTGTGTGACACCCAATGATACCCAGTGATACTGTGTGATACCCAATGATACCCAGTGATACTGTGTGATACCCAGTGATACCCAGTGATACTGTGTGATACCCAATGATACCCAGTGATACTGTGTGACACCCAATGATACCCAGTGATACTGTGTGATACCCAATGATACCCAGTGATACTGTGTGATACCCAGTGATACTGTGTGATACCCAATGATACTGTGTGAACCCAATGATACTGTGTGACACCCAGTGATACCCAGTGATACTGTGTGATACCCAGTGATACGTGATACCAGTGATACTGTGTGATACCCAGTGATACTGTGTGCCAGTGATACTGTGTGATACCCAATGATACCCAGTGATACTGTGTGATACCCAATGATACCCAGTGATACTGTGTGATACCCAGTGATACTGTGTGTGTGTGTGTGTTGTGTGTTGTGTGCCAATGATACTGTGTGATACCAATGATACCCAGTGATACTGTGTGATACCCAGTGATACCCAGTGATACTGTGTGATACCCAGTGATACCCAGTGATACTGTGTGATACCCAATGATACCCAGTGATACTGTGTGACACCCAATGATACCCAGTGATACTGTGTGACACCCAATGATACCCAGTGATACTGTGTGATACCAATGATACCCAGTGATACCCAGGAGACTGTGTGATACCCAATGATACTCAGTGATACCCAGTGATACTGTGTGATACCCAATGATACCCAATGATACCCAGTGATACTGTGTGATACCCAGTGATACTGGTGATACCCAGTGATACTGTGTGATACCCAGTGATACTATGTGATACCCATGATACCCAGTGATACTGTGTGACACCCAGTGATACCCAGTGATATATGTGTGATACCCAGTGATACCCAGTGATACCCAATGATACTGTGTGATACCCAGTGATACCCAGTGATACTGTGTGACACCCAATGATACCCAGTGATACTGTGTGACACCCAGTGATACCCAGTGATACTGTGTGATACCCAGTGATACTGTGTGATACCCAGTGATACTGTGTGATACCCAGTGATACTATGTGATACCCAATGATACCCAGTGATACTGTGTGACACCCAGTGATACCCAGTGATACTGTGTGATACCCAGTGATACTGTGTGATACCCAATGATACAGTGATACTGTGTGACACCCCAATGATACCCAGTGATACTGTGAAACCCAGTGATACCCAATGATACTGTGTGACACCCAGTGATACCCAGTGATACTGTGTGACACCCAATGATACCCAGTGATACTGTGTGACACCCAATGATACCTAGTGATACTATGTGACACCCAATGATACCCAGTGATACTGTGTGACACCCAATGATACCCAGTGATACTGTGAGATACCCAGTGATACTGTGTGACACCCAGTAATACCCAATGATACTGTGTGACACCCAGTGATACCCAGTGATACTGTGTGACACCCAATGATACCCAGTGATACTGTGTGACAC
>CM026398.1:39254474-39303059 GCA_014843695.1 Archivesica marissinica
GTGATACTGTGTGATACCCAATGATACCCAATGATACTGTGTGACACCCAATGATACCCAGTGATACTGTGTGACACCCAATGATACTGTGTGATACTGTGTGACACCCAATGATACCCAGTGATACTGTGTGATACCCAATGATACCCAGTGATACTATGTGACACCCAATGATACCCAGTGATACTGTGTGATACCCAATGATACCCAGTGATACTGTGTGACACCCAATGATACCCAGTGATACTGTGTGATACCCAATGATACCCAATGATACTATGTGATACCCAGTGAAACTGTGTGATACCCAATGATACTCAGTGATACCCAATGATACTGTGTGATACCCAATGATACCCAATGATACCCAGTGATACTGTGTGATACCCATGATACCCAGTGATACTGTGTGATACCCAATGATACCCAGTGATACTGTGTGATACCCAATGATACCCAGTGATACTGTGTGACACCCAGTGATACCCAGTGATACTGTGTGACACCCAATGATACCCAGTGATACTGTGTGATACCCAATGATACCCAGTGATACTGTGTGATACCCAATGATACCCAGTGATACTGTGTGATACCCAATGATACCCAGTGATACTGTGTGACACCCAATGATACCCAGTGATACTGTGTGATACCCAATGATACCCAGTGATACTGTGTGAACCCAATGATACCCAGTGATACTGTGTGATACCCAATGATACCCAGTGATACCAATGATACCAGTGATACCCAATGATACCCAGTGATACTGTGTGATACCCAATGATACCCAGTGATACTGTGTGACACCCAATGATACCCATGATACTGTGTGACACCCAATGATACCCAGTGATACTGTGTGATACCCAGTGATACCCAGTGATACTATGTGACACCCAATGATACCCAGTGATACTGTGTGACACCCAATGATACTGTGTGACACCCAATGATACTGTGTGACACCCAATGATACCCAGTGATACTGTGTGACACCCAATGATACCAGTGATACCCAGTGATACTGTGTGACACCCAATGATACCCAGTGATACTGTGTGACACCCATGATACCCAGTGATACTGTGTGATACCCAATGATACCCAGTGATACTGTGTGACACCCAATGATACCCAGTGATACTGTGTGACACCCAATGATACTGTGTGACACCCAATGATACTGTGTGACACCCATGATACCCAGTGATACTGTGTGACACCCAATGATACCCAGTGATACTGTGTGACACCCAGTGATACCCAATGATACTGTGTGACACCCAATGATACCTAGTGATACTATGTGACACCCAATGATACCCAGTGATACCCAATGATACTGTGTGACACCCAATGATACTGTGTGACACCCAATGATACCCAGTGATACTATGTGACACCCAATGATACCCAGTGATACCCAATGATACTGTGTGACACCCAATGATACACAGTGATACCCAATGATACCCAATGATACTGTGTGACATCCAATGATACTGTGTGACACCCAATGATACTGTGTGACACCCAATGATACCCAATGATACTGTGTGATACCCAATTATACCCAGTGATACTGTGTGATACTGTGAACGTGATACTGTGTGATACCCAGTGATACTGTGTGATACCCAATGATACCCAGTGATACTATGTGACACCCAATGATACCCAGTGATACTGTGTGACACCCAATGATACTGTGTGACACCCCATGATACTGTGTGACACCCAATGATACTGTGTGACACCCAATGATACCCAGTGATACCCAGTGATACTGTGTGACACCCAATGATACCCAGTGATACTGTGTGACACCCATGATACCCAGTGATACTGTGTGATACCCAATGACACCCAGTGATACCCAGTGATACCCAGTGATACCCAGTGATACTGTGTGATACCCAATGATACCCAGTGATACTGTGTGACACCCAATGATACCCAGTGATACTGTGTGACACCCAATGATACTGTGTGACACCCAATGATACCCAGTGATACTGTGTGACACCCAATGATACCCAGTGATACTGTGTGACACCCAATGATACTGTGTGACACCCAATGATACCAGTGATACTGTGTGACACCCAATGATACCCAGTGATACTGTGTGACACCCAATGATACCCAGTGATACTGTGTGACACCCAATGATACCCAGTGATACTGTGTGACACCCAATGATACCCAGTGATACTGTGTGACACCCAATGATACTGTGTGACACCCATATACCCATGATACTATGTGAACCCAATGATACCAGTGATACTGTGTGATACCCAATGATACCAGTGATACTGTGTGACACCCAATGATACCCAGTGATACTGTGTGACACCCAATGATACCCAGTGATACTGTGTGATACCCAATGATACCCAGTGATACTGTGTGACACCCAATGATACCCAGTGATACTATGTGACACCCAATGATACCCAGTGATACTGTGTGATACCCAGTGATACTGTGTGACACCCAATGATACCCAGTGATACCCAGTGATACCAATGATACCCAGTGATACTGTGTGATACCCAATGATACCCAGTGATACTGTGTGACACCCAATGATACCCAGTGATACTGTGTGACACCCAATGATACCCAGTGATACTGTGTGATACCCATGATACCCAGTGATACTGTGTGATACCCAATGATACCCAGTGATACTGTGTGATACCCAATGATACCCAGTGATACTGTGTGATACCCAATGATACCCAGTGATACTGTGTGACACCCAATGATACCCAGTGATACTGTGTGATACCCAATGATACCCAGTGATACTGTGTGATACCCAATGATACCCAGTGATACTGTGTGACACCCAATGATACCCAGTGATACTGTGTGATACCCAATGATACCCAATGATACTATGTGATACCCAGTGATACTGTGTGATACCCAATGATACCCAGTGATACCCAGTGATACTGTGTGATACCCAATGATACCCAGTGATACTGTGTGATACCCAATGATACCCAGTGATACTGTGTGACACCCAATGATACCCAGTGATACTGTGTGACACCCAGTGATACTGTGTGATACCCAATGATACCCAATGATACTTGTGATACCCAGTGATACTGTGTGATACCCAATGATACCCAGTGATACCTGTGATACCCAATGATACCCAATGATACTATGTGATACCCAGTGATACTGTGTGATACCCAATGATACCCAGTGATACTGTGTGACACCCAATGATACCCAGTGATACTGTGTGATACCCAATGATACTGTGTGACACCCAATGATACCCAGTGATACTGTGTGACACCCAATGATACCCAGTGATACTGTGTGATACCCAATGATACCCAGTGATACTGTGTGACACCCAATGATACCCAGTGATACCCAGTGATACTGTGTGATACCCAGTGATACTGTGTGACACCCAATGATACCCAGTGATACTGTGTGAACCCAATGATACCCAGTGATACTGTGTGAACCCAATGATACCCAGTGATACTGTGTGATACCCAATGATACCCAGTGATACTGTGTGATACCCAATGATACCCAGTGATACTGTGTGATACCCAATGATACTGTGTGATACCCAATGATACCCAGTGATACTGTGTGATACCCAATGATACTGTGATACCCAGTGATACTGTGTGACACCCAATGATACCCATGAACTGATACCCAGTGATACTGTGTGACACCCAATGATACCCAGTGATACTGTGTGATACCCAGTGATACTGTGTGATACCCAATGATACCCAGTGATACTGTGTGACACCCAATGATACCCAGTGATACTGTGTGACACCCAATGATACCCAGTGATACTCAGTGATACTGTGTGACACCCAGTGAAACTGTGTGACACTCAGTGATAAACAGTGATAAACAGTGACACCCAGTGATAAACAGTGACACCCAGTGATAAACAGTGACACCCAATGACTCCCAGTGATACCCAGTGATACTGTGTGAACAAATTTGGTAGAAGTTGTGGAAAGGATGCTACATACAAAATTTGCAAAAACTATCCGAGAAGAAGGTGTTCCGAAAGTTGTTCTAAGGTGAACCATTAACTTGTATAAACTTTGTATTAGTCACATCATTTAAACAAACTTGTTAGGTGGTTGTTGTGAGGATGCTTGCTATAACAGCAGTAATGAGTATATACCAGCTTTGTAAATATTCCTACCAATTGAACATAGCCATGTGGGGTGGGGTGGGGGGGGGCAAGGTGAGCTAAAACATGCATTATAATCTGATCCAATTGTCAAATCAATAACATGCAATGTTAAACTGCAAATATATATACTATGTATCAAATCAACAACTATATAACATATGGGTAACAGAAGACAATAACGTCATTCAACACTACATGTATCAGTATTTTTGTTCATACTTCCTATATGAGACACTCAGTTACATATACATGTAGTATATTCCCCCACAATGTTAATAGATGGTGTTATTTACCATGGATGTAATAGACGTGTGTGCATATACATCAATTATAAGCATCTCAAGTGGTCACAGGCTTCCCCCTGTCGTAAGTATTGTCTGCACCAATTATATCGCCAATTGAAAAAAACTGGAGCATATTAAAAAACTTGGAGCTAATTAAGAGCCATATATTCCACACATAAATATTTGAAGCCATGTACTTGAAAAAATATATATTAAAAAACCAAAAGTTGTGCAATTTTGTTTTCGCCAAGTTTTAAAGCCAGTATTTGTTTTTTGTCGCCGACATTGGCGTCTGACATCGGGAACACTGGGTCACAGCTTCTGGACCATATAAAAGCTATCCTTATATATACATATTAATAACCATATATGAATATTTCTTTTCGTCTATTTACCCACACCTGCATCCACCACCCACATCCCTGTAACATCCAATTTACTACCATGCCCATCCTTGTTGTACAGACATGCATCCACCACCCACATCCCTGTAACATCCAATTTACTACACTCCCTATCCTTGTTGTACAGGGTGCATCCACCGCCCACATCCCTGTAACATCCAATTTACTACCCTCCCCATCCTTGTTGTACAGGCATGCAACAACCACCCACATCCCTGTAACATACAATGTACTACCCTCCCCATCCTTGTTGTACAGGCATGCAACAACCACCCACATCCCTGTAACATACAATGTACTACCCTCCCCATCCTTGTTGTACAGGCATGCATCCACCACCCACATCCCTGTAACATCCAATTTACTACCCTCCCCATCCTTGTTGTACAGGCATGCAATAACCACCCACATCCCTGTAACATCCAATTTACTACCCTCCCCATCCTTGTTGTACAGACATGCATCCACCACCCACATCCCTGTAACATCCAATTTACTACCCTCCCCATCCTTGTTGTACAGACATGCATCCACCACCCACATCCCTGTAACATCCAATTTACTACCCTCCCCATCCTTGTTGTACAGGGTGCATCCACCACCCACATCCCTGTAACATCCAATTTACTACCCTCCTATCCTTGTTGTACAGGCATGCATCCACCACCCACATCCCTGTAACATCCAATTTACTACCCTCCTATCCTTGTTGTACAGACATGCATCCACCACCCACATCCCTGTAACATCCAATTTACTACCCTCCTATCCTTGTTGTACAGACATGCATCCACCACCCACATCCCTGTAACATCCAATTTACTACCCTCCCTATCCTTGTTGTACAGGCGGAACAAAATGTAATATGAGTGTGTAGAGAAAGATCACATTAGATATATAGACAACACAAGATACTGTGATCTTACATTAAATGTTATGTACACACAAGATACTACCATGTTACATTAAATGTATGCTACACACAAGACACTGCCATGTTACAATAAATATATAAGATACTGCCATGTTACATTAAATATATGCTACACACAAGATACTGCCATGTTACATTAAATATATGCTACACACAAGATACTGCCATGTTACATTAAATATATAAGATACTGCCATGTTACATTAAATATATAAGATACTGCCATGTTACATTAAATATATGCTACACACAAGATACTGCCATGTTACATTAAATATATGCTACACACAAGATACTGCCATGTTACATTAAATATATGCTACACACAAGATACTGCCATGTTACATTAAATATATGCTACACACAAGATACTGCCATGTTACATTAAATATATGCTACACACAAGATACTGCCATGTTACATTAAATATATGCTACACACAAGATACTGCCATGTTACATTAAATATATGCTACACACAAGATACTGCCATCTTACATTAAATATATGCTACACACAAGACACTGCCATGTTACAATAAATATATAAGATACTGCCATCTTACATTAAATATATGCTACACACAAGATACTGCCATGTTACATTAAATGTATGCTACACACAAGACACTGCCATGTTACAATAAATATATAAGATACTGCCATGTTACATTAAATATATGCTACACACAAGATACTGCCATGTTACATTAAATATATGCTACACACAAGATACTGCCATGTTACATTAAATATATGCTACACACAAGATACTGCCATGTTACATTAAATATATGCTACACACAAGATACTGCCATGTTACATTAAATATATGCTACACACAAGACACTGCCATGTTACAATAAATATATAAGATACTGCCATGTTACATTAAATATATGCTACACACAAGATACTGCCATGTTACATTAAATATATGCTACACACAAGATACTGCCATGTTACATTAAATATATGCTACACACAAGATACTGCCATCTTACATTAAATATATGCTACACACAAGATACTGCCATCTTACATTAAATATATGCTACACACAAGATACTGCCATGTTACATTAAATATATGCTACACACAAGATACTGCCATCTTACATTAAATATATGCTACACACAAGATACTGCCATGTTACATTAAATATAAGATACTGCCATGTTACATTAAATATATGCTACACACAAGATACTGCCATGTTACATTAAATATATGCTACACACAAGATACTGCCATGTTACATTAAATATATAAGATACTGCCATGTTACATTAAATATATGCTACACACAAGATACTGCCATGTTACATTAAATATATGCTACACACAAGATACTGCCATGTTACATTAAATATATGCTACACACAAGATACTGCCATCTTACATTAAATATATGCTACACACAAGATACTGCCATCTTACATTAAATATATGCTACACACAAGATACTGCCATCTTACATTAAATATATGCTACACACAAGATACTGCCATGTTACATTAAATATATAAGATACTGCCATGTTACATTAAATATATGCTACACACAAGATACTGCCATGTTACATTAAATATATAAGATACTGCCATGTTACATTAAATATATAAGATACTGCCATGTTACATTAAATATATAAGATACTGCCATGTTACATTAAATATATGCTACACACAAGATACTGCCATCTTACATTAAATATATGCTACACACAAGATACTGCCATGTTACATTAAATGTATGCTACACACAAGCCAATCATAAAACACAGACAGATATGTAGTCCAGTGGTAACACGCTGGACTGGTAATCCAGGGATCGCAGGTTCGATCCCCGTCTGACCCTAATAAAATTAATAGTCTTTCAGATGGGACCTTAAACCGAGGTCTCGTGTTGGTGCTTTACACCGTGCACGTAAAAGAACCAGAGGAGATTCTGGAATGGGTCTCTGTCTGTATCATGCACTATCCTCCAAAATCTAAAACAACTAATCTCTTCAGGAGGCATCGATCATATGGGCAACCGGTAGCGACGATAGATAAATGTAAAAACACAAAACATCATAAAACATAGGAAAAGTTTTCTTACCATAAAGGGCTGTCCATGCTTGATTAATAACATCCAAGCACACTGTCCCAGATCTGTCAAAATTGCATGCAATATATCATTTATAAACAATGTATAGAACTGTTATTTACACATTTATAAACAATTTATAAACAATGTATCTGTTATTTACACTATGAAGAGACAATTAGATCTGTAAGTAATTTGAAGTTCTGAGCGTTACATAGTATAGCGAAGAACATATGTCTTAGAGTACTGTAAGCAATACATTAGTTAATGTGCGGTTCAGTCATGTATGTGTATGTATGTGATCACATTACTGAGTGGTCAAACAGGTTTGTGGTGCTAATACGCCATGAGGAAATCGTTTAGTAAAATCAGTTCTAGTTCTGACAGCGATTAACACATACTTAAATTTAAATTTCGCTATTCCAATTCTCATATGCACAAAGATATATAGAAAAGTAATATTACACATTTATTCAATGTAAGCAACATAAGTTCTCAACGATGTTGAGCGACGTAAAAGTAATGTATTTATTGAATAATAGTATATAGATGCAAGATGGGTGGAATGTGGTGGTCTGATGGACCAGGTGAAGTTTTTCAGAGTATTTTACATTAACTATAGTGGGTGAAGTTTTCTCTCTGGTTTTTACCCTGGCTTTATACATCACATGTCGCATCTGTCATAGTTAGCATTGTCAAAGATGTAGTATATACAATGCATGTTAGAAAGTATGTTATTATGTATATTTACAAGTATGTATGAAAGTATATGAATGAACTAGTGACATCTGTCTATCGCACTTCATTGCCCATTGCAAAAACTGTGTTGTTTTGTGCGCCAAGATGTTCCAAGGTGTAAATGTAAATATTTTAGTGACATGGATGTGTTTACAGGGATCATTCTAGAGGGCGATGTGGGCGAAATTGTCGCCTAGGGACCCTGACTTCGCCCTCTGGGGGCCCCTCTTCTCCATAATAAAATTAAAAAAATATATTTTTTGGTTTTTACGATTTTCAAACAAAATTTTGTCTAGTAAGATACACTGGCCCATTATAAAGCAATCCTTCTATTGAAATGTTGTATTTAATGGTTGTACTGTGCATTTTAACCCTATTTTGCAGAAGTATATTAAAGAACACCATTTAAGGAAGCGATCACGCGCTTTCTCACTTCTCCAAAAAATTCTGACCTAGAATGAACCCTGTGTTTATATAATAAATATGAATTGATACAATATTGACAACAAAACTACACCTGGAAGTCACGATAGCGCATCAGTACCTCACTCGCTTCAGGTGTGAGAGGCTTGGAGGTCGCTCCAGGCAATAGTCATTACGATTGTGTCCTTAGGCAAGCCACTAAATTCCACATTGCCTGAACTCTCTCCCTCAAGGTGATGGTTTCCATCAGGAATGAGGTCTCAGGTGCGGCTAAACTAATTTGTAAGAACCTGTTTCGCAATCGAGCTTATATAAATTGGCATGAACTAAATCTACACATGGCCAGAGGAACCTATATCATGATGTAATTTAAATTCTTACACTTCATCAATGTTCGGATGGAAGATACGGTTCATGAAGCCGATGGAAGGGGATTTGAATGGATACTTCTCAGGGAGATCAACTCGTACTTTCCACACTCCACCCTCGTACGGTGCTGAAAATGCAATAATTAAAGTTGTACTATTGACATGTAAGTTACAGTACTATTAATAGAACATAAATGAACTTGTCTAAACACTTGAACTAGTGCTGCAAACAGGATTAACATCAAGAGGGTATGACACTATATCGCATACCGTACATGGAGAAGAAAAATAGTATAAAATTTGGAATTTTAACATACAAGTAAGTAGCAATGTTCAGAAAAGAGGCAGGGTACATTTTGAGCCGTGAAGTAGGTCTGCCCGCACCAAAGCACTCACCCATTGAGGCTTCTATAAAAACATTTAAACAATCAAATTGGTTGAATTGGTATCCCCCCCCCCCTCGGCGAATATGATCCTTTATTAATTTTATGAAATGGCAAGATTACCTTGGTAACACTAATGTAATAAATTGGTTGACGTTATTGCAAGTATGGGATAGACCAAAAAGTGCAAACCAGTATTATAGTCGTGTTTCTTTATACCAATCTTCCTGAAACTTTGCCAGAGTTTTGTCAAACCTGTCAGACAAATGATTAAAATGCACTTTAAATCTATTTTGTCTGACTGGATGGATATTTCATCTATCATGTCATGCGGTTCTGCAGATTTCAGGAAGACTGTTATACCATATTTAATGAAAATTAGAATTTGTGGATGTTTTGTACTGTTGACCTATATGTACCGGTATATGTAATCTGATAACAATATTAATGTGCATTGTCCTGAACGGTGCTATGTGTTCGATATTGACCGATTAATTGGAAACCATTTTATAAAAGTCGAGATCTTTGACCTACTGAGCCCAACATTTGTTAGAGAACATCTAGTCCATTATCCCAGCTGTTTAAATATCCCAGCTGTTTGCTGTTTAAATATCCCAGTGTGTAAATATACCAGCTGTGTAAATATCCCAGCTGAATAAATATCCCAGCTGTGTAAATATACCAGCTGTGTAAATATACCAGCTGTGTAAATATCCCAGCTGTGTAAATATACCAGCTGTATAAATATCCCAGCTGTATACCAAATATGAAGACTATAGTTATAGCCATTCTTCAATCACTGTTCACATGAAGGTCAGAATGACATACCATGAAAATACATGGATCAGACTCCCAAAATCAGTAATGTTCATTGGTTGGATTTGTTCTTACAAGTACGTTCATACATGTAGCTACATGAAATGAGTTAATTGCTGTTTGATAATGGCTGTTGTTAATTGCCGTTTAAACTGCTTCAAGTATAAATATATTGATAAATGTCAAATTTAAACTGATTTGTAACAGATACTGTATTTTACAAAATGTATATCCACACATCAAAACATTGATATATTCAACAGATATGCTTAACTCTTTGCACGCTAGCGGCAGATAAAATCACCTTTGCAAACAGCATAGAGCCAGATCAGACGGCACAGAACGTGCCGTCTGATCAGGCTCTATGCTGTTTGCTATTCGGATAGTGGAGCTAAAACACTTGGCTGAATAGCAAACAACATGGATCCTGATCAGACGCGGCGTTACGCCGCGGCTGATCTGGATCTATGTTGTTTGCAAATGTGATTTTATTTACTCAGCAGGCAAAGGGTTAATATAGACTTAGTTTGGCATCTCTCCTGTCCTGTGTACATTCCAGGGCACCTCCAGTCTGTCTATTCATTCGGGGGTGTATGCACATGTAAGCATTAACTCATTGGTAATAAACTGCAACTTCTTTAGAACTATACATACATGTACTACAGTATCATTAATCTGTATATCCCAAAAACAGAAGGGAATATTGGTGAGCAAAGAAGCTTGCAGAACTCTCTGGTACAACAGATGTCATACAGTAGAATGTAATTACCATTGATTCATTAAATGTATGGTAGTTAATCAATAGCCCTACGGTATCTCTCCATTGTTATGGGAGTACAGGCTGATATGTATGCCCCAGTGTTTGTATCACACATCACTGAGATTAAATGACATGCAGTCAGATTGTATCCTTCTTTAACACAGGTATAATTACAATGTACATGCAGGCTAGTGTTTTCTATGTTTCTTATCTTAAAGCAGCATTATATCATATGAAATAAAAGATATTTGAAAATTTCAATTTTTACATATGGGTAGCAATGCTGCTACACATTCTAACATTATACTTTGTATGCTTTTGTTCATTTGGTAAACAGTGTTTTCTTGCGATAAAACAAGCTTGAAACCGAAAGTAGGACTTTCCGAGTCAATCGGTCACGCACTTGTTTACAACCGGAACGCATCGTCCGCACTTGTTTGCATTCGGAATGCATCGTCCCCATTTGTCCCACGTTGTCTTTTTTAATTAAATTACGTGATATGTTGATTCATACCTCTGTTAGCTAAGTCTTATAGGGACATTTTACATCCCCACGAGGGGTTCGACATTAGAGGATGATAGATAGATAGTCTTTCATGTTCAACATATATACGTTGTTTTCTACATCCTCTGTTGTTTCACGCATGCGCGCTATGCGTGTTTATATTTCGTGTGTTGATAAACAAATTCGCGTATACGACGGTTTAAATTTATTGGAATTTTATCGTTTCTGAGCGACTATTTTCGATTTTTATAAACATACACACATTAGTATTTATATTTTACCCAAAACATCCTTTATTACGATGTAATGCTGCTTTAAAGCAGTTATAATACAAGCCTTGGTTGCTTGTCTACTTTATCACACGATACACATTTATCTCATAGTGGCAATTCATGGGGTCTTTTTATTCCATGGGGGAGATGCATTTCCCCCAATGACAAACACGGCAGAGAACAAATATTTAACCCTTTTCCTCATAGAAGCACCTCTTGACGCCATTACCAATATGACATACATGGACAATGTAGTAGCCACACCAATGTTCATAATAAAGGCCAGAATCTCGTGTAGTCCCAATAATATCTATGGAGATGGGATAGATAGGGCGACTACTTATCCACTGCATGATAGTTAAATGGCTGTCGTTTCTATGGAGATATAATTATAAATAGTATATTAACCTAACTCTATGAAAGAAAGGGTTAAACATCCCCCAAGGTGGCAGAATACGGTATGCGGGGGGAACCGATTATCATGCGCATGTGCCTCTACGAAGCACAAAATGCATGCATGTTTATCTGCTATGCATGCATCATGTGTAAACAGGGTTATCAAAAATTTAAATATGTTATCATTCTGAGCACTATTGGGATTTGACAAGACGTCACTCGGGGGACAATTTTGCCATTACATACTATAACTTTCTTCGGTTACTTAACTTTGCATGCTAGCGGTGAAAATAACAGTGAAAAATGTCATGGAATGTCATTAGAACGACATAATTCTAATGAAATTCCATGACTTATTTCCAGAGTCCTCGGTTACAAACAAGAAACACTTGTTAATGAATTGTGGTCTGCTACAATTATTTTAACTATTAATAGTCTTTATTTACCCAGCATGCAATGAGTCAATCAATACGAATACAACTGTTCCCAGTTATGAATGTAGCAGACACCTATACATGTATACATATATTAAGCAACCATGCTATCACAAATCAAACGCGATCATTAAATACAAAAACAGAATTAAAATAAAAGTGAAATTGTATTTACCAACAAATGCCACCAAACACACGCGGGATCCAGCAAGATGACAACAATAAATGTATATTATGCAACTTATATACGGTAGCATAATTCGTAATATCATGAATATTCAACAACCGTATCATGCTAATTATGGCTTGGAATGTGGCTTCATTAAAATTTAACATAAATTCTTGTAGTAGCTCTCTACATGTACATATTTACCAGTGCTACATGGAGCTAGTTCATGTACAGATTTACCAGTGTTACATGCAACTAGTTCATGTACAGATTTACCAGTGCTACATGGAGCTAGTTCATGTACAGATTTACCAGTGCTACATGGAGCTAGTTCATGTACAGATTTACCAGTGCTACATGGAGCTAATTCTGTTTGTCCCCGGTGGCCTGCGGTATTATAGCGCAGGGGACTGCAGTGGTGAAAAATGTGACGATAAGATTCTTTTCATTGGAAAAGTTTGTTAAGTCACCTGGTGTGTGGTCTGTTCGAGCTATGCAGGGGACAGTAAATTGGTGACAGCGAAATTCGCATCCGCAGCGTAATCTCAGTGACCTCTGAAAACCACGCGAGACGTGTACTGTACAACTACATGCATGTAGTTTTTCTCCTTGTCTACAGCAGATATAATTATGCATGTAGTTTATTTCTGCGAATTATACATACAAATATGTTCCGATTGTGAGCCTAAGCAGTTATAATAAATTATGAAACATCTACAACCTTCATTAGTCATTTCATATTTCAAATGGCTTCAATTCTGAATTAATGAGCATAAAAACTAAGATATAAGAACTAGGACGAAAACAGGAGTGTTCCATGCTAAATTCCAATATGCCATAATATTATGCTAAAAGTGATATGTATACACGAGATCTACCAGTACTATGTATACATGAGATCTACCAGTGATATGTATACATGAGATCTACCAGTGATATGTATACATGAGATCTACCAGTGCTATGTGTACATGAGATCTACAAGTGATATGTATACATGAGATCTACCAGTGCTATGTGTACATGAGATCTACCAGTGCTATGTGTACATGAGATCTACCAGTGATATGTATACATGAGATCTACCAGTGATATGTATACATGAGATCTACCAGTGATATGTATAAATGTACAATGTTAGGAGAGGGGCTACTGCTCAAGTACAACGTTAGGAGAGGGGCTACTGTTCAAGTACAATGTTAGGAGAGGGACTACTGCTCATGTACAATGTTAGGAGAGGGACTGCTGCTCATATACAACGTTAGGAGAGGGACTGCTGCTCATATACAACGTTAGGAGAGGGACTACTGCTCATGTACAATGTTAGGAGAGGGACTACTGCTCATATACAACATTAGGAGAGGGGCTACTGCTCATGTACAATGTTAGGAGAGGGACTACTGCTCATGTACAATGTTAGGACAGGGATTACTGCTCAAGTACAATGTTAGGACAGGGACTACTGCTCATGTACAATGTTAGGAGAGGGACTGCTGCTCATGTACAATGTTAGGAGAGGGACTACTGCTCAAGTACAATGTTAGGAGAGGGACTACTGCTCATGTACAATGTTAGGAGAGGGACTACTGCTCATGTACAATGTTAGGAGAGGGACTACTGCTCATGTACAATGTTAGGAGAGGGATTGCTGCTCATGTACAATGTTAGGAGAGGGATTGCTGCTCATGTACAATGTTAGGAGAGGGACTACTGCTCATGTACAATGTTAGGAGAGGGACTACTGCTCATATACAACGTTAGGAGAGGGACTACTGCTCATGTACAATGTTAGGAGAGGGACTACTGCTCATATACAACGTTAGGAGAGGGACTACTGCTCATGTACAATGTTAGGAGAGGGACTACTGCTCATATACAATGTTAGGAGAGGGACTACTGCTCATATACAATGTTAGGAGAGGGACTACTGCTCATGTACAATGTTAGGAGAGGGATTGCTGCTCATGTACAATGTTAGGAGAGGGACTGCTGCTCATGTACATTGTTAGGAAATGGACTACTGCTCATGTACAATGTTAGGAGAGGGACTGCTGCTCATGTACAATGTTAGGAGAGGGACTACTGCTCAAGTACAATGTTAGGAGAGGGATTGCTGCTCAAGTACAATGTTAGGAGAGGGACTGCTGCTCATGTACAATGTTAGGAGAGGGACTACTGCTCATGTACAATGTTAGGAAATGGACTACTGCTCAAGTACAATGTTAGGAGAGGGGCTGCTGCTCATGTACAATGTTAGGAGATGGACTACTGCTCAAGTACAATGTTAGGAGAGGGATTGCTGCTCAAGTACAATGTTAGGAGAGGGATTGCTGCTCATGTACAATGTTAGGATAGGAATTACTGCTCAAGTACAATGTTAGGATAGGGACTACTGCTCAAACTAATTAATAAGTGGACACTGTATGCGTATTTTTCATATGGTAACAATGGATACTAACAACTCAGAATTATGTACATCATGCAACACAATAGAAAACACTGAACGTAACAACGGAGATAAACACAAGAGAGACAGGTGGAGGATGTCCTAATGGACGGAAATAAGCCACCAGTTATTATGAGTTTTCTAGCAGGCAATGCACACATCGCCAGAGACGGCCAATTGGGGGTTGTTGAAGGCAGAGTTCAAATACAATCAGATACATGGCTATTTCTGTAATGTGAAACTCCAACAACACAATACTATATAAAACTATCAAGTGTTCCGTCAGGGTGGGGGGGGGGCTCCATGACGGAGTGGTTTAGATTGTTCACTTCAAATCACTTGCTCATCACAGAAGTACACGTAGGTTTGAATACAACTGGGGGTGTCCAATTCTTATATATGAGGAAGCTATCCAGATAGATGCCCTCGAGATCAAATTTCATTAAAATTCACCTGCAGTTTCTGAGGAGATATCAACAGCAATACATGTAGCAATCAAAGCACTTAAATTCCACATGCCTCTTCTCTTTCCCTCATGACAATCAAAAATGAGGTCTCAAGAACGATTTAACTAATGTTGTAAGAATCTGTTTCGCAATTGAGGGAAAATAAAATTGTTTAGTTTTATCAATACGTCATGATCCACGTATATCCATCCATACGTAACGGCTATTTTGCTAACTGCTGGCTTCTTGGACTTCGGAGCGAAACATTACACGCAGGACAACAATGATATTCTCATGAACATCAGACTGACTACAGGAGAATCCACCATCATGGCTGATCCATCATGGCTGATAGTCTGACGGGATGAGTACATGCCAAATATTGGTAGCAACATATATGTACATGAAAATGAGCATACATGTGCAATCCAAACATGCAGCTGATAGGGGGAATTTTCGACATAATGATATTATGCACATTGCAATCCCCAATGACCAGTCAAAAATATTAAAGCAGACACAATTAGGATGAGTGATTTTTTGGGTCACTGGTCGTACAAGATGATTAGCTCGGAAATGATACCTTAACATACTGATACTGAAATTTGCAAGAAAATGGCAGTGTATTAGAGAAGCAATTCACACCTGGTTATCTGTCCAAACATTCTCTATTTCACACCTGGTTATCTGTCCTAACATTCTCTGTTTCACACCTGGTTATATGTCCAAACATTCTCTGTTTCACACCTGGTTATTTGTCCAAACATTCTCTGTTTCACACCTGGTTATTTGTCCAAACATTCTCTGTTTCACACCTGGTTATTTGTCCTAACATTCTCTGTTTTACACCTGGTTATCTGTCCTAACATTCTCTGTTTTACACCTGGTTATCTGTCCTAACATTCTCTGTTTTACACCTGGTTATCTGTCCTAACATTCTCTGTTTTACACCTGGTTATCTGTCCAAACATTCTCTGTTTCACACCTGGTTATCTGTCCTAACATTCTCTGTTTCACACCTGGTTATTTGTCCAAACATGCTCTGTTTCACACCTGGATATGTTCCAAAGATTATAATGAAAATATTATATGCTACAATAAAACCTACTTCCTCCTGGCCCGTAGAACTTCACGATGAATTCATTGAGACCTCCAAGAATGGTCACCTCATGCTTGCTCTCGATGCTGATACAACTGTCAAGGTCGAAATAATATACTTCAAACAATATTATATACATCGAGAATCAATGCTTTTAAAACTAAGGGCTCACTCAAGCTGAAATGTTGGTTTAAACATATTTTATGTGTCAAGATAATAGTATACAATGGCAATACACACAATAAAGACATGTGGGTCGGAAGCTTGTAGCTTATTGAGATTCTCTCCAATGTTGTATTGTTGTTGGAGCAATAATAGTTTATACAAATTTAGTTTAGCTCGATTGCAAAACTAGTTCTTAAAACATTAGTTAAATTGCTCTCGCGACCTCATTGAATGAGTCATTCCTGATGGAATCTATCGTCATGAGGGATTTAAGTGACAAGCATGCCTAAGGGCACAATCGTATTGGCTGTGCGCAAACTCCAGGCCTCTCATACATGTGGCGAACACGCTTCCACTGCGCTATCATGACTTCCACTGCACTATCACGACTTCCACTGAGCTATCACGACTTCCACTGCATCATCACAACTTTCACGACTTCCACTGCGCTATCACGACTTCCACTTCAAGCAATTTGAGCATCAGTTGGATTTATGCCGAGCATAGGTTCCACAACTCTACATACATGTATGTGCCTTGACCAAGTATCACACCCGGGACCCTTCCATTCCACATCTGATACTCTACTACTGGACCACAGCCACCTTGGACCACTTCCTCAGGCTCTGCTGAGTTGTCATGCTGCATTCCTTGAGAATCATCGAGTACGGAGTCTGGAGTGAGCAACCAACAACAAAAAGTCCAGCATGGCCCTGTATGAAACTTAACAACAGCTCTGCAATAGACTACATGTCACTCAACATTATTCATGTACAAGAAGGTAAGTATGCAGTACTCAGAAGGTAGAGTATTCACTGTAAGTGAGAGACCCCGGGTTCAAGCTCAAGGTTACTTTCATATATTTTCTCACCTGGATACACATTGAATGCAAAGCCCCACTTATGAATATGGTTTTTCAGGGGAGAGTGACGTCACCGACCCAGGCGGTCAATCAGTACAATTCCAAGGCAATCTCATATCAATTATCATATGTATGTAGAACTTGATGTATTAACTTTAATGAGCAGTGAGCATTGTGTTGCTAAATTTAGAAACTGACATAATAATTAGAAAGTATATAAAACATGTTGTTGTCACTGAAATAGATTTATATGACCACAACTAATATCTGACTATCTGCACTTTTCTAATCACTTATTCTTTCACTCATGGTAACAATAATTTATTTTGGAATAATTTTGTAATTTTATGCAGGAACTGTGAACAATTCATACGTGGGGCTATTATGCTACAGTTACACCCCTCCGTGGCTCCAACATTCTGAAGGCGCCTGCTATCTGCTTCGAACAGTTGCAAAGAATGTATGTGCATTAAATCAAGATTAGCAAATTATCTGATTGATTTGTACATATATAATGATGTATTTTGTCTGGAAAAATGTCACTAAGTTTTATACATGTCAGTTGTTCGCAAGGTGCGTAAAAGGACATACGTACAGAAAATCTTGCCAAAAATATCGCAAAATAAGGCTCTAACTACGTGAAGGATACAGCTTGACAACATCTGTGTCCATTCGACGCTTCCCTGGACTCGGGGATGACATCTTTTTGTTGTTTTCAACGATGAAATTTGGAAATGTTTTCCTGCAACTTGTAAAACAACAACAAATATGGCGAATGTCAGTAAACTCGATGTGACGTCACATGTCACGTGACAAAATAAACTCCACCTTCGTTTGTTCATTTTTAAAAAATCCTTCAAAAATATCATGTGATAAGTTTTAAGGTGAATATTTGGAAGAATGAATCTTAATCAGACCGCACGTACTAACATTCAGAGGTCTCAGCTTAGAGAAATTAATAATATAGATCAGTGGGTCAAAGGTCACCAATGACAACCGGGTCATCAGCTGTTCAATGTAAACAAAACACACACATGGCAAACTGTATTAAACTGGTGTATGAAAGAAGTGGGAATCGGTTGAATATTAATATAAACATATATAAGATATGATACGAGGCCATCTACAGTAACAGGGAATGTCTAATATACAAATGTATAAAGAAATCGCAAAATAATCTATTTATAGACACAGATTCGTGCTTAATTTATATTTATACTACGTCAATCAACCAACACTGCAACAGCCCGGCTAGCTCAGTCGGTAGAGCACGAGACTCTTAATCTCGGGGTCGTGGGTTCGAGCCCCACGTTGGGCGAACGTTTTTGTCCCTTTTGAATGATATTTTCGGATTAATTATACTAGTATAATCATTTTGCAAATAAAATTTAAACTTTATTTATTTTACAACGATTGCGAAGCAAGTTCTAACACTCTCGTTGACGCGGATGGAAGCGTATAAATGGTTATTCTTGCAAATGATGACATACATGTTTTCACACACAAATAAGCAAACAACAATGCCATCAAAACCTAGTTGCACTGAAAATCATCATCCAGATACAAATCCTGCACGACGGGCTATTAAAATCATCATCCAGATACAAATCCTGCACGACGGGCTATTAACACCCACATAAAAAGGTCAACAAAGAAAGCAAACCAAACATTAGGATTTCTACGTAGAAACCTCCAGGTCAAATCTGAACCCCTTAAGACCATGGCTTACCAGACATTAGTGAGACCCCAGCTTGAATATGGCTCCGAGATCTGGTCGCCCCATACCCAAACATTGATAGACCAAATTGAAGGTGTCCAGCGAAGAGCAGCCCGTTGGATAAAGGCTGACTTCTATCGTACCTCTAGTGTTACAGACATGCTACATTCCCTAAATCTACGCAGACTAGATCAACGGCGTATTGACAATAGGTTACCCTTATGTATAAAATTCATAATGATCTTGTTGCTATTCCCATTGAAAATTACCTAGTTCCCCTCTCCCGTCCTACTCGCCATTGCCATTCCTTAAGCTATAGGTTAATTACAGCAACTACAGACTACTACAAGTTCTCCTTCTTTCCAAGAACAATCTATCATTGGAACCACCTCCCTCCTGACAGTGTCCATCTCCCTACCATAGAGCAATTCAATACGGCAGTTTGCCATATTGAACATGCCAGTCCCTAGTTGTTCTGCGTAGCTGCTTTTAAACTTTTACCACAACTTATTTTCATACCTTTTTAAATTATACTTTTAACTACTCATACTTTTAACTTCTTAGCGGTTTTTGACGCGCAACATGTCTACGTCCCCGCGAGGGGTTCGACATTAAAGGAAGATAGATAGAGATAGATAGATTAACACTACAAATAATTCACCAGCAGCCATGTCAACTACAGTAGCAATTCCAATGTAAAACTTGCCAAAAGTTGTGCAAATGACCGATTTGACCGATTTGTGAATTCATACGTTACTTGTCGTGACGTCATAGTAAGGAACTTGTTGTGACGTCATAGTCACGCGTGCTCTATTCATACGAACCTCTAGGATAGGGTCAGTGTTATGATAGGAATTGCTTTTCTTTGTATCGGCGTGCTTGTATTCACACACATGTATATTTAAACCGAATGAATCGATTAAATACGATTATTTAATTAAACTGGCCTGTCGTTAACATCAATTTGACGTACACATACATGTATACATGTATGTATATATATACGTGTATATATATACGTGTATAATGTACGTCAAATTAGCTCAGGTAGGCTACTGCACACTCCTTTTCTTCATCATTCATTTCATGCTTGGCTGCAGACTTGGACAGCAAACATGGGTCAATGCTGACTGAGCCCAAACTATATAGATCTATATCACAGTCAAATATATATATATAGGATCTTACATGAGTTGTGATTTCATACGAGTTTCATAAAAGTGTACAAGATCCTTTTTATCGCATTACCATAGCGCGCTCGTTTTAATAAATAACGTTGCTACTTTCATTTTGGCGCAAAGTGTCAGCGCAAATTACCGTGACGTCATTAAATTGACATGACGTCACTACGCAAAGCAGCGTTATATAAATGTAAGACGGATCTCTAGTCCAGTGGTAACATACTGGACTGGTAATCCAGTGGTCGCAGGTTCGACCCCCCGTCTGACTCTAATAAAATTAACAATCTTTCAGATGGGACTTTAAACCGATGTCTCGTGTCGGTGCTTTACATCGTGCACGTAAAAGAACCAGAGGAGACTCTGGAATGTGTCTCTGTCTGTATCATGCACTATCCTCCAAAATCTAAAATGACTAATATCTTCAGGAGGCGTCGCTCATATGGTCAACCGGTAGCGACGATAAATAAACGTAAAACACACTCATTATTCACAGTCAAACCTTAGGTGACCGAATACCAGTGTGTCCATGGTAATTCGAGTGATATTGTATTCTCATTATGCTGGCATTGAGCATGATGATACAGTAATCCAGGCATTATTATATGGTAGTTTATACAAATTTATTTTAGCTCGATTGCGAAACAAGTTATTTCAACTTATATTAATCACTCTCGAGACCTCATTCTTGATGGAATCCATCGTCACGAGGGAGAGAGAAGAGGCAATATGGAATTTAAATGCCTTGCCTAAGGGCACAATCGTAACTGCTCCAGCGGGGCTCGAACTCCGGTCCTTTCGCACCTGAAGCGAACGCGCATCCACTGCGCTATCACGACTTCCACTATTATATCGTATTAACCTTCCTTCCGATACGCTTAATTAAATGTGGTCAAAATAAAATTAGAAGAAGTTTCAAAATGTTATCTAAAAACACTACAAAATCGTATAGTTTTGAAAGGGCCGCATAATACTAATGTCCGGTAATCAGTTTTGTATGATATGTTTATTTATTTTAAATAGCGGTCTATTGTTAGCTTTTTAATATCGCCAACGTAATTGTATTTCATTTATACCTGGTTGTTTGTTTTGTTAATTGAAAAACCCTGTGAAAACACATGTTCTTAATAGTGTAAATCTAAATTCAATACTATGCACAATACTAATAGCAATTTTTCAGGTGCCTTGGTAGCGCAGTAGGCAGCGCGTCAGTCTCATAATCAAATATCAAGAGCGATCTGAAGGTCGTGAGTTCGATCCTCACCCGGGGCACATGTTTTGTCGTTTTTCAACCCAAGCGTAATTTATAATATGAAGATCTATTTTTGACATAGTCCTGGCCTCATATAGATATATTTATGTTAATGCTTGTCAATGAAATATAAAAATTTATTAGTGAAATAAAATGTGTTATGCCTACTGTTTGAAAGTAGTGAAATAACACATTTTATATCTCAGTGCACGTGTGGCACCAAAGCAGTTGCATGTTGAACCGTCAACGCGAACGTTTTCGGTCGCAAGTTGTCAGTGACGTCATGTATGACGTATTGACGTCATGTATGACGTCTTTATTGACGTAATTTATGGTCTGCTAAACACGACGTCCAAGCACGGTCAGTGCATCTTTGTCTATCATAAAAACACTTTCCAGCCTAAATTAAAAAAGAACGTTTTGTTTGTTTAAGTTAATGAAAGTCGTGAGAGCGCAGTGGTAGTGCATACGCATTATGTGCGAACGGCCCGGAGTTCGCGCCCAGCTGTAGCCGTTACGAGTGTGCCCTTATGCATGGCATTTAAATTCCACTTTGCCTCTTCTCTCTCCCTAGTGGCGATGGATTCCATCAGGAATGAGGCCTCGAGAGTGATTAATATAAGTTGAATGAACTTGTTTCGCAATCGAGTTACAATAAAGTTGTATAAACTATGTGAATGATCGAATAATATTTCACTCATGAACATAGAAATCTAATGATTATTGCTAACTCCTAACAACATAATTAAATGGCAGTGTAACGTCACATGCATGGCTAGTAGGCAGTGTAACGTCACATGCATGGCTAGTAGGCAGTGTAACGTCACATGCATGGCTAGTAGGCAGTGTAACGTCACATGCATGGCTAGTAGGCAGTGTAACGTCACATGCATGGCTAGTAGGCAGTGTAACGTCACATGCATGGCTAGTAGGCAGTGTAACGTCACATGCATGGCTAGTAGGCAGTGTAACGTCACATGCATGGCTAGTATTTACAGAAAGTATACCTCTGCACTATTACTTAGTAAACCGTATTTTTTGCATGCGCCGTGCCTGACCAATTTAATTTTGTAAATAGGCCTACGTACTAATAAACTTTAACCTATACTTCTAGATGTAAATGTTTATTTTTATTTACTAGCCACTATGTGCTTTGAAACACAACCATGCTGATTCTAATAAATGACTAGGCCTATAATTTGTAATATATTCAATGCATGATTTGACCAATTGAATGCACTCTTTTCAAACAACAACTTTCTCTAGCAATATTTAATGATTTTACATAAAAATGACAAAATATTCTCCTAAACACCAACAAAAAATATGAAAAAAATGATGTCATTATTTTATTAGTTATGCTATCCTCGCCAAATTGTGGCGAAACTATATATTTATATAATTGCTCGTGTATGTCAAGCCGTTGTGACGTAATCATTGTTATTACAGAGTGGGTATGGTACTTAATCAGAAATGGTATTGGGAACTATATTTGCTATAGGGGCCTACTTATAAGTACTCTGGTAGATGCGTTGCTGTATAAGTGTCTGTAGGCCCCCTATGTTATAGAAACCAAGCCTATTTCTGTTCGTAAACGATCAATGGATTATAATATATTGCTATAAATATAGTCACGTAGATCCATGTTATATAAGGTTAATAGTCTGCAAGTAACAATCTGTTTTGTAGGACATTGACAGGGAAATCTAATTATTTAATTATGTATTATTGTCAAAACCCGCATACATGTCCTGGTATAGTAAACACCGAGTATTTTAACCAATGAAAACGCACGAACCAAGCACATGTGAAGTATTGCCTATGAATAGAAATTTATAAAACGATATTACATCGTAGCCTCCATAGCTCAGTGGTAGAGCACTGGTCTTGTAAACCAGGGGTCGTGAGTTCGATCCTCACTGGGGGCTGATGAACATAGATTTTTTAAATTTCTGTTGTTTTTATGTTTATTACATTTATTTATTATTACAATTTGTGCAGGTATTCTTTCTATATTGTAAATACTAATAGTTTATTCAGCATTAAGCATTTCATACAATTAACATACAATGTGAACACACGTGCTTTCAGTAGAGCATGGTTTTTGAACAGTGTATAGAGGTAGCCTATACAAGTCACACTCACTATACTTTGTAAATAGGCCTACAGTATTAAATATAGTTTGCAAGGAATATAAATGTTGATTACAAACAGGTTACAAATAGTTTTCTTAGACGTGACAGACATATACTCATCAAAACTTCTACTCTTCTTACCCTTTTTACAGTTCTCTGTTGCTTCATTCATTTATCTGTGCTAATTGTTTGGATGGTCTCGTGTGATTTATTTTCATTCTTCAATCGTTTTGTTTGCTTATTTACCATATAACATGTTTGCCAATTATTCAACTATTCTTCCTGGTGAGGGCAGTTTACTAATGTTGTTAGAACTTGTTACCCACCCATTTTGCTTTTATTATGTATGTATTGTACATGTCAAGTAACAACTAAAATATGATTAAACTAAAGAATATCAAACAAACGCTGGGACGGCGAATGCCCGTAACTACGAGTGCGCATGTCAGCTGCATATCATTAGTGGGGAAATTCACACGAAAATAGATGCAAACACGGAATATCGTTCATCGACGGAAATGCAATAGTGATGTAGATATATTAACACAACCATAATCTTATAAGATGTGTATCGGAGGATACTATATGAGTCATATGTCTAGGCTATGTTTGGGATATTACGGCAGTTATCCTGTACCGTGCTGTGTATATTATACCGTGCTACATATTGTACCGTGCTGTACATATTGTATCGTGCTGTACATGTTGTACCGTGCTGTACATATTGTACCGTGCTGTGTGCTACACATTGTACTGTGCTGTGTGCTACATATTGTACCGTGCTGTGTGCTACATATTGTACCTTGCTGTACCTATTGTACCGTGCTGTACATATTGTACCGTGCTGTGTGCTACATATTGTACCGTGCTGTGTGCTACACATTGTACTGTGCTGTACCTATTGTACCTTGCTGTACCTATTGTACCTTGCTGTACCTATTGTACCTTGCTGTACATATTGTACCGTGCTGTGTGCTACACATTGTACTGTGCTGTACCTATTGTACCTTGCTGTACCTATTGTACCTTGCTGTACCTATTGTACCTTGCTGTACCTATTGTACCTTGCTGTACATATTGTACCTTGCTGTCTACACATTGTACTGTGCTGTACCTATTGTACCTTGCTGTACCTATTGTACCTTGCTGTACATATTGTACCGTGCTGTGTGCTACACATTGTACTGTGCTGTACCTATTGTACCTTGCTGTACCTATTGTACCTTGCTGTACATATTGTACCGTGCTGTGTGCTACATATTGTACCGTGCTGTGTGCTACACATTGTACTGTGCTGTACCTATTGTACCTTGCTGTACCTATTGTACCTTGCTGTACCTATTGTACCTTGCTGTACATATTGTACCGTGCTGTGTGCTACACATTGTACTGTGCTGTACCTATTGTACCTTGCTGTACCTATTGTACCTTGCTGTACCTATTGTACCTTGCTGTACCTATTGTACCTTGCTGTACATATTGTACCTTGCTGTACCTATTGTACCGTGCTGTACATATTGTACCGTGCTGTGTGCTACATATTGTACATATTGTACCATGTAAGTAACATATGCTCTGTACTCATTCCTTATAATGTATTGTATCTGTTTCATGTCTGTGATCGTTATGTCTGTGGTCGTTATGTTTGTGGTCGTTATGTCTGTGGTCGTTATGTCTGTGCTCGTTATGTCTGTGGTCGTTATGTTTGTGGTCGTTATGTCTGTGATCGCTATGTCTGTGATCGCTATGTCTGTGGTCGTTATGTCTGTGGTCGTTATGTCTGTGGTCGTTATGTTTGTGGTCGTTATGTCTGTGTTCGTTATGTCTGTGATCGCTATGTCTGTGGTCGTTATGTATGTGGTCGTTATGTTTGTGGTCGTTATGTCTGTGGTCGTTATGTTTGTGGTCGTTATATCTGTGGTCATTATGTATGTGGTCGCTATGTCTGTGGTCGTTATATCTGTTGTCGTTATGTCTGTGATCGTTATGTCTGTGGTCGTTATGTTTGTGCTCGTTATATCTGTGGTTGTTATATCTTTGGTCGTTATGTCTGTGGTCGTTATGTTTGTGCTCGTTATATATGTGGTCGTTATGTTTGTGGTCGTTATGTCTGTGGTCGTTATGTTTGTGGTCGTTATGTTTGTGATCGTTATGTTTGTGGTCGTTATGTCTGTGATCGTTATGTTTGTGGTCGTTATGTCTGTTCGTTATGTATGTGGTCGTTATGTCTGTGATCGTTATGTATGTGGTTGTTATATCTTTGGTCGTTATGTGTGTGGTCGTTATGTCTGTGGTCGTTATATCTTTTGTCGTTATGCCTGTGGTCGTTATGTTTGTGGTCGTTATGTTTGTGGTCGTTATGTTTGTGATCGTTATGTCTGTAGTCGTTATGTCTGTGTTCGTTATATTTGTGATCGTTATGTTTGTGGTCGTTATGTTTGTGGTCGCTATGTCTGTGGTCGTTATGTGTGTGCTCGTTATGTCTGTGATCGTTATGTCTGTGGTCGTTATGTTTGTGGTCGTTATGTTTGTGATCGTTATGTTTGTGGTAGCTATGTCTGTGATCGTTATGTGTGTGGTCGTTATGTCTGTGGTCGTTATGTGTGTGCTCATTATGTGTGTGGTCGTTATGTCTGTGGTAGTTATGTTTGTGGTCGTTATGTTTGTGATCGTTATGTTTGTGGTCGTTATGTTTGTGATCGTTATGTTTGTGGTCGTTATGTCTATGATCGTTATGTTTGTGGTCGTTATGTCTGTGGTCGTTATGTTTGTGCTCGTTATATATGTGGTCGTTATGTTTGTGGTCGTTATGTCTGTGGTCGTTATGTGTGTGGTCGTTATGTCTGTGGTCGTTATGTCTGTGGTCGTTATGTCTGTGGTCGTTATATATGTGGTCGTTATGTTTGTGGTCGTTATGTGTGTGGTCGTTATGTTTGTGATCGTTATGTTTGTGGTCGTTATGTTTGTGGTCGTTATGTATGTGGTCGTTATGTCTGTGGTCGTTATATCTTTTGTCGTTATGTCTGTGGTCGTTATGTTTGTGGTCGTTATGTTTGTGGTCGTTATGTTTGTGGTCGTTATGTCTGTGGTCGTTATGTCTATGGTCGTTATATCTTTTGTCGTTATGTCTGTGATCGTTATGTCTGTGGTCGTTATGTATGTGATCGTTATGTCTGTGGTCGTTATGTATGTGATCGTTATGTCTGTGGTCGTTATGTATGTGGTCGTTATGTCTGTGGTAGTTATGTCTGTGATCGTTATGTTTGTGGTCGTTATGTGTGTGGTCGTTGTGTCTGTGATCGTTATGTATGTGGTCGTTATGTCTGTGGTCGTTATGTCTGTGGTCGTTATGTCTGGGTTCGTTATATCTGTGGTCGTTATGTTTGTGGTCGTTATGTCTGTGGTCGTTATGTCTGTGATCGTTATGTCTGTGGTCGTTATGTCTGTGGTCGTTATGTCTGTGGTCGTTATGTCTGTGGTCGTTATGTCTGTGGCCGTTATGTCTGTGTTCGTTATGTCTGTGGTCGTTATGTCTGTGGTCGTTATATCTTTTGTCGTTATGTTTGTGATCGTTATGTATGTGGTCGTTATGTATGTGGTCGTTATGTCTGTGGTCGTTATGTATGTGGTCGTTATATCTTTTGTCGTTATGTTTGTGATCGTTATGTATGTGGTCGTTATGTATGTGGTCGTTATGTCTGTGCTCGTTATGTCTGTGCTCGTTATGTCTGCGGTCGTTATGTCTGTGGTCGTTATGTCTGTGGTCGTTATGTCTGTGGTCGTTATGTCTGTGGTCGTTATGTCTGTGATCGTTATGTATGTGGTCGTTATATCTGTGGTCGTTATGTTTGTGGTCGTTATGTTTGTGATCGTTATGTCTGTGGTCGTTATGTCTGTGATCGTTATGTCTATGGTCGTTATGTTTGTGTTCGTTATGTTTGTGATTGTTATGTTTGTGGTCGTTATGTTTGTGGTCATTATGTTTGTGATCGTTATGTTTGTGGTCGTTATGTCTGTGATCGTTATGTTTGTGGTCGTTATGTTTGTTCTCGTTATATCTGTGGTCGTTATGTTTGTGGTAGTTATGTATGTGGTCGTTATGTTTGTGGTCGTTATGTATGTGGTCGTTATGTTTGTGGTCGTTATGTCTGTGGTCGTTATGTTTGTGATTGTTATGTTTGTGGTCGTTATGTTTGTGGTCGTTATGTCTGTGGTCGTTATGTCTGTGATCGTTATGTCTGTGATCGTTATGTCTGTGATCGTTATGTCTGTGATCGTTATGCCTGTGGTCGTTATGTTTGCGGTCGTTATGTCTGTGTTCGTTATGTCTGTGTTCGTTATGTCTGTGGTCGTTATGTCTGTGGTCGTTATATCTTTTGTCGTTATGTTTGTGATCGTTATGTATGTGGTCGTTATGTATGTGGTCGTTATGTCTGTGATCGTTATGTCTGTGATCGTTATGTCTGCGGTCGTTATGTATGTGGTCGTTATGTCTGTGGTTGTTATGTCTGTGGGCGTTATGTCTGTGGTCGTTATGTCTGTGGTCGTTATGTATGTGGTCGTTATGTCTGTGGTCGTTATATCTTTTGTCGTTATGTTTGTGATCGTTATGTATGTGGTCGTTATGTATGTGGTCGTTATGTCTGTCGTCGTTATGTCTGTGGTCGTTATGTCTGTGATCGTTATGTCTGTGGTCGTTATGTCTGTGGTCGTTATGTATGTGGTCGTTATGTTTGTGGTCGTTATGTCTGTGGTCGTTATGTCTGTGGTCGTTATGTCTGTGATCGTTATGCCTGTGGTCGTTATGTGTGTGGTCGTTATGTCTGTGTTCGTTATGTCTGTGTTCGTTATGTTTGTGGTCGTTATGTTTGTGATCGTTATGTCTGTGGTCGTTATGTATGTGCTCGTTATGTCTGTGGTCGTTATGTTTGTGTTCGTTATATATGTGGTCGTTATGTTTGTGGTCGTTATGTATGTGGTCGTTATGTATGTGGTCGTTATGTCTGTGGTCGTTATGTATGTGGTCGTTATGTCTGTGTTCGCTATGTCTGTGTTCGCTATGTCTGTGGTCGTTATGTTTGTGGTCGTTATATCTGTTGTCGTTATGTCTGTGGTCGTTATGTCTGTGGTCGTTATGTCTTGTGGTCGTTATGTCTGTTGTCGTTATTTATGTGGTCGTTATGTCTGTGGTCGTTAGCATTTTAAAACAAAGTTTATACTGTAAATCTTGTTGATATGTACGCAGTGAAGTGCGGGTCATTCATTAAAATCGAAACATATCGAACGTACAACTACATACGTTTGGGATCTGGACAAATGATTTCCGGTTCAAAACCCCAAAACATATTTTGATTTTTTAATATTTTTAACACCATTGGCTTGACATTATACATATACATTTTAGGCCATATCCATGTAAATTTAAACTGACACCCAGTCACACTATCAAAGCCATACATATCAGGGGTACTGCGGAGTATGACGAGGCCGATAGTAGAGTTGACTAGGGTACGATTTGTCCGCGTGCATGTACATGCATATATGTCAGAGCTGAATTGGGCAGATCTATGCAATCTGCTATCAATGATTTCAAGCCAATACTCGAACGTTGTGATACAGTTCATAGACAAGTTGGTAATTGTTATGTATGTTGTATCAGCTATGTGTGCAGCAGTATTAGCAGTGTGTGCGTCTATATCCGGCTTATTTGTCCTCGTCACAATGGGCATTGTCATCCCCAAGAAGCGCAGTCCTAGAACACGTGTCACGGGCCAGACAAACAACACCAGAACTAAACGTGTCAAGAAAGGCACAGAAAATATAAGTAAGTGATGTTCATCTTTCTCAGATTACACAGTTCTCAAATGCTGTAAGATCAACATAATATAGTAGTATCATTATAATTAGTATGTACGTCATATTCTATAATATATAATTAATATACCTACATGTAATCACATGATTCACGTGTATTTTACAGTTAACACGTCGTTCATGGGAAGTGCTAATTTCACATTCTAATTTCTAGAGAGAAAAGCCGAGAAGCTAAAATCAGAGAAGACCAAGTTTTCTTGTTGTGGAATCCTGTCATGTTACGGAGGCAGACGAACAGACGGACGTAAGCTAGAAATTTGCAATCATATAGAATCTAAATGAGATCATTAATTAGAGGACTGCATTGATCATATGAGTTAATATTTGCATGCGAATGTACGGAGTATGTTGATTATATGAGTTAATAGTTGCATGCGAATGTACGGAGTATGTTGATTATATGAGTTAATAGTTGCATGCGAATGTACGGAGTATGTTGATTATATGAGTTAATATTGCGAATGTACGGAGTATGTTGATTATATGAGTTAATAGTTGCATGCGAATGTAGGGAGTATGTTGATTATATGAGTTAATATTGCGAATGTACGGAGTATGTTGATTATATGAGTTAATATTTGCATGCGAATGTACGGAGTATGTTGATTATATGAGTTAATATTGCGAATGTACGGAGTATGTTGATTATATGGGTTAATATTTGCATGCGAATGTACGGAGTATGTTGATTATATGAGTTAATAGTTGCATGCGAATGTACGGAGTATGTTGATTATATGAGTTAATAGTTGCATGCGAATGTACGGAGTATGTTGATTATATGAGTTAATAGTTGCATGCGAATGTACGGAGTATGTTGATTATATGAGTTAATAGTTGCATGCGAATGTACGGAGTATGTTGATTATATGAGTTAATAGTTGCATGCGAATGTACGGAGTATGTTGATTATATGAGTTAATAGTTGCATGCGAATGTACGGAGTATGTTGATTATATGAGTTAATATTTGCATGCGAATGTACGGAGTATGTTGATTATATGAGTTAATAGTTGCATGCGAATGTACGGAGTATGTTGATTATATGAGTTAATATTTGCATGCGAATGTACGGAGTATGTTGATTATATGAGTTAATATTTGCATTCGAATGTACGGAGTATGTTGATTATATGAGTTAATATTTGCATTCGAATGTACGGAGTATGTTGATTATATGAGTTAATATTTGCATTCGAATGTACGGAGTATGTTGATTATATGAGTTAATATTTGCATTCGAATGTACGGAGTATGTTGATTATATGAGTTAATATTTGCATTCGAATGTACGGAGTATGTTGATTATATGAGTTAATATTTGCATTCGAATGTACGGAGTATGTTGATTATATGAGTTAATATTTGCATTCGAATGTACGGAGTATGTTGATTATATGAGTTAATATTTGCATTCGAATGTACGGAGTATGTTGATTATATGAGTTAATATTTGCATTCGAATGTACGGAGTATGTTGATTATATGAGTTAATATTTGCATTCGAATGTACGGAGTATGTTGATTATATGAGTTAATATTTGCATTCGAATGTACGGAGTATGTTGATCATATGAGTTAATATTGCGAATGTACGGAGTATGTTGATTATATGAGTTAATATTGCGAATGTACGGGTTATGTATATTTCGATGACGTCAACTTGTACTGTACTGACATGTCAGCATATACTGACATAGTTATATACTTATATACTGACAGAGTTATATACCTGACAGAGTTATAAAGAAGTACGTATACACTACATTCGTGCTGTTTCAAGTGTGGGTGGGGCTGAATAAAATTATGGTAAACATTACAAGTATAATACAATGTAGCCCGACCCGGTGGCTCTAGTTACCAACCCACCCCAGTGACATTTCGTCCACAGATAAGGAATGTTACCGAGGACAGGACGTACACGAGGGCTCGTACACAACACATGTGCAACATTCGAAGCAACCGATACAAATTCAGGCGCGTAGCTGGGCGTACGCACGTACGCACGTGCGTACGTAAATTTTGACAGGTCGGAAAAATGAAAATGCGAAAAATGTCAAGATTTGTATGTGTGTACTATGGCACTGATGACAGCCAATAGTATTGCTTGTGTCCGGCGATTGGACAGAAGTCTACTGATAATGTTGTCTGTGTCTCACATTGTATTTGTGTACTATGGCACTGATGACAGCCAATAGTATTGCGTGTGTCCGGCGATTGAATCGAAGTCTACTGACAATGTTGTCTGTGTCTCACATTGTATTTGTGTACTATGTCATTGATGACAGCCAATAGTATTGCTTGTGTCCGGCGATTGGATCGAAGTCTACTGACAATGTTGTCTGTGTCTCACATTGTATTTGTGTACTATGTCATTGATGACAGCCAGTAGTATTGCTTGTGTCCGGCGATTGGATCGAAGTCTACTGACAATGTTGTCTGTGTCTCACATTGTATTTGTGTACTATGTCATTGATGACAGCCAATAGTATTGCTTGTGTACGGCGATTGGATCGAAGTCTACTGACAATGTTGTCTGTGTCTCACATTGTATGTGTGTACTATGTCATTGATGACAGCCAATAGTATTGCTATACAAACATAGACTACATACAAACATAGACTACATACAAACATAGACTACATACAAACATAATCTACCTACACACATAGACTACATACAAACATAAACTACCTACAAACATAAACGCCATACAAACATAAGCTACCTACAAACATAAACTACCTACAAACATAAACTCCATGCAAACATAAACTACCTACAAACATAAACTACCTACACACATAACTACATACAAACATAAACTACCTACAAACAAACATAAACTACATACAAACATAAACTACATACAAACATAAACTACATACAAACATAAACTACATACAAACATAGACTACATACAAACATAAACTACCTATAAACATAAACTACCTACAAACATAAACTACCTACAAACATAAACTACCTACAAACATAAACTACCTGCAACTACAAACATAGACTACCTACAACTATAAACTACCTACAAACATAAACTACCTACAACTATAAACTACCTACAAACATAGACTACCTACAAACATAAACTACCTACAACTATAAACTACATACAAACATAGACTACCTACAACTATAAACTACCTACAAACATAGACTACCTACAAACATAAACTACCTACAACTATAAACTACATACAAACATAGACTACCTACAACTATAAACTACCTACAAACATAGACTACATACAAACATAAACTACATACAAACATAAACTACATACCAACATAAACTACCTTCCATAGAGTAACTTGCTTCTCACAACAGACTAGGTCAGTTGTAATGTTTGGATGCACCATTTTTGAATGTAGAACATCCACTCTCTTATTATCGGCGCGTAGCTGGGACTAAAATGTGGATACGCACCGGCACTAGGGGGGTCCGGGGGCATGCTCCCCCGGATTATGTTTTTTTGCTATACAGCCGTAGGTGAGTTTTAGAGTGTATTTCACAACTTATATGTACACAAAATACTGCTGGAAATAGTTTAAATTAATGGGTTTTGCGAGATTTTTTTACAATGAAAACCAACACCAAGTGACTTTAACCAAGATGTGTTATTACAAGTAGAGACATGGTACGGGCATGGGGGTGACACAAAATAGTTAGAGCACTGTTTTCAGCCTGTACGATCGATAATCCTCTCGCTAAATCTCGGGAATTATCTCTTCGTACAGACTGACGTACAGCGCTCTAACTATTACTTAGACACGAAACACAAAGGCAAGGCGCCGCTCCTTCTGTCTAGCGAAGACATCGATAACCATGTCAGTGTTTATCTCTTTGTCCCTGTGAATGTTCATCAGTCCTAGGCACGACAATCTGCCTGTTGTCATGGTTGACCGAAGGTACGTTTTCAAGCGGCGCATGCTGCTGAACGATCTTTCTGCGGTGGCAGTTGAAACAGGCATCGCCAGCAAAATATGCAGACATGTTGAAACGTTGGGGTACAGCTCCCTAGGCGTGTGTGCCAGCGTGTCACCTACGGTGGCGTGAACTTCGGTGTCACCAGCGCACCTAACTTTCCAGCGAGACACTTCCCGTTTGAAGTCTTCAAAATCAACAGCGGGGAGATCCTCCTCAAACGTTTTATATATGGACGCAATGATATCCTCGGTAAGATTACCTATATCGCCTGGTATCAGGAATTGGGCATTGAATCTGTCGCCATCCTCAATAAGACGATCAGATAGTTCTGTTACCAAATGATCGACGAAAGGTAAGTACATGTTTCTCTTCCAGTAGTCAGAAACGGTATCTGCCGGAGCATTTTGACGATGTTGCTGACGCCGATTATTCGGGGCTCTAGGTCGTGATGGTTGCACATCAACAGCCTCTGCCATTTCAACAGCCTTCGCGTACAGGCCATCCCACACAGCTGGATCATTTCGCTCATCCGTAACTTGGCGAGTGATGACGTTAGCTTCTTTGACAGCTTCAATAAGGTCACATGACTTGTTTTGTAACATTTTGGACAGTGGCATTAATCCCGAGAGCACATGTTCTATAGCTACAAGACACACGATGAACCCGAACTGCATGATGGCTATTCTGTATGCACCGGCCTTGCTATCGCCATAGTGTAGACAGAGGTCAGCCAGTGCCTCCACGACCGTTATGATGTATGAAGACTGGAAGGTGTTCAGCGCGTCCGCTCTTGCTGCCCATCTTGTTTCGCACAGGGATTGTAATTTTGTTCTATGCTCCATGGCAATTTTACTTCCGGCATCATTCGCTAGCGTTTCCTTGTATCGCAATAGTCGCTTCGCGGAATAATTAAAGGAAAACGCAATTTCTTGAACTGTGTTCATCATATTCCTGGCCAACGGCTCTTCCGACGCATGTACTATAGCTAAATTTAAGCAATGCGCTTTGCAATGAGTGTACACTGCTTTGGGCAGCGACTGTCTAATTCGTGCTTGTACCCCACGGAACTTCCCGGACATGTTCGAAGCTCCATCATATCCCTGGCCCCTCATTGTATCTACGTCTACGCCTACAAGTCTCAAGTCCTTCAGAAATGCATCGGAAAGTGATTCACCAGTCGTGGCGTCGCATTCGGCGAACGTAATGAAATCTTCACGTACGGCTAGTGTATCGTAGTCGAAATATCGCAAACAGAGCCATCTGCTCAATTGTGGAAGAGTCGGTGGCCTCGTCTGCTATGAAGCCAAAGAATGGGGAACTGTTACACTTTTTTACAATAGATGATTTGATTTGTTCATCACAGATATCGATCAGTTCGTTCTGGATTTCGGGCGAAGTATATTTGGTTTTTGGGTCCCCAGTTTCCAAGTGATCACGTAGGACTGTGTTATATTTCGATTGATACTCTAGTAAAGCTATGAAGTTGCTATCTTTGTCGTCGTGACCTCGTAAGGCAACGTTTTGCTTTCCACACAGTACGATCGTGTCTACAATAGCTTTGAGAATTTTGCGATTTTTTTCCACTAGCGTGTTGTATGATGTGGAGATTGAATTCATGATATCCTTTTTGTCACTCATTACATATTTGAAGTTTTCCGCAGCCTCCGTAGAGCTGATATGCATATCACTCTTTCCGTGGTTAGCAATCATTTTGCCGAGCAAGGGTCGGTCGCTGCTACCGATACGAAGGCTTTCTTCTCTACATGTGCGAAAATGTGACAGGGTGCGCAGTATACTCCTCCGGCAGACTTCGAGTACCGTAACCACGTGTTGCTTTTGGACGGCTCTAGATATCGAACAGTCGTGTCACATAATTGTAGATATATGTTATAACTGTTGAAGATAATAAACATTTGACCCCTCACCCCCCTTAGGCTTCATTTTTTATTGCATTTTTCGCATTTTCATTTTTCCAACCTGTCAAAATTTACGTACGCACGTGCGTACGTGCGTACGCCCAGCTACGCGCCTGGATTATGTACATATTGAAATATCTTACAATTTTGAATAATTGTGAATATTACAAGTACTATTATAACATATTGGTGTGACATATGAATAGAGACATTCATGGTTTATAATGCTAATGTTAATATAGCGGGCAAAGTGACATTCGAGAAATTAGAATTTCGCAACAAGAACCTTGTTCCAAACAAGCGATACGTGTTTGGTGTTTCTTCGAAAGGCAAGCATGGAGAGAGCACCATCGTTGAGACACAATCAACATTACTGAAGAAAACCCCTGGTAATATACATGTATGTGATGTCATACTGCACTTGTGTTATGTCCATCCGTATCGCACTATGTGAGTAACCTTACCCAAGTAGTGACGTGTACGAATAATATGCTTAATGCCATTAATTGACACATTAAAGCGACATTACATCGCAAAAAGCAACTGAAATGCATTTTTTCACGTATAAATGCGTTGCTACTATAAATTCTTCCGAATACATTTGAACACTAACATTTAATCAATAAACAGTGTGTTTGTGATCTACAAACTTTCAAAATAGAAAGTAGGATTTCATATAACGATCATCCACGCTCCTGAATTGACGTGTGTTTGTCATCGGAGTCAATACTAAATACGAGATAATGTCGTTTAATGATAATTTAGCTAAGGCTAGTCTACAAATAAATATGCACTGGCACAAATGTGAGATATAACGGTAAATCTGTACCATAAATTGTGTTATTCAGGATACATGAGTTGTATTACGCATGAGTGTCGACCCTATTTACATTATTTTGTCAACAAAAAGCGTATACGACGTTTGCTTATTAGTTGAACAATATTATACAATATAATACAATATAATAGGAAAATACATGCTGTAGAAATTTGCGTTTTCACTAATGTAGTGTCACTTTAAGCTTGTCAGATATATGCTCGTTATAATCACATTCAGTTCAGTATGCATCACCACATGATTGTTGGGCAAACTTGTTATTTCACTCACGGTCTAAATGTCCGTCCGTATCGATACACAGTTTGTCCACAGCTTCGTAGGAATTATCATAATAAAGCATATTTGGGCATACCGCCATTACTGTTCACTCGGTTGACGCTTGGTGGAGTTATCGCCCTTTGAAGAGTCTACACAACAAATAGCGGGTAATTGTCCAAACAGTTGTAGTTGTTCATATCTTAAGATGATTAGAGATCTAGATGCAACACGCTTAGTTTATACACATTTAGTTCAGCTCGATTGCGAAACATACCTGAAGCGAACGTGCTACCACTACACTATCACAACTTCCACTAACACGTTGGACTTGGCATCCAGGAGTCGCTATGCAACACTAAAGTGACTAATAAATATGTCTTTCGGATTTCCGAATATCCTAATTGTTGTGGGACATGAAACAATGTTTATATGTGTTACTATTAACAGTGCAACCTGGGGGGCCGACAGAGTTTCACGTAATTGCCAAATCAAGTTCCAGCTTAACATTGAGCTGGAAGCCGCCTAGGAAGGGAGGCTACTCCAGGATTCACACCTACTACCTCATGATGAAAGACTGTGAGAGGAACGGTGCCTGGATGTATCTTACAATACCGGCATTTGACAGATTCATGGATTACAAAGTTACTGGATTAAAGCCAACACATCCATACAGGTTCAGGGTGAACGCTGAAAATATCGCAGGTCTTGGTCCATATGCCGAAACAGTGACATTTGAAACGTCAGATAATGACCCAGGCAAGTCAATTTCGGTTACGTTATTTTGGGCAAGATTATTTTTGGAAGGGGGATAGCGATGGCACAGTGGTAGAGCAGTTAGATTTGACAAAGCTTTGAGCTCCGCCATGACGACGAGGGGTACGATTAGTTGCTATATAATTATGTAATCTCTCTATTTGCCGAGTGTGTTAGCTTTAGCATTGCGACGATTCTCGGAAATGTATGTAAACATATTTTAATTCCAGACAATAATACTGTTTACTCAAGTCATACATGCACATACGTTTGTACAGGAACATGATTAGAATAATAATAACTACTTGATTTAGCGAGAGAACTCCCTGAAACATGTCGGTAAATAGCTTTAATATTAGTTTTGTAAAAACTCAGGCAATAAATAAAGTTTGAATTGAATTGAACAATTAAGTCAATCTAATATGAGGCCCTCAAAAAATTAAAACATGAAATAGAACAATGAAATATGTCATCAATGACCAATAATACAGACTGGCATGGGAAATGAGATCTAAGCTGTAAGAACTAAGAAATGGTTGTCAATTTTTGACATGTACGTGACGACGGTTGCTCAGTCATGACATGTGCATGTTTCAATTTATATTTTTAAAATACAGAACCGCCTGGAAAACCTAAAGGTCCAATAACGTATGCCAGCATATCCCACAATTCCATAACACTGTCATGGCGGCCACCGGTACTCGATGGCGGAAAACCTATTTCCGGTTATGCCATTGATTACAAGGACAAGGAGGGTAGCATATGGAACAAAGCGGGCGTATCCACGACGAACAAAACGAGGATAACAGTCTCACGACTACAAGAAGATATCGAGTTCGTCTTCAGAGTGACAGCCATGAATGTAGTAGGGAACAGCAAACCCCTAGTTGGAGCAAAGGTTAAAACTAGACTTCTCGAAGTCCCACTCTGTAAGTTGAATGCCTTTAATGTAGCTTACATTTCGGATACATCTATTATAAGCAGGATTTATAAATTATTTATTCAGTACACTAAATACATTTATTATGCTCAAGAGTATTAGCGAAAGGGAGGGAGGGAGAGAGGGAGGGAGACAGTTAATGGCCAGCAGCACCAGACGGTCGGTTGAGGAGATGACGGTCCCAACACAAGCGGATTATTGTATAATGTCTAACTTAATACTATTATTTACTAAATCTTAGTGAACAATGTCTGAACTGCTGTACACTATATTACTTGCAATGCTGAACTTCTTTCTTCAGCACGAAGATCGTCATTTCGGTTGCCATCTAGAGGAGAGAGTCGGGATAGGGATTACAAACTGTCACAAGCCGACACTAGCTATAACCACGATGGCAAAAACATAGCAGGAATAGAGAGAACCATTCTCAAAAAACAGTTAGACGATCTCGATCCAGAACTTGAAGCTGACCCTTTTGTTCCGAAAACCGATTTCTTCACGTACGACGCAACCAATTCTGGCAATACTATTATATCAAACATACATGGCGAAAATAAAACCCGTCATTCCCAATTCTCGCCGTTACCCGCTCCACCGCCATCAAGTGGTCGTGCAAAACATGTATCCGGAATAGGGAGCACAGTCAGGCATTCGCAGTTTTCACCTTTACCAAAACCAAGGTCGTTAAGATTTGCTAACGATTATGTGACAGGGAATTCCGGAAGTAGTGAAGTTGAATCCAACTATGATGACGGCTATACGGCTGTGAATGGACCTGTGATATACGGTAGTCGTGGAGACGGTATTCGTAGAGACATTCGCCGCAGTAAACTTTCAAAAAACGTCGAAAACAAAAATCAAGTTATTTCGCAATTCCCGTCAAACACCAACCGACATGAAGGTGGTATGCGGCATCCAACGCCTTCCAACGTAGCTTTCGTGCACAGTCGTTATTGATATTATTAGCACCAAACAACAAATCTAAGTGCTAAATACTTATTGCTACTAGTTTTAATAATAGTGTATTAATCCGGACACAAAGCAAATACAAGGTAGTACTGTACCGAATATGAAATAAATATATATAATTAAAATAATAAACCTGAAACAATGCTATTAAAGAACTATTTTCCATTAAATTAATTCAATCAAACCAAATAAAATAAACATTCATAGATTTTATACTCAATTACTTGTGGAAACTCACCGGCTGAGCATTATAAACACGTGGGCGACAGCTTGACACGTTAATGTATTCTTAGTATTAGTGCTAAGAACTATTTTCTATTAAATTAATTAAATCAAACCAAATAAAATAAACATGGGTTTTATACCCGCTTATTTGTGGAAACTCACCGGCTGAGTAAGTTGAAAAGCTTTGCATGCGACATGGTTCCAGATCAGCAACAGCATTACACTGCATGTCAACTGGATGTATACTGTATCATATGTATACTGCTAGTCAACCAAGTGCTAAAGTAGTTTGTCTAACCATACCATCCAAATAGCAGGCAGCGTGGGGCATGGCGAAATGGTACATTATTATGTACCATCTGATCTGATACTATGTTACATGCAAAGTTAATAGTGTCACCATCTGTTCTCAAGTTAACCCTTTCCCTCATGGAAGCACCTCTTGACGCCATTACCAATACGACATACATTGACAATGTAGTAGCCAAACCAATGTTCATAATAAAGGCCAGAATCTCATGTAGTCCCAGTAATATCTATAGAGGTTGGATAGATATGGCGACTACTTATCCACTGCATGATAGCTATATGGCTGTCGTTTGTATGGAGATATAATAGTATATTAACCAACATTTCTATGAAGGATATACAAACACAAAAAACAAACAGAAAAATAATGTTAAATAATCACCCACGTAAGAAGGTTATAGAAACTAATTATGACACGTGCAATAAAGTAACGCCAACAACCAATTGTCACATTCAAAATGGTAACTATTAATTAATAAATGTATTACCGATTAGTTTATACAAATTTATTTTTAGCTCGATTGCGAAACAAGTTCTTTCAACTTATATAAATCGCTCTCGAGACCTCATTCCTGATGGAATCCATCGTCACGAGGGAGAGAAGAGGCAACGTGGTATTTAAATACCTTGCCTAAGGACACAATAGTAACGGCTCCAGCGATTACATATTATAATCCTCAAATCATTTTATTTCTGATAGAAAAAACTCACACTGTGAAAAAACTTGTGAAACCACATCGATTCATTCCTTCTTTTTAGAGCAACTCCAATATATTTAAAAAGCGGGATTAAAATATTTGTGTTATTAGTATTGATGTATATCATGTTTTGAGATATGCAGAAGTGTAAGAACTGATGATGATGATGATTGAGTTTATTTATCCTCGCCTCCGGCGAACCATATGGGCGAGCGTACTAAGATGATTATTCCTCTGTGGTGCTTATGATGACATCCTCAGGTGGCTTCCTCTTTCCGTGCCAGGGTGACAAGGCCTTTAGTGTAAGAACTAAATACCTCCACAATATATCACATAGTCGTGAGATATATGAGTGTGTATAATTGTGTTCATTTCTTATAACTCGATGTTGTGTTTTACGTTTATTTATCGTCGCTACCGGTTGCCCATATGAGCGACGCCTCCTGAAGAGATTAGTCATTTTAGAAGTTTGGAGGATAGTGCAATGATACAGACAGAGACCCATTCCACAGTCTTCTCTGGTTCTTTAACGTGCACGGTGTACAGCACCGATACGAGACCTCGGTTTAAAGTCCCATCTGAAAGACTGTTAATTTTATAAGGGTCAGACGGGTGATCGAACCTGCTATCCCTGGAGTACCAGTCCAGCGTGTTACCACTGGACTACATATCCGTCTGTAAAATAACTCGATGTTAGAGTGACATTGTACTTATATGATGTAATCTATACTTGTAATGTTATTGTAAATACCGTATGTACAATGATGAGATGTAAATAAAGATTATTATTATATATTAGTTTAATACTATCATATTACTGTGTCTTATAATGTGTATGTATGAATGTATGTATGAGTGTATGTGTGTGTGTGTCTTTGCCACAGTGTGTACGTGTGTAAATGGTCAAAGGCAACGTATTTCTGATTATGCCCAAGACATTTAATACTTGAAGATATTAAGATGATAATAATGATATTTTTCCCCATATATTAGTATTGTTGTTATCAGTAACGTCTTGCTAATTTCAGTACTACTGTTAAATTTCCAGTTTAAAAGTTAGTTTATGCAAATATATTTTAGTTCGATTGCGTAACAAGTTCATACAACTTATATTAATCACTCTCGAGACCTCATTCCTGATGGAATTCATCGCCACGAGGGGGAGAGAAGATGCAACGTGGAAATTAAATGCCTTGCCTAAGGGCACAATCGTGCAAGCTTATTACCAACGTTGATATATTTTAGACCATACCTTTTATGGAAACTAAATATAGAGGAGACAATTTCATTTATGAAAGGAAGCAATCGTAAATTTGAAATCCAATGGAGAGATTTTCTCAACTCCAATAACACTACTAGTGAGCATGCCTAGTTTTAACATATGTTGTTGTTTTAAGTAGGAATCCTTTCCGTAACACAAACAAACAAACAAAATTCATTTGGCAATTGTTATAATCCAAATTCAGTCTCGTTGAACAACGCTTTATTGATGGAATAGCTAGTCTCAAGCTTATTTATTAAAAAGCAAACTTTTGTATTATACCATTGTATTCCTGATGGAATTCATCGCCACGAGGGGGAGAGAAGATGCAGCGTGGAAATTAAATGCCTTGCCTAAGGACACAATCGTAACGGCTCCAGCTGGGCTCGAACTCCGGACCGTTCGCACCTGATGCGAACCCGCATCCACTGCGCTATCACGAATTCCAAGTTCAAAATTGTGTTTTTTTCATTTTTTCTTCATGTGCTTGTTTATTTATCGTCGCTACCAGTTGCACATATGAGTGACGCCTCCTGAGGAGATTAGTCATTTTAGATTTGGAGAATAGTGCAATGATACAGATATATACCAATTCCAGAGTCTCCTCTGGTTCTTATACGTTCACACCGACACGAGACCCAGCTTAAAAACCATCTGAACGACTGTTACTATTATTATGGGCAGACGTGGGATATAATCTGCGATCTCTGGATTCGCAGTCCAATATGTTATCCATAGTTAACCCGTCTATAGATATTGTGTCTATATGTGTTTCTTGCTTCTATATGTGCTTCTTGCATCTATATTTGTTTCTTGCGTCTATATTTGTTTCTTGTGTCTATATTTGTTTCTTGCGTCTATATTTGTGTCTTGCATCTATATGTTTTTCTTGCATCTATATTTGTTTCATTGCGTCTATATGTGTTTCTTGCGTCTATATTTGTTTCTTGTGTCTATATTTGTTTATTGCGTCCATATGTGTTTCTTGCGTATATATGTGTTTCTTGCGTCTATATGTTTATCTTGCATCTATATTTGTTTCTTGCGTCATATTTGTTTATTGCGTATATATGTGTTTCTTGCGTATATATGTGTTTCTTGCGTCTATATGTTTATCTTGCGTCTATATTTGTTTCTTGCGTCATATTTGTTTATTGCGTATATATGTGTTTCTTGCGTATATATGTGTTTCTTGCGTCTATATGTGTTTCTTGCGTCTATATGTGTTTCTTGCCCGGAAAATGCACACCATTGATGATGTTATCTTTCATGTTTAATCAATAATACCGTCTCACTTTGAAGTTTGGATTAGTAAAGTATAATAATAGCCTACTCAGTGCGCATACTAGTAATTGTCGCTACTCAATTTGGGAAATATGATTGAGTGAAACTACTCTATTGTTGTATCCGCAATGTTTAATCAAGACATGTGATGAAAACAAGATTGTGGAATAATTAGGAACTAATAGACTGATTATATCTGACCAATGAAATACGTGATTAGGTGCAGAAAATACAATCAACATGTTTGCTAATTTTATATTTGAAACCATATATCATTCTGTTATTAAACTATTTGCACGTGCATGTACGTTATGGCTGCCTCCGCTATAACCGAATTCTCTATGGATGCGATTCTGGGAACAGTTGGTAAGTGTTTTTCATGTTTTTAATATGATATAAAGAGATGGTTTATATACTTAAGGACAACAGTTTTGCACGCGTATTTTTTATAATCAACAATTAAAGTCAACAACAAGCAGTACAACATTAAATAGTATGTAAGTTACTTTGGTTTTGACCAACTTTTCGCAGAATGTTATGATACATTGGCAATTTAGATTACAAAATATTTAATGGGGTACTGCTTGTTGTTGACTTTAATTGCTGCTATAACATATACTCGTGCAAAACTATTGTCCTTAAGTATATAAAACACATACCTGGTTCTTTGTGTACTGCCACCAGGAATATAGATAGAACAATCAAAGGGATGCTGCATCATCATCTTATTGTTACAACTGGCATGCGTGTATCTTATGTTCGTGGTCCATTGTACCATTATTTCAAAATTAGCACAAATTATTGCATCGGATTGCATAGAATTATAATAGACTTGTACACTGTATTCCGGATTAAAGTTGGTATGTCCTAACAGAAATGCAGTTCAATTTCATCTTTATTAGCAATCGGAATATAGTATGTGAAATATTGACAAAGTCCAAGTACACCATAGACACACTATATTTATAGCATACGTACACATTCAACCGTAATATCACTGGGGTGTCCAACTATTTCACGTGAGGAAGCTATCCAGCTGGCTTGTTGAAGGTCGGTGGTTCTACCCGTGTATGCCCGCGCCTGAAAAAACTGCTCGAAGGGACACCCTGGGTCTTCCTCCACCAATAATAGCTGGAGAGTCGCCATGTGACCTAAGCTGACGTGCGTCGCTAAGCCCCCAAAACCATGATATTTACAAACATATTTGATATGATTAGCCAACAACAACAACAACAACAACAATAATAGTTATTGTGTAAAACATCTATACGATAAATACAATAATTACAACAGTGTGGTGGATACACAACTAATTATCTAGAAGTCTCATATGGCATAGCCAAACCTGTCTTAAGCAGCCAGCCAAGGGACTCACATAACTGGCTGCTTAGCACGGGTGGATGTTCAATATAGGTCAAATGTATAACAAAGTAACATAATATATTGGGAATCTGAAAACTGGCTGTTTATGCAGGTTGACTGCTCAATAGAGGCGACCACTAACACAGGTTTAGCTGTAAATTAAATACATTAAACACGCATTTACTCATGCGGAATGTCTATCAACTGAGGATTTATCCCACAGACGAGGTTTACACTTCCATTGTTGATGGCAACCAACAGCACATTTAATATGAGAGACGTTATTATACAGTGTATACACAACTGTACACAGAGAAACATTGTTTGGTCAGTCCTGGTCTGGAGGTTATAAAAACTTTCTCAAAATTCAGTCTCAATCGTCTGATTGGTTCAGCTGACAGTAACACTCAGAATCAACCAATCAGATCACCCGAGCTTGAGTTTGAGATCTGAGAAAATATTTATAACATCGGGACCTGACTGCTAGATGTGTACAGACGGATATGTAGTCCAGTGGTAACACGCTGGACTGGTAATCCAGGGATCGCAGGTTCGATCCCCCGTCTGACCCTAATAAAATTAACAGTCTTTCAGATGGGACGTTAAACCGAGGTCTCGTGTCGGTGCTTTACACCGTGCACGTAAAAGAACCAGAGGAGACTCTGGAATGGGTCTCTGCTGATATTGCATATCCTCCAACACAAACAACCCAACCCCAAAACCACACAAAAAAACAAAACACACACTGCTAGATGTTCATAGTATGTTTAGCATATTACGAACATACCCAAGACAGAGTGAGACAATGACTATAGATGATTGTGATGGTGATGGTGATGATGATGATGATGATGATGATGATGATGATGAAAGTTAGTGTTCAAATTATTTCGGAAGAATTTGTATTTTTCCCCTTTTGCTTTATACTTAATGTCACTTTCAGTTCCTCCTCAAACCAGAGAGACTCAGCCAGCGACCCGACGCCGACGCACACGAACCGTCTTCTCATTAGCGGCAGTTGAGCGTATGGAATCGGAGTTCTCTGAGAACCGATACCCCGACATCCGCCGCCGAGAGGAAATAGCTGCTGACATTGACATCTCGGAGGCACGCATACAGGTGAGCATGTCACAAGAACCGCAACCATAGAGTAATATTATAAGTATGTGTAATATTATATACACGTAATATTTTCAAAAAAAAACTTAAGAAAATAAGTGTACAGTGTCACTTTATATTCTATACAGTGTTAGCCATATATATAACGTATACAGTGTTATCCATATATATAACGTATACAGTGTCATCCATATATATATATATATATATAACGTATACAGTGTTATCCATATATATAACGTATACAGTGTTATCCATATATATAACGTATACAGTGTCATCCATATATATATATAACGTATACAGTGTCATCCATATATATATATATATATAACGTATACAGTGTTATCCATATATATAACGTATACAGTGTTATGCATATATATATATAACGTATACAGTGTTATGCATATATATATATAACGTATACAGTGTTATCCATATATATATATAACGTATACAGTGTTATCCATATATATATATAACGTATACAGTGTTATCCATATATATATATAACGTATACAGTGTTATCCATATATATATATAACGTATACAGTGTTATCCATATAAATATATATAACGTATACATTGTTATCCATATATATAACGTATACAGTGTTATCCAATATATATATATAACGTATACATTGTTATCCATATATATAACGTATACATTGTTATCCATATATATAACGTATACATTGTTATCCATATATATAACGTATACAGTGTTATCCATATATATAACGTATACAGTGTTATCCATATATATAACGTATACAGTGTTATCCATATATATAACGTATACAGTGTTATCCATATATATAACGTATACAGTGTTATCCAAATATATATATATATAACGTATACAGTGTTATCCATATATATATATAACGTATACAGTGTTATCCAATATATATATATAACGTATACAGTGTTATCCAATATATATATATAACGTATACAGTGTTATCCATATATATATATATAACGTATACAGTGTTATCCATATATATATATATAACGTATACAGTGTTATCCATATATATATATAACGTATACAGTGTTATCCATATATATATATATATATATATATAACGTATACAGTGTTATCCATATATATAACGTACACAGTGTTATCCATATATATAACGTATACAGTGTTATCCATATATATATATTGTATACAATGTTATCCATGTATGTAACGTATATAGTGTTATCCATATATATAACGTATACAGTGTTATCCATATATATAACGTACAGTGTTATCCATATATATAACGTACAGTGTTATCCATATATATAACGTACAGTGTTATCCATATATATAACGTACAGTGTTATCCATATATATAACGTATACAGTGTTATCCATATATATAACGTACAGTGTTAGCCATATATATAACGTATACAGTGTTATCCATATATATAACGTATACAGTGTTATCCATATATATAACGTACAGTGTTATCCATATATATAACGTACAGTGTTATCCATATATATAACGTACAGTGTTAGCCATATATATAACGTACACAGTGTTATCCATATATATAACGTATACAGTGTTATCCATATATATAACGTACAGTGTTATCCATATATATAACGTACAGTGTTATCCATATATATAACGTACAGTGTTATCCATATATATAACGTACAGTGTTATCCATATATATAACGTACAGTGTTATCCATATATATAACGTACAGTGTTATCCATATATATAACGTACAGTGTTATCCATATATATAACGTACAGTGTTATCCATATATATAACGTACACAGTGTTATCCATATATATAACGTATACAGTGTTATCCATATATATAACGTACAGTGTTATCCATATATATAACGTATACAGTGTTATCCATATATATAACGTACAGTGTTATCCATATATATAACGTACAGTGTTATCCATATATATAACGTATATAGTGTTATCCATATATATAACGTATACAGTGTTATCCATATATATAACGTACACAGTGTTATCCATATATATACGTATACAGTGTTATCCTATATATAACGTACAGTGTTATCCATATATATAACGTATACAGTGTTATCAATATATAACGTACAGTGTTATCCATATATATATAACGTATACAGTGTTATCCATATATATATATAACGTATACAGTGTTATCCTATATATATAACGTATACATTGTTATCCATATATATAACGTATACAGTGTTATCCATATATATATATATGTATATAACGTATACAGTGTTATCCATATATATAACGTATACAGTGTCATCCATATATATATATATAACGTATACAGTGTTATCCATA
>CM026398.1:39309059-39329714 GCA_014843695.1 Archivesica marissinica
AACCATACTATTGTATTAGGCTGCCGAATGTTAGATGAGGAAACGCATTGCATTTCATTCTACGTTATGTTATATTTCGGGTTTTACGCCTGCATCAGCACCATCTTGGGCTATATCGCCGGCGGGCAGTTTACCTAACAACACCTTTCCTGAGCAGGCTCCAGCGGTTAACCAGTACTTGGGTGGTCATTCTACGTATATCTTGTCGTATACAAGTATTAGTTTAAACAATAATGATGCCTTTGAATAAACATATTTCAGTATATATAATATGTACATATGATACATGTGTCAAGGTTGACCGAAGTCGTTTGCTCATATGTATACGTGTACAGCGGCATGTATATGCTTGAGGAGAAAGCAACCTGCACGTATGGTTACCTCTTTCCTGTATACTGTGTACAGCGGAATGTATGATTGAGGAGAGAGCAACCTGCTTGTATGGTTACCTCTTTCCTGTATACTGTGTACAGCGGAATGTAGGATTGACGAGAGAGCAACATGCTTGTATGGTTACCTCTTTCCTGTATACTGTGTACAGCGGAATGTAGGATTGAGGAGAGAGCAACCTGCTTGTATGGCTACCTCTTTCCTGTATACTGTGTACAGCGGAATGTAGGATTGAGGAGAGAGCAACCTGCTTGTATGGCTACCTCTTTCCTGTATACTGTGTACAGCGGAATGTAGGATTGAGGAGAGAGCAACCTGCTTGTATGGTTACCTCTTTCCTGTATAATGTGTACAGCGGAATGTAGGATTGGGGAGAGAGCAACCTGCTTGTATGGTTACCTCTTTCCTGTATAATGTGTACAGCGGAATGTATGATTGAGGAGAGGGCAACCTGCTTGTATGGTTACCTCTTTCCTGTATAATGTGTACAGCGGAATGTAGGATTGGGGAGAGAGCAACCTGCTTGTATGGTTACCTCTTTCCTGTATACTGTGTACAGCGGAATGTATGATTGAGGAGAGAGAAACCTGCTTGTATGGTTACCTCTTTCCTGTATACTGTGTACAGCGGAATGTAGGATTGACGAGAGAGCAACATGCTTGTATGGTTACCTCTTTCGTGCATACTGTGTACAGCGGAATGTAGGATTGAGGAGAGAGCAACCTGCTTGTATGGCTACCTCTTTCCTGTATACTGTGTACAGCGGAATGTAGGATTGAGGAGAGAGCAACCTGCTTGTATGGTTACCTCTTTCCTGTATAATGTGTACAGCGGAATGTAGGATTGGGGAGAGAGCAACCTGCTTGTATGGTTACCTCTTTCCTGTATACTGTGTACAGCGGAATGTAGGATTGAGGAGAAAGCAACCTGCTTGTATGGTTACCTCTTTCCTGTATAGTGTGTACAGCGGACTGTAGGATTGAGGAGAGAGCAACCTGCTTGTATGGTTACCTCTTTCCTGTATACTGTGTACAGCGGAATGTAGGATTGAGGAGAGAGCAACCTGCTTGTATGGTTACCTCTTTCCTGTATACTGTGTACAGCGGAATGTAGGATTGCGGAGAGAGCAACCTGCTTGTATGGTTGCCTCTTTCCTGTATACTGTGTACAGCGGAATGTAGGATTGCGGAGAGAGCAACCTGCTTGTATGGTTGCCTCTTTCCTGTATACTGTGTACAGCGGAATGTATGATTGAGGAGAGCAACCTGCTTGTATGGTTACCTATTTCCTGTATACTGTGCACAGCGGAATGTATATGATTGAGGAGAGAGCAACCTGCGTGTATGGTTACCTCTTTCCTGTATAATGTGTACAGCGGAATGTAGGATTGAGGAGAGAGCAACCTGCTTGTATGGTTACCTCTTTCCTGTATAATGTGTACAGCGGAATGTAGGATTGAGGAGTGAGCAACCTGCTTGTATGGTTACCTCTTTCCTGTATACTGTGTACAGCGGAATGTAGGATTGAGGAGAGAGCAACCTGCTTGTATGGTTACCTCTTTCCTGTATAATTTGTACAGCGGAATGTAGGATTGAGGAGAGAGCAACCTGCTTGTATGGCTACCTCTTTCCTGTATAATGTGTACAGCGGAATGTAGGATTGGGGAGAGAGCAACCTGCTTGTATGGTTACCTATTGCCTGTATACTGTGTACAGTGGAATGTAGGATTGAGGAGAGAGCAACCTACTTGTATGGCTACCTCTTTCCTGTATACGTGTACAGCGGAATGTAGGATTGAGAAGAGAGCAACCTACTTGTATGGTTACCCCTTTCCTTAATACTGTGTAAAGCGGAATGTAGGATTGAGGAGAGAGCAACCTGCTTGTATGGTTGCCTCTTTCCTGTATACTGTGTACAGCGGAATGTAGGATTGAGGAGAGAGCAACCTGCTTGTATAGTTGCCTGTATGCTGTGTACAGCGGAATGTAGGATTGAGGAGAGAGCAACCTGCTTGTATGGTTGCCTCTTTCCTGTATACTGTGTACAGCGGAATGTAGGATTGAGGAGAGAGCAACCTGCTTGTATGGTTGCCTCTTTCCTGTATACTGTGTACAGCGGAATGTAGGATTGAGGAGAGAGCAACCTGCTTGTATGGTTGCCTGTATGCTGTGTACAGCGGAATGTAGGATTGAGGAGAGAGCAACCTGTGTGTATGGTTACCTCTTTCTTGTATACTGTGTACAGCGGAATGTAGGATTGAGGAGAGAGCAACCTGCGTGTATGGTTACCTCTTTCCTGTATGCTGTGTACAGCGGAATGTAGGATTGATGAGAGAGCAACCTGCTTGTATGGTTACCTCTTTCCTGTATACTGTGTACAGCGGAATGTAGTATTGAGGAGAGAGCAACCTGGTTGTATGGTTACCTCTTGCCTGTATATTGAGTGATACACGACTGGCTTTTAATTTAATCATAGTTTATGGCTTGTTATATACGACTGTAGAGGATATAGCAAGAACAATGAACAAGAATTCACCCTGCAAATACATTGCGCACTGTTTAATCGAGACATTTAATTACCAATCCACATTGCGTATTTTGATATACAATGTAGTGCTATGGTATTTAATGGATACATTCCAATTTTGATTTGTTGCATTGTTCTTGAAATATTTTATATTTCAGACGACAAACAAGTAGCACATTCATCAATATCCCAGTCTAGCCTAGAATTGAACGAGCCTGAACGAGTTAGTGCACGTGGTATATCTGAACATCATAATGATGTTAGAGATAATACTGATCACGACTCTCCGCGCATGGATGAATTGAAAGTGGAATTTGACAATGAAGACACAGACAGTGGTTGCCTGAAAGACATTGCGACCCTTGGAGACTCAGAACGCCTTGGATCACTGAGTTATGCATATGATAGACATGTAGAAAATATATAGGGCTGGATACCTAATTTCTACCTCGCTATTGCATTCCTTCGATGAACGTGTATGCCCTCATTGTATCTATTTTCGTATGAATTTCATCACTAATGATATGCAGCTGACATGTGTTGGGCAGCGTTTGATATACACTGAATAAGTAATGTAATTATAAGTAACGGGTTAATTAATATATTTCATAGGGGTATGAACTACATTGTGCATGATTAACGTTAACATGGACGCCCCGCTACTCATAATAAAAAATGGGATCAAATACAGCTGTATGACAAATTCTCAAAACCGTTTGGTTTTTTCTCTCTTTATTTTGTTGCTTTTTCCCCCTTTGTTGTTGCTCCGTTAAATGTAACGGAAGAATCTACTCTTTTAACTCTATTTAAATCTATTATCACTTCCTTCTATAAAAAAACATCTTATTCGTTGTGACCTTTCATGACATATTATTCTTAATCACTAACTGAAATGTTTAATACGTGCATGTATGTGTATGTATGTATATATATATATGTATATGTGTGTAATTTGTTCTTGTAATGACATGAAAAGGAAAATAAAAAATATTAATACAAAAAAAAAACATGGACGCCCCGGCGTCCACACACGTTAAACACACCCAGTGTAGTTCATACCCCGATGATATATAACAACATTGAACATACAATCCATCAGTGGTTAAGCGACGCTAAATAAACTTAAATTTAAAAAACAACATAATTTATAAATGCAATTGTCCATATACACGGCATATATTGAACGTGTTTGAAACGAAAGATGACTTATTAATACATAACCACTTCTACCTATCCATTAGTTGCTGTAGTTTGGGGTGGTCACGTGTACCTATCAATTAGTTGCTATAGTTTGAGGTGGTCACGTGTACCTATCCATTAGTTGCTGTAGTTTGGGATGGTCACGTGTACCTATCCATTAGTTGCTGTAGTTTGGGATGGTCACGTGTACCTATCCATTAGTTGCTGTAGTTTGGGATGGTCACGTGTACCTATCCATTAGTTGCTATAGTTTGGGATGGTCACGTGTACCTATCAATTAGTTGCTATAGTTTGGGATGGTCACGTGTACCTATCCATTAGTTGCTGTAGTTTGGGGTGGTCACGTGTACCTATCCATTAGTTGCTGTAGTTTGGGGTGGTCACGTGTACCTATCAATTAGTTGCTGTAGTTTGGGATGGTCACGTGTACCTATCCATTAGTTGCTGTAGTTTGGGGTGGTCACGTGTACCTATCAACTAGTTGCTGTAGTTTGGGGTGGTCACGTGTACCTATCAATTAGTTGCTGTAGTTTGGGATGGTCACGTGTACCTATCAATTAGTTGCTGTAGTTTGGTATGGTCACGTGTACCTATCAATTAGTTGCTGTAGTTTGGTATGGTCACGTGTACCTATCAATTAGTTGCTGTAGTTTGGTATGGTCACGTGTACCTATCAATTAGTTGCTGTAGTTTGGTATGGTCACGTGTACCTATCAATTAGTTGCTGTAGTTTGGTATGGTCACGTGTACCTATCAATTAGTTGCTGTAGTTTGGTATGGTCACGTGTACCTATCAATTAGTTGCTGTAGTTTGGTATGGTCACGTGTACCTATCAATTAGTTGCTGTAGTTTGGTATGGTCACGTGTACCTATCAATTAGTTGCTGTAGTTTGGTATGGTCACGTGTACCTATCAATTAGTTGCTGTAGTTTGGTATGGTCACGTGTACCTATCAATTAGTTGCTGTAGTTTGGTATGGTCACGTGTACCTATCAATTAGTTGCTGTAGTTTGGTATGGTCACGTGTACCTATCAATTAGTTGCTATAGTTTGGGATGGTCACGTGTACCTATCAATTAGTTGCTATAGTTTGGGATGGTCACGTGTACCTATCCATTAGTTGCTATAGTTTGGGATGGTCACGTGTACCTATCCATTAGTTGCTATAGTTTGGGATGGTCACATGTACCTATCCATTAGTTGCTGTAGTTTGGGATGGTCACGTGTACCTATCCATTAGTTGCTATAGTTTGGGATGGTCACGTGTACCTATCAATTAGTTGCTATAGTTTGGGATGGTCACGTGTACCTATCAATTAGTTGCTATAGTTTGGGATGGTCACGTGTACCTATCAATTAGTTGGTATTGTTTGGGATGGTCAAATGTACCTATCAATTAGTTGCTATAGTTTGGGATGGTCACGTGTACCTATCAATTAGTTGCTATAGTTTGGGATGGTCACGTGTACCTATCAATTAGTTGCTATAGTTTGGGATGGTCAGGTGTACCTATCAATTAGTTGCTGTAGTTTGGGATGGTCACGTGTACCTATCAATTATTTGCTATAGTTTGGGGTGGTCACGTGTACCTATCAATTAGTTGCTATAGTTTGGGGTGGTCACGTGTACCTATCAATTAGTTGCTATAGTTTGGGGTGGTCACGTGTACCCATCAATTGCTATAGTTTGGGATGGTCACGTGTACCTATCAATTAGTTGCTATAGTTTGGGATGGTCACGTGTACCTATCAATTAGTTGCTATAGTTTGGGATGGTCATGTGTACCTATCAATTAGTTGCTATAGTTTGGGATGGTCACGTGTACCTATCAATTAGTTGCTATAGTTTGGGATGGTCACGTGTACCTATCAATTAGTTGGTATTGTTTGGGATGGTCAAATGTACCTATCAATTAGTTGCTATAGTTTGGGATGGTCACGTGTACCTATCAATTAGTTGCTATAGTTTGGGGTGGTCACGTGTGGGTCAGACGGGGGATCGAACCTGCGATCCCTGGATTCCTGTCTTGGATTCCCACTGAACTACGTATCTGTCTGTAGGTTATATGTCCAGAAATAGCCGTGTTGTCATACTGGAATCCCGAGGTATACGTGTTACGGAAGTTGCCTTATTTGGCAAGACTTCTAGATCACAATCATAGACGCCATATTTAATCAATTTGTACAGGAACACATATGATGGAATATTCCAGTGAATGCAGTACTGTAAGTTTATATATCATAATTATTTTAATATTTAATACATTTACATACAGTGTTAATTTCCAATAGGAGTTTAACTGCGTGTGCAAATACCTTTTATATTTACAACTTTCGGTTTTATAAATCAAGTAAATCACCTGTAAACCATAGTTGCTTGGGGCCTGGACAAATGTTTGCGGGTTCTATATAGCCTTGATAGTGACGGGGTGTCATTTTAAAACTTGCTTGGAATTGTGTAAAAGATATGTTTATGTATACAGTCAAACCTGTGCTAGTGGTCACCTCCATTAAGCAGCCAACCTGTATTAAGCAGCCAGTTTCCATATTCCCAATAATAATTTTATGTTGTTTTATTATATATTTTACCTCTATTAAGCAGCCACCTGTGCTAAGCAGCCACTTTATGCGGTGATTCCCTTGGCTGGCTGGCTGGCTGGCTGGCTGGCTGGCTGCTTAAGACAGGTTTAACTGTAGTGTCAAGCCTATAGTGTATCATAGTGTTCTTAAAAACCAAAAAGAAAAAAGGGTTCTTAGTTTTGTGGTATTGAACCCGCAAACATTTGTTCAGACCCCAAGCACCTGTGGTGTAAACATACCGGAATTATTTAAAGCATTGTGCCACAGATTACAGTCACGTCTGTACCAAAGATTCAGATCTAATGTTTCAATGTATTGAATATTAACAGCGGTTACAAAATAAATAAATAAATAAGTTGTTCTGGTTTGGCAGACTTTACTTCTATCTCATATATTTTACAGACAAAGACAATATTCACTCTAGTGGAACTTTTGAAGAATGCAGAAGAAGAAAAGGTGCAACTAAGAAACAAGTTGAAGCTTGCTGACAATCGAATACTCGACTTAGAAAGAAACCATGAGCAGCTGAAAGCATACTTTCCTGCAGACAATACGACAAATGCCAACAACACTCAACCGTTATTTGGCATATATGCAAAGACATCGTATGCTGATAAGGGGAATCATGACAGGAACTTGGATTCATCAAACGAGTTGCCGATTAGCTCCCCTTTAGATGCGCATAACCCAGATTGTTTGATTCCATCTGGTGACATTGAAGGCACTAGACCTAAAGTACTACTTCAGACCGGCGGCTCTACTAGCACACTATCTCATACAGAGCCCACTAAACCACTCGTAGTGTCTGATTCAGGCCCACGGCTGTCACCTAAAATACCTCATCTTAGCGACGGGAAAATACCAAAGCCAGTGTGTGACGACAACAACAGAGACGCTAAGTCGTCGAAGTTAGAGTCTTCACCTACTCCAACATGGTCCGAGCAAAGAAGAAGAGAACTCCACAGTTTCGAGAGTATGTATCCTGCTATTTCATTTCAAACTGACGTCTACCGTTCAGTATCGAAAACGTGTTGTAGTAATGATGTGTGGATGATATGTGGTTACATAACTGATAATCGATAGGTATACGTGTGACGTGTCTTATCAAAAGGGGACCGGACCCACTGGATGGAATTTTCGAATAATTAAATGTGGCCTATAGTGTCACATATAACCGTAATTTCTGAAGATAAATTTACATAACGCCATCCACACAGTCGGTTCCATATTGATAAAATACGTGACATTTCTTCATAATTTGAATATTTAATTATATAAAGATGATGTAAATAAACTGAATTCGTGTACTAACTCCATTTGACAACGTTACATTTATTACGTTGATTATGTCCATGTATTAAATTTCAGATGAGGGCGGGTCTATGTCGTGCCATTTCAGCGAATGCGTCTTTACTCGCATCTGAAGGATATTTACTCACCCATTCGAATATGCTGGACCATCTAGTTACTCGGGTATGTATAACGGAAGAAGAGTATAGTAAAGGCATCCATCGTACAAACCAAACGTGCGAAAATCTCATGCGAGAGATTGTGGGGTTGATTCTGAGAAGGGACTGCAAAACGCTTTTGTCCTTTGTCGATATCATCTGTGAACACAGTGCACATACTGTCGACAATATCATCACGACATACGATAACATATCTACATCTAGAGGACAGGATGCCATGTGTACTGAGCTCCAGATATGCTCACACTGTCTTCTACGACGCCGAGTTGATCCAGTTCAGCTGATTGATAAATTGCTAAGTCATGATTTAAATTGGCTCGAATTTTATGAACAAGTCACGCGATGGGAAAGAGAGTGCCTTTGATGGATATGTTCATGTCTCGTGTAAATGATGAGGGAACGTCTGCTGAAATCATACCGCTAATTACTGAAACACTTGTATCGTGTGGTTTCCATTCTGATATTGTTAGCAGTCTAAAAGAAGATAAAAAGATCGGAAGAAATAGTTTCGTGTGTAAGAATATACAATTAGATTATCTGAAATCTACAGCGGTGGAGAAGTGTAGTGTTGCCGACGACAGCGTGTCGGAGGCACAACTAATGGGGCTTAAATGCAATTATCCAGCATCCCAAGAAGATAACACCTCTCTCAAACAGCCATGGTACCAATCACATGTAAATGTTAATACTCCGAACACGCCTGTTGGAGTAAATGCAGTACATTGCATGCAGGAATTGAAACTGGGTGCTTTTGAACTGGAAGCCGAAGAAAGCGGTGGAACTGTGCGAAAAGGCATAGAATACTATAACAATAAAGAGGAAACTGATGATATGCATCAAAGTAGCAACAATGTTGTGAATTTTTTTGTACGCAATTCAATTATCACGATCACTGGAAGGGAAGGCATTGGAGCTGGTACGACATCAGATGAAAACGAATGCGATAAAGATAACTATGGTACCAAATAACTGGCAAGTCCATGAGTCATTTGATCAATCAATCTACAAGGAAGCTCTCTCTCTCTCTCTCTCTGAATGCAAATGTGAAAGATGCACTATTTATGAGTTTTACCATTTTTTGGAAACTCAAAAGCTCAGAAAAAGCAAAATAATGGTATTTGTCCTGTTATGAGAGATCTATTATCAAAGGCCACTTGTTTTCCAGTCCCGCGGGTAGTTTTTACGGACTTATAATTAGCCTGTGTACATACCCCCGGGTCCTCGAGTCATGTCATAGATCGTCCTGTTATACTAGGTGTGAGGTTCTGGTGCTCGTTCTGATGCTGGACCTATTGTTTCTGGTGTTCCTCGGGGGTCTGTCTTATGTCCCATTCTCTTTATAATTTACATCAATGACTTACCTCAGTCATTCTATATTGTATGTGCATCTATGTTTTTGCTCCAGTCATAAAAAGAAGAAACTAAAATTGCCTTTAAACCATTTTATTTCATTTTACTATACATGTGTGCTCCCAAGTATGTGGTTTTCAACAATTGGAACAATGTTATTAAATACATGTACCTTGTTTAATGTTAGTTGTTGCAAATATATGTCATTTCCGTTACTGTAATTCAAAGCTCTAAATTAATCTAATATGAATATTTTTAGAGAGAAAAGGTGCATCTGGTCTATAATACACTACACAAAGTTACATAATTTAGTGGAAAAAAATATGATTTCATCTAATTTTAACACAAAATGAAATATGACACGTATAACTTTCCAATTAGTTTGTTTATCATACTGTTTTAGTTGTCTTTAAAGGATAATTATCCAAGTCAGTTGCTAACAAATAAACTTAATGTATACTAGGTAAGCTAGTTGATCAAATAGATCAAATTCATTGAAACTATATTTGCAGTCAATGTTGAGATATAACAAAAGAGGAGAAGTAACGGAAATGAAACTCTGTTACGGAAATGATAGGTGGTGTTACGGAAATGACACATGGACTAATATAAATATATTTGACAGTTTGCTTGAACAAGAACAAATACGAAATTAACTCTACATTATCACCATAATTTCAAAAGAATGCATGTTCTTACCACACCTCAATTTTGAAACACAGTAAAAAAAAATAGCAGTAACGGAAGCGAAACTGAGTCACGGAAATGATAGATAGTGTTACGGAAATGACACATGGTCTACTAAAATAGTTTTAGCAGTTGATTTGGAAAAGAAATGTGAAAATAACTGTATAATAACAATATAACTTCAAAACAATTACATCATATTACCACACTTCGATTTTTATTTTATAACAAAAAGTAGCAGTAATGGAAGTGGAATTCTGTAACTGAAGTGACCAATGAAATAATATATTAGTTCTGGCAGTTTAATTTAACAAGAAACACTGAAAACAACATGCTTAATGTCTTTCAATGAACAGCAAGCATTACATGTCAAACACCTTCGCTACACATGTCCACACCTCATCATCGATTTTCATATGTCTGTTAGTTACTTGTTGTGGTGGTTGTTGAAGAAGTGTTACAACATCAGAGGACTTGTACCACAAAACATCGTCCATCCGCGGCCAAAAGAAACGGTTTTCCCTATGCTATGCATAACCTTGACCTCTATGTCCTCGTCGTCCACAGCAACTATTACTCCAGGGTAGGGTTTCTCCTCATATGATACGACGCAGTACCTGGACACAAGACCTTCATTGATGTCATCCACCTTCATAAGCGCCGAGTCACCGGCATTCTGTATTTGTGTAAAAGAAGGCGAATTATTTATGTAATTTAATAACCTTTATGCCTGTCTGTCTTCTGTCTCTCTGATTTAATACTTGTTTTGTTTGGAATTTAAGTCCAACTGGCATTTAGGGCTTTCCAGGTACCCCTCCAACCAGTATCAGATTGCTTCATCTTTGATATCAAAGAACTTGACTGTTGTGTTTGATTCAGACACGCTGGCAATGAAGTCCTTTGCGCACGTTATATCTTTCCCCTTAATAGCACCTGCCTGTCGGCGTTCCTTTTCACTGCCGCCCCAATCTCATCCGCAACACCCTTCCCATGTCCTGCTTCCAGGAAATTCTAAGTTGCTCTAGTAACTCCATATTCCTTTATTCTTTTACCCCGCAGGTAAAAGTTCTGTTTGTTTCTGTATTGGGTTGTGGGACCGTCGCTAATAAAATGCAGGCCTGTAACATTCCTTTTAGACTTTACGTATGCTATAACCGGCTCTAAATGGGCCCATATTGCTCCAGGGCCATGTTTTAGGGAATCCGACACGGAGCAGAATGGGATTTTCTCTTGTGGACCAGCATACACCATTCCCGTGTGTAGACTGATCTGTTGTTTTGAGGCCCCAAAGTGCATACTCTGAATTTCCGACGAGTATTTGCAAACGTAATTCTCCGAGAAATCACAGTGTATTACTATCTCCTCATATGTTAATTTCTCTCTCAGATATCGTATGGATTTATACTGTTGCCTAATGTTAAATATGTGTCGACAGGCTCTAGCCAGTTCAGTGTTGATCTCATCACTCAGTACACTTTTACTTCCCTGATCCGTTTCCTTTAAGACTCTAGTAACAATCTTCGTGTTCTCCTTGTCACCAGATACAATCTTCTCCATGCGCTTGCGTTTCCACACTTTCCATGTGAGCTGCTTTCCATCGTCCCCACCATCCTCGAATGGAAGTTTCTTATCTTGGCAATTTATACATTCTCTGTACATGCAGTTCTTCTCTTGGTCATCGCAAACTATTCTCTTTGCTAGAGTTTCAATCTTGTTTGTTGGGTACATATTTGCCATGTAACCCGTGTTCAGCTTTAATCTGAGATTATCGTGAATCTTACAGAGACATGTGTCTCTGTCTTTTTCTGTTGGCCTGACAATCCAAAATGGGCGGAGCTTGCAAAACAGACTGTATGATACTCTATTACCTTCGGATAAGTATTTTGTGTGTAGGTTCTTCAGGTCATTGGTAAGCAGCCAGACTTGTTTCTTCACGCCATGTTGTGTTTTTGTTGCCTGCTTATCAGCTTTCATGTTCGAATTATCATCCCGTTCTAGAAACTCGTGTATATTCATCTTCATTCTAAATTGTTTATTGTTCATTGGTCTTGGTAACCTGCCTCTAATATGGCGCCTCGATATTCCCAACTCGTTCCGTGCAAATATTCCTAGGCCATACTGCCGAAGTATTCTGGGGCAGTTAACGATGCTCGCAATCATTTGTTTCTCTGTATAACTCTTTGTACGTTGATACCTTCTTCTAACACTGTCAATCATGATCTTATATAGCTCGTAAGATCTCGATTGAAACCTTCCCCGTGTATTTCCGTTAATATTAATATATTTTTTTATACCGTGCTTTGAATGTAATCGTTGCCACCTTTTCTTAAATTTGTTTGTTTGCCTTTCCTTATTCTTGAGTTTTACTTGCAATTTTTCGACCTTCCTGTACACCTTTGCCGTTTCACGTTTTCGCTTTTTTGATGATATTTTTTTCATGGATTCACTCCTGTTGTTTCTGTGTACTAGAACTGGTTCATATTCCATCTGGTCAACTGGGGAATTAGGCGGTGTTATCAGATCTCTGACGGTAGCTTTCCTGTTTATATATGACTGCGAGTTATTTTTCCAGTTGCGTCTTTTATTGCGGACTTCTCTAGTTGACATATCTTTAACAGACTTTACCACCCCTCTTTCTTTCTTGCTTTTGTATCGTTCACGCTCCTTTTCTTTATACCGGTCAAACTTATCTGCATCATCTCTCTGTCGCTGTCTCCAGCGTGCCATTCTCTCTTTAGCTGTGTACTGAAATCAACAACAAAAAAGGTCTGCCAATTTCAATCTCTCCTAATGCTCACCCAACCCATACATCAATCAACCCCCACTCATCCACCCACCCATGAAATATCCAACACAGTGAACCCAGTAAACAGTACCCTTAACTATGCAGCTTATAAAGACTAATGATAACCCTATTGATGATATTAGCAAGATTATTATTATGTTTGTTATTTTTGATCTATATTATATTATTATTAATTATATTCTATTGAACATGTTATCATTATCAAAATCATTTCCGTTACGAATTTCATCATCTCCGGTACAAAATATCTCGAAAAACACTGTAACGGAAATGATCGTAACGGAAATGATGAACACGTAATATATCCCCCCTATTGAGCCCCAACATATATCTGGGATATGCATGGTACCCGCAGAAGCAATATGCACCAACACATTATATATATATATATATATAAGCATAATTTCAATATTTCATCACATAACATAAACATTAGATGTACGGTAATGATGTCTATGAAAGGTACGCATGTCTACCTGACTACTTACCGGCATGTTTTTCTTCCAACGACAAACACATCCACGCCAATGCGCCATCTTTAAAAAGTTCGCGGGTTTTAACATTTGATCACGTCATGGCTGAAGAGCTATACGGGGATGTAACTCTAGTTTTCACCAAATAGTTGCTTGTAACGGAAATGATGCTGAATATCGGGACAAGATTTATGATAGGTTTTTCTCTTAACTTAGGTAAATAAAGTAGTTTTAAATGAGACTGACACAAACTTTAATCCTTTGTTTGTAACTTAGTAACTAAAAGGGCTATGTTTATCAAATAGAGCTATGTTTAATCATTAAATGTATTTCAGAACACGAGAGAGGGACAGGTTATATATCGACATTTCTGAACAAGTATATCAACATATGTTCAGGAAAAATATCAATTCGTTAATATAGGTCTAAATTTTGATTTGGTTAAGTGAGTAACACATTTATGTATTTAGCAGGAGTATAAAAAATAAGAGCATATGCTATTTTGCTACAGCATTTATGGCGGGACATGGGTTGCACATAAAATATAGAATGACTGACCTATGACTCTTTTTTTTCTTCTCTTTTTTATTATTTTTATTTTTCCTTTTATAGCATACACAACATAATTGTCACATGTTAACACTATACATAGTACTTAATGAACATATACTTATAATTCTTATCTATTTAATATGACTTTGTGCTGACAGTTACAACTATTTCTTATTTCAAAATTCTTGCATCTGATTCATGGTTTCCGATAAAAGGTTTCCGTCTTAAATGTAACACTCCCATGTGCAGTTCTCTTACGACGGTTTAGATAGTTACTACAAATTAAAAAACGACCATTTGAACATATGATAATTTACTTTATCATGCATTATTGCAATCTCCTTTTCAAGAGAAATTCTCATTTTCAAGTAGTTCAAGAACTGCTCAATGTTGGGAATATGTTTTCTGTATTTCATTTGAAATATAAATGATTTCATTAAAAAGATAATGAAATTTGTAATGTTGCTTTTTATTCCTTTTTCTAAGATCCCAAAGCTTATATTTTCTAAGTTGAAAGATACTGAGAAATTGTGGGTGCTAAGAAAATGCGTCAGTCTATTCCATAAACCTTGAATATGATTACACTCCCAAAAAAGATGTTCAATGCTTTCTATATGCATGTTGCAAAACTCACATAGGTTTGTGTTAGATATTTTCATTTTAAACAATAATTTTTGTTGGTAAAATCCGCATTATATATTTATATTGAAAGCTTCTAATTTTTGTATCTATTGTAGCTCTAAATGGTTGTGTATATACTTTTTTCCAGTTTTTGTTATTCATTTGTAAGTTATGTTCCCATTTTAACTCTGATTTTAATTCCGTTTTTTGTTTGTTATATATCTGTTTAGTATAGATTAGCTTGTTAGGTGTTTTAGAATTGCAGACTTTACTCAGTAAACTTTCCTTTTGTGAATGTATTATTCCTTCGTTTGTAAGTGATTTTTTCAAATATGCTGGAATGTTGGTAATTAATTGATGAAACTTTAGGAAATCGTTGTTTTCTAGATCATATATATATATAAAATCTTCAAATGAGTAGAATTTGTTCTCTCTGTAGTCAAAAACATGTTCTAAATATTTGATTCCCTTGTTATACCATTCTTTGAAGAAAAATGAACTATTTCCGTGTTTTATGTTAGAATGATTCCATATTATTTGCTTACCACCCACTTCACTGAATTACCTTTTGCGCTATTCCATGCAACGATAACATCCATAAGGAACGTGTTTGTTTTACATATAGTTTTAACATCTTTGTTGTCAATGTTACTTTCGAAAATTAATTTTCCTCCAACTGAGTTTAGGGATTCATTGTAGAATACCTATGACACTATACCAGCACAGTTGCAGACATATTTTCTGACGATACAACTATATCTGCCTCCGATCAATCTCTTGACACTCTTACTACTTCTTTATATACTGATTTGATAAATGTTCAACAGTGGTGTTTAGACAATCGTATGATTCTCAATACTTCTAAGACCAAAATCATGTATATTTCCTCTAAATCAAAAGCTCATAGTATCAGTGAGTCTGCTCTTGAAGTGAAAGTGAACAACACCGTCATACATCCGAGTTCTACTGAACGACTACTCGGAGTTATGATTGTCGTGGAAGTCGTGATAGCGCAGTGGATGAGCGTTCGCTTCAGGTGCGAAAGGTCCGGAGTTCGAGCCCCGCTGGAGCCGTTACGATTGTGTCCTTAGGCAAGGCATTTAAATTCCACGTTGCCTCTTCTCTCCCTCGTGGCGATGGATTCCATCAGGAATGAGGTCTCGAGAGCGATTTATATAAGTTGAAAGAACTTGTTTCGCAATCGAGCTAAAATAAATTTGTATAAACTAAGTTATGATTGACAACACACTATCCTGGGATAAGCATACTGACAATGTTCTCAAAAAATGTAACTCTTATTTATAGTTATTGTCTCGTATAAAAAGGTACCTCTCTATTCCCAATCGCAACATCTTCTACAATGCTTACATATTGCCTCACTTAGACTTTTGTTGTGTGATTTGGGGTAACTGCAACTCATCTTTAGAAGATAAAATAGTTCGGTTACAAAAAAGAGCAGCTAGACTAATTCTAGATCAGGACTTTGACACTCCATCGCAATTATTATTCTCCCAACTAAAATGGATGACCTTTCCAGAACGAGTCATATATCAGAAGGCTATACAAATGTATAAAACATTACATGGAGCTGCTCCAGACTATTTAAAATCGTCCTTCACTTTTACTTCTGATATACATCCTAGAATTCTTAGATCAACCTCAGAATATCATTTATACACACCAAGACCAAATTGTGAATTATTTCGTGATACATTTGAATTTTCAGGATCATCTATTTGGAATTCATTGCCTCACTCAGTTCTAAATGCTCCAACTATCCAACAGTTCAAAATTCTCTATTTAAGGTGGAACTATAACAATTCAAACTAATCGCGTACTTCTAATGCTATTATAAACATGTATTGCCATTGCTATATTTATTAGAATCGGAAAATTGCTGTCTTTAAGTTGATTTCATACATATTTTGAAGATACCACTACAAGTCAAATCTGCACATTGTTAGATAGATCTAGTATCATTAATTGTCTCATTCCCATTTTCTACTCTGCTAGCCAATTCCATATATCATCATATTCCATTACATATTAAATATAGTTTCTCTATTTTTCAGCGTTTACATTACTATATTATTCCAATGTGCAGTTCTCACTTATAGTGGTAGATTAACTTTTGTTAAATGAGTACTCTCGTTAAATAAAATCTTTATTATTATCCACGAGTCATGTCATAGATCGTCCTGTTATACTAGGTGAGAGGTTAGTTATATACCTGTATATACCCCCGGGTCCACGAGTCATGTCATAGATCGTCCTGTTATACTAGGTGTGAGGTTAGTTATATACCTGTATGTACCCCCGGGTCCACGAGTCATGTCATAGATCGTCCTGTTATACTAGGTGTGAGGTTGGTTACATACCCCCGGGTCCACGAGTCATGTCATAGATCGTCCTGTTATACTAGGTGTGAGGTTAGTTATATACTGTTATACCCCCGGGTCCACGAGTCATGTCATAGATCGTCCTGTTATACTAGTGTGAGGTTAGTTACATACCCCCGGGTCCACGAGTCATGTCATAGATCCTGTTATACTAGGTGTGAGGTTAGTTATATACCTGTATAACCCCCGGGTCACGAGTCATGTCATAGATCGTCCTGTATACTAGGTGTGAGGTTAGTATACCTGTATATACCCCGGGTCCACGAGTCATGTCATAGATCGTCCTGTTATACTAGGTGTGAGGTTAGTTATATACCTGTATATACCCCGGGTCCACGAGTCATGTCATAGATCGTCCTGTTATACTAGGTGTGAGGTTAGTTATATACCTGTATATACCCCCGGGTCCACGAGTCATGTCATAGATCGTCCTGTTATACTAGGTGTGAGGTTAGTTATATACCTGTATATACCCCCGGGTCCACGCGTCATGTCATAGATCGTCTGTATACTAGGTGTGAGGTTAGTTATATACCGTATATACGGGTGGTTGTGTGTTGTTTTGGTGTGGGTTGTTTGGGTGGTTGTCATAGATCGTCTGTTATACTAGGTGTGAGTTAGTTATATACCCCGGGTCCACGAGTCATGTCATAGATCGTCCTGTTATACTAGGTGTGAGGTTAGTTATATACCTGTATATACCCCACGGTCATGTCATAGATCTCCTGTATACTAGGTGTGAGGTTAGTTATATACCCCGGGTCCACGAGTCATGTCATAGATCGTCCTGTTATACTAGGTGTGAGGTTAGTTATATACCTGTATATACCCCCGGGTCCACGAGTCATGTCATAGATCGTCCTGTTATACTAGGTGTGAGGTTAGTTATATACCTGTATATACCCCGGGTCCACGCGTCATGTCATAGATCGTCCTGTTATACTAGGTGAGAGGTTAGTTATATACCTGTATACCCCCGGGTCCACGAGTCATGTCATAGATCGTCCTGTTATACTAGGTGTGAGGTTAGTTATATACCTGTATATACCCCCGGGTCCACGCGTCATGTCATAGATCGTCCTGTTATACTAGGTGTGAGGTTAGTTATATACCTGTATATACCCCGGTCCACGCGTCATGTCATAGATCGTCCTGTTATACTAGGTGTGAGGTTAGTTATATACCTGTATATACCCCGGGTCCCGGTCATGTCATAGATCGTCCTGTATACTAGGTGTGAGGTTAGTTATATACCTGTATATACCCCGGGTCCACGAGTCATGTCATAGATCGTCCTGTTATACTAGGTGTGAGGTTAGTTATATACCTGTATATACATACCCACGAGTCATGTCATAGATCTTCCTGTTATACTAGGTGTGAGGTTAGTTATATACCTGTATATACCCCCGGGTCCACGAGTCATGTCATAGATCGTCCTGTTATACTAGGTGTGAGGTTAGTTACATACCCCCGGGTCCACGAGTCATGTCATAGATCGTCATGTTATACTAGGTGTGAGGTAGTTATATACCTGTATATCCCCGGGTCCACGAGTCATGTCATAGATCGTCCTGTTATACTAGGTGTGAGGTTAGTTACATACCCCCGGGTCCACGAGTCATGTCATAGATCGTCCTGTTATACTAGGTGTGAGGTTAGTTACATACCCCCGGGTCCACGAGTCATGTCATAGATCGTCATGTTATACTAGGTGTGAGGTTAGTTATATACCTGTATATACCCCCGGGTCCACGAGTCATGTCATAGATCGTCCTGTTATACTAGGTGTGAGGTTAGTTACATACCCCCGGGTCCACGAGTCATGTCATAGATCGTCATGTTATACTAGGTGTGAGGTTAGTTATATACCTGTATATACCCCCGGGTGGTTGTTGTGTTGTTTTGGTGTGGGTGTTTTTGTTTCCGGGTCCACGAGTCATGTCATAGATCGTCCTGTTTTGGTGGGGTTGTTTTGTTTGGGTTGGTTGTTTGTTGTTATACTAGGGTGAGGTTAGTTATATACCTGTATATACCCCGGGTCCACGAGTCATGTCATAGATCGTCCGTTATACTAGGTGTGAGGTTAGTTATATACCTGTATATACCCCGGGTCCACGAGTCTTTGTGTTGTTTTGGTGTGGGTTGTTTGTTTTGGTATGTCATAGATCTTCCTGTTATACTAGGTGTGAGGTTAGTTATATACCTGTATATACCCCCGGGTCCACGCGTCATGTCATAGATTGTCCTGTTATACTAGGTGTGAGGTTGGTTATATACCTGTATATACTGGTTGTTGTTTTGTTTTGGTGGGGTTGTTTTCCCCGGGTCCACGAGTCATGTCATAGATCGTCCTGTTATACTAGGTGTGAGGTTAGTTATATACCTGTATATACCCCGGGTCCACGAGTCATGTCATAGATCGTCCTGTTATACTAGGTGTGAGGTTAGTTATATACCTGTATATACATACCCACGAGTCATGTCATAGATCTCCTGTTATACTAGGTGCGAGGTTAGTTATATACCAGGGGTCCACGAGTTCATGTCTAGATCGTCCTGTTATACTAGGGGTGAGGTTAGTTATATACTGTTATATACCCCGGGTCCACGAGTCATGTCAGAGATCGTCCTGTTTTAGACAGGTGTGAGGAGGATATACCTGTATATACATACCACGAGTCATGTCATAGATCGTCCTGTTATACTATGTGTGAGGTTAGTTATATACACCGGGTCCACGAGTCATGTCATAGATCGTCCTGTTAATAGGGTGTGAGGTTAGTTATATACATGGATATACATACCCACGAGTCATGTCATAGAGCGTCCTGTTATACTAGGTGTGAGGTTAGTTATATACCCCGGGTCCACGAGTCATGTCATAGATCGTCCTGTTATACTAGGTGTGAGGTTAGTTATATACCTGTATGTACCCCCGGGTCCACGAGTCATGTCATAGATCGTCCTGTTATACTAGGTGTGAGGTTAGTTATATACCTGTATGTACCCCCGGGTCCACGAGTCATGTCATTTTTACTACATGTTTTTGTTACCTGTCCGATATGGCGATCACCGTACCATCTAACATACCTCCCTGTCCGAGATCGAACCCGGGTTGCATTGGTGAGAAGCGAGTGCGCTAATCAGACATGGGTGAGTTTGCTTATGTGTTTGTTATATATGTATATCATTTTATGCTGTATATTATACAATGCAGTTGCTTTAGAGTGGTGTGCCTTACGGAAGCATGACGGTGCCAAATGAGTTGTTCGTAAAATAAAGTTGTTATTATTTACTGTGACATAATTGTGCATATACAGTGTACATTCTACATCCGTTATGTCAACGTCGGTTATGTCGAATTATCCGGTTATCTCGAAGTCCCGTTTCAGACACTACCATTTTACATGTAACTGGATCTGTTTATAGCGTATTTTGTTTTTTTGTTCGGTCCGACGGAATTCGACATAACGGATGTAGACTGTATATCGAAATACAATTAACCTAATTTAACCAAAATATTAAGCAAATAAATATATCGGTAGGATTAAACCCACGAGTTGTTTTGGGGGAATTATGTATGGGTATTAAGAGGATAG
>CM026398.1:39330714-39399218 GCA_014843695.1 Archivesica marissinica
CCATTGCCATGAAGGAGAGAGAAGAGGCTGTGAGTCCTGATGGAATCCATTGCATGAAGGAGAGAGAAGAGACTGTGAGTCCTGATGGAATCCATTGCCATGAAGGAGAGAGAAGAGGCTGTGTGTCCTGATGGAATCCATTGCCATGAAGGAGAGAGAAGAGGCTGTGAGTCCTGATGGAATCCATTGCCATGAAGGAGAGAGAAGAGACTGTGAGTCCTGATTGAATCCATTGCCATGAAGGAGAGAGAAGAGGCTGCGAGTCCTGATGGAATCCATTGCCATGAAGGAGAGAGAAGAGGCTGCGAGTCCTGATGGAATCCATTGCCATGAAGGAGAGAGAAGAGGCTGTGTGTCCTGATGGAATCCATTGCCATGAAGGAGAGAGAAGAGACTGTGAGTCCTGATTGAATCCATTGCCATGAAGGAGAGAAGAGGCTGCGAGTCATGATGGAATCCATTGCAATTAAGGAGAGAGAAGAGACTGTGTGTCCTGATGGAATCCATTGCCATGAAGGAGAGAGAAGAGACTGTGAGTCCTGATGGAATCCATTGCCATGAAGGAGAGAGAAGAGGCTGTGTGTCCTGATGGAATCCATTGCCATGAAGGAGAGAAAGAGACTGTGAGTCCTGATTGAATCCATTGCCATGAAGAGAGAGAAGAGGCTGTGAGTCCTGATGGAATCCATTGCCATGAAGGAGAGAGAAGAGGCTGCGAGTCCTGATTGAATCCATTGCCATGAAGGAGAGAGAAGAGGCTGTGTGTCCTGATGGAATCCATTGCCATGAAGGAGAGAGAAGAGACTGTGAGTCCTGATGGAATCCATTGCCATGAAGGAGAGAGAAGAGGCTGCGAGTCCTGATGGAATCCATTGCCATGAAGGAGAGAGAAGAGACTGTGAGTCCTGATGGAATCCATTGCCATGAAGGAGAGAGAAGAGGCTGTGTGTCCTGATGGAATCCATTGCCATGAAGGAGAGAGAAGAGACTGTGAGTCCTGATTGAATCCATTGCCATGAAGGAGAGAAGAGGCTGCGAGTCCTGATGGAATCCATTGCCATGAAGGAGAGAGAAGAGACTGTGAGTCCTGATGGAATCCATTGCCATGAAGGAGAGAGAAGAGGCTGTGAGTCCTGATGGAATCCATTGCCATGAAGGAGAGAGAAGAGACTGTGAGTCCTGATGGAATCCATTGCCATGAAGGAGAGAGAAGAGGCTGCGAGTCCTGATGGAATCCATTGCCATGAAGGAGAGAGAAGAGGCTGTGAGTCCTGATGGAATCCATTGCCATGAAGGAGAGAGAAGAGGCTGTGTGTCCTGATGGAATCCATTGCCATGAAGGAGAGAGAAGAGGCTGTGAGTCCTGATGGAATCCATTGTAATGAAGGAGAGAGAAGAGCTGCGAGTCCTGATGGAATCCATTGCCATGAAGGAGAGAGAAGAGACTGTGAGTCCTGATGGAGAAGAGCTGGAGTCCTGATTGAATCCATTGCCATGAAGGAGAGAGAAGAGACTGTGAATCCTGATTGAATCCATTGTCATGAAGGAGAGAGAAGAGGCTGCGAGTCCTGATGGAATCCATTGCAATTAAGGAGAGAGAAGAGGCTGTGAGTCCTGATTGAATCCATTGTAATGAAGGAGAGAGAAGAGGCTGCGAGTCCTGATGGAATCCATTGCCAGAAGGAGAAAGAAGAGACTGTGAGTCCTGATTGAATCCATTGCCATGAAGGAGAGAGAAGAGACTGTGAATCCTGATTGAATCCATTGTCATGAAGGAGAGAGAAGAGGCTGCGAGTCCTGATGGAATCCATTGCAATTAAGGAGAGAGAAGAGGCTGTGAGTCCTGATTGAATCCATTGTCATGAAGGAGAGAGAAGAGGCTGCGAGTCCTGATGGAATCCATTGCCATGAAGGAGAGAGAAGAGGCTGTGAGTCCTGATGGAATCCATTGCAATGAAGGAGAGAGAAGAGGCTGCGAGTCCTGATGGAATCCATTGCTAGGAAGAAGAGAGAAGAGGCTGTGTGTCCTGATGGAATCCATTGCCATGAAGGAGAGAGAAGAGACTGTGTGTCCTGATGGAATCCATTGCCATGAAGGAGAGAGAAGAGGCTGTGTGTCCTGATTGAGTCTATTGCCATGAAGGAGAGAGAAGAGGCTGTGAGTCCTGATTGAATCCATTGCCATGAAGGAGAGAGAAGAGGCTGCGAGTCCTGATTGAATCCATTGCCATGAAGGAGAGAGAAGAGACTGTGAGTCCTGATCGAATCCATTGCCATGAAGGAGAGAGAAGAGGCTGCGAGTCCTGATGGAATCCATTGCCATGAAGGAGAGAGAAGACGCTGCGAGTCCTGATGAAATCCATTGCCATGAAGGAGAGAGAAGAGGCTATGGAATCCATTGCCATGAAGGAGAGAGAAGAGGCTGTGAGTCCTGATTGAATCCATTGCCATGAAGGAGAGAGAAGAGGCTGTGTGTCCTGATGGAATCCATTGCAATTAAGGAGAGAGAAGAGGCTGTGAGTCCTGATGGAATCCATTGTAATGAAGGAGAGAGAAGAGGCTGCGAGTCCTGATGGAATCCATTGCCAGAAGGAGAAAGAAGAGACTGTGAGTCCTGATTGAATCCATTGCCATGAAGGAGAGAGAAGAGACTGTGAATCCTGATTGAATCCATTGTCATGAAGGAGAGAGAAGAGGCTGTGAGTCCTGATGGAATCCATTGCCATGAAGGAGAGAGAAGAGGCTGTGAGTCCTGATGGAATCCATTGCAATTAAGGAGAGAGAAGAGGCTGTGAGTCCTGATGGAATCCATTGCAATGAAGGAGAGAGAAGAGGCTGTGAGTCCTGATGGAATCCATTGCCATGAAGGAGAGAGAAGAGACTGTGTGTCCTGATGGAATCCATTGCCATGAAGGAGAGAGAAGAGACTGTGTGTCCTGATGGAATCCATTGCCATGAAGGAGAGAGAAGAGGCTGTGTCCTGATGGAATCCATTGCCATGAAGGAGAGAGAAGAGACTGTGTCCTGATGGAATCCATTGCCATGAAGGAGAGAGAAGAGGCTGTGAGTCCTGATGGAATCCATTGCCATGAAGGAGAGAGAAGAGACTGTGTGTCCTGATGGAATCCATTGTCATGAAGGAGAGAGAAGAGGCTGCGAGTCCTGATTGAATCCATTGTCATGAAGGAGAGAGAAGAGGCTGCGAGTCCTGATGGAATCCATTGCAATTAAGGAGAGAGAAGAGGCTGTGTGTCCTGATGGAATCCATTGCCATGAAGGAGAGAGAAGAGGCTGTGAGTCCTGATGGAATCCATTGCAATTAAGGAGAGAGAAGAGGCTGCGAGTCCTGATGGAATCCATTGCTAGGAAGAAGAGAGAAGAGGCTGTGTGTCCTGATGGAATCCATTGCCATGAAGGAGAGAGAAGAGACTGTGAGTCCTGATTGAATCCATTGCCATGAAGGAGAGAAGAGGCTGCGAGTCATGATGGAATCCATTGCAATTAAGGAGAGAGAAGAGACTGTGTGTCCTGATGGAATCCATTGCCATGAAGGAGAGAGAAGAGACTGTGAGTCCTGATGGAATCCATTGCTAGGAAGAAGAGAGAAGAGGCTGTGTGTCCTGATGGAATCCATTGCCATGAAGGAGAGAGAAGAGACTGTGAGTCCTGATTGAATCCATTGCCATGAAGGAGAGAGAAGAGGCTGTGAGTCCTGATTGAATCCATTGCCATGAAGGAGAGAGAAGAGGCTGCGAGTCCTGATTGAATCCATTGCCATGAAGGAGAGAGAAGAGACTGTGTGTCCTGATGGAATCCATTGCCATGAAGGAGAGAGAAGAGGCTGTGAGTCCTGATGGAATCCATTGCCATGAAGGAGAGAGAAGAGACTGTGAGTCATGATGGAATCCATTGCTAGGAAGAAGAGGCTGTGTCTCCTGATGGAATCCATTGCCATGAAGGAGAGAGAAGAGACTGTGAGTCCTGATTGAATCCATTGCCATGAAGGAGAGAAGAGGCTGCGAGTCATGATGGAATCCATTGCAATTAAGGAGAGAGAAGAGACTGTGTGTCCTGATGGAATCCATTGCCATGAAGGAGAGAGAAGAGACTGTGAGTCCTGATGGAATCCATTGCTAGGAAGAAGAGAGAAGAGGCTGTGTGTCCTGATGGAATCCATTGCCATGAAGGAGAGAGAAGAGGCTGTGAGTCCTGATTGAATCCATTGCCATGAAGGAGAGAGAAGAGGCTGCGAGTCCTGATTGAATCCATTGCCATGAAGGAGAGAGAAGAGACTGTGTGTCCTGATGGAATCCATTGCCATGAAGGAGAGAGAAGAGACTGTGTGTCCTGATGGAATCCATTGCCATGAAGGAGAGAGAAGAGGCTGCGAGTCATGATGGAATCCATTGCAATTAAGGAGAGAGAAGAGACTGTGAGTCATGATGGAATCCATTGCTAGGAAGAAGAGGCTGTGTCTCCTGATGGAATCCATTGCCATGAAGGAGAGAGAAGAGACTGTGAGTCCTGATTGAATCCATTGCCATGAAGGAGAGAAGAGGCTGCGAGTCATGATGGAATCCATTGCAATTAAGGAGAGAGAAGAGACTGTGTGTCCTGATGGAATCCATTGCCATGAAGGAGAGAGAAGAGACTGTGAGTCCTGATGGAATCCATTGCTAGGAAGAAGAGAGAAGAGGCTGTGTGTCCTGATGGAATCCATTGCCATGAAGGAGAGAGAAGAGACTGTGAGTCCTGATTGAATCCATTGCCATGAAGGAGAGAGAAGAGGCTGCGAGTCCTGATTGAATCCATTGCCATGAAGGAGAGAGAAGAGACTGTGAGTCCTGATCGAATCCATTGCCATGAAGGAGAGAGAAGACGCTGCGAGTCCTGATGAAATCCATTGCCATGAAGGAGAGAGAAGAGGCTATGGAATCCATTGCCATGAAGGAGAGAGAAGAGGCTGTGAGTCCTGATGGAATCCATTGCAATTAAGGAGAGAGAAGAGGCTGCGAGTCCTGATGGAATCCATTGCTAGGAAGAAGAGAGAAGAGGCTGTGTGTCCTGATGGAATCCATTGCCATGAAGGAGAGAGAAGAGACTGTGTGTCCTGATGGAATCCATTGCCATGAAGGAGAGAGAAGAGGCTGTGTGTCCTGATTGAATCCATTGCCATGAAGGAGAGAGAAGAGGCTGTGAGTCCTGATTGAATCCATTGCCATGAAGGAGAGAGAAGAGGCTGCGAGTCCTGATTGAATCCATTGCCATGAAGGAGAGAGAAGAGACTGTGAGTCCTGATCGAATCCATTGCCATGAAGGAGAGAGAAGACGCTGCGAGTCCTGATGAAATCCATTGCCATGAAGGAGAGAGAAGAGGCTATGGAATCCATTGCCATGAAGGAGAGAGAAGAGGCTGTGTGTCCTGATGGAATCCATTGCAATTAAGGAGAGAGAAGAGGCTGTGAGTCCTGATGGAATCCATTGTAATGAAGGAGAGAGAAGAGGCTGCGAGTCCTGATGGAATCCATTGCCAGAAGGAGAAAGAAGAGACTGTGAGTCCTGATTGAATCCATTGCCATGAAGGAGAGAGAAGAGACTGTGAGTCCTGATTGAATCCATTGCCATGAAGGAGAGAAGAGGCTGGATCTGAGAACAGTAAGGAGAGAGAAGAGGCTGTGTCCTGATGGAATCCATTGCCATGAAGGAGAGAGAAGAGGCTGTGAGTCCTGATGGAATCCATTGCAATGAAGGAGAGAGAAGAGGCTGCGAGTCCTGATGGAATCCATTGCCATGAAGGAGAGAGAAGAGGCTGTGTGTCCTGATGGAATCCATTGCCATGAAGGAGAGAGAAGAGACTGTGAGTCCTGATTGAATCCATTGCCATGAAGGAGAGAGAAGAGGCTGCGAGTCCTGATGGAATCCATTGCCATGAAGGAGAGAGAAGAGGCTGTGAGTCCTGATGGAATCCATTGCCATGAAGGAGAGAGAAGAGGCTGCGAGTCCTGATGGAATCCATTGCCATGAAGGAGAGAGAAGAGGCTGTGAGTCCTGATGGAATCCATTGCCATGAAGGAGAGAGAAGAGGCTGTGTGTCCTGATGGAATCCATTGCCATGAAGGAGAGAGAAGAGGCTGTGTGTCCTGATGGAATCCATTGCCATGAAGGAGAGAGAAGAGGCTGTGAGTCCTGATGGAATCCATTGCCATGAAGGAGAGAGAAGAGGCTGTGAGTCCTGATGGAATCCATTGCCATGAAGGAGAGAGAAGAGGTGGAGTCCTGATGGAATCCATTGTCATGAAGGAGAGAGAAGAGGCTGCGAGTCCTGATGGAATCCATTGCCATGAAGGAGAGAGAAGAGGCTGTGTGTCCTGATGGAATCCATTGCCATGAAGGAGAGAGAAGAGGCTGTGAGTCCTGATTGAATCCATTGCCATGAAGGAGAGAGAAGAGACTGAGTCCTGATTGAATCCATTGCCATGAAGGAGAGAGAAGAGGCTGTGAGTCCTGATGGAATCCATTGTCATGAAGGAGAGAGAAGACGCTGCGAGTCCTGATGAAATCCATTGCCATGAAGGAGAGAGAAGAGGCTGTGTGTCCTGATGGAATCCATTGCCATGAAGGAGAGAGAAGAGGCTGTGTGTCCTGATGGAATCCATTGCCATGAAGGAGAGAGAAGAGACTGTGAGTCCTGATTGAATCCATTGCCATGAAGGAGAGAAGAGGCTGCGAGTCATGATGGAATCCATTGCAATTAAGGAGAGAGAAGAGACTATGTGTCCTGATGGAATCCATTGCCATGAAGGCGAGAGAAGAGACTGTGAGTCCTGATGGAATCCATTGCCATGAAGGAGAGAGAAGAGGCTGTGTGTCGTGATGGAATCCATTGCCATGAAGGAGAGATAAGAGGCTGTGTGTCCTGATGGAATCCATTGCAATTAAGGAGAGAGAAAAGGCTGTGAGTCCTGATGGAATCCATTATAATAAAGGAGAGAGAAGAGGCTGCGAGTCCTGATGGAATCCATTGCCATGAAGGAGAAAGAAGAGACTGTGTGTCCTGATGGAATATATTGCCATGAAGGAGAGAGAAGAGGCTGTGTGTCCTGATGGAATCCATTGTCATGAAGGAGAGAGAAGAGGCTGTGAGTCCTGATGGAATCCATTGTCATGAAGGAGAGAGAAGAGGCTGCGAGTCTTGATGGAATCCATTGCAATTAAGGAGAGAGAAGAGGCTGTGTGTCCTGATGGAATCCATTGCCATGAAGGAGAGAGAAGAGGCTGTGAGTCCTGATGGAATCCATTGCAATTAAGGAGAGAGAAGAGGCTTCGAGTCCTGATGGAATCCATTGCTAGGAAGAAGAGAGAAGAGGCTGTGTGTCCTGATGGAATCCATTGCCATGAAGGAGAGAGAAGAGACAGTGAGTCCTGATTGAATCCATTGCCATGAAGGAGAGAGAAGAGGCTGCGAGTCCTGATGGAATCCATTGCCATGAAGGAGAGAGAAGAGGTTGTGAGTCCTGATGGAATCCATTGTCATGAAGGAGAGAGAAGACGCTGCGAGTCCTGATGAAATCCATTGCCATGAAGGAGAGAGAAGAGGCTGTGTGTCCTGACGGAATTCATTGCCATGAAGGAGAGAGAAGAGGCTGTGAGTCCTGATTGAATCCATTGCCATGAAGGAGAGAGAAGAAACTGTGAGTCCTGATTGAATCCATTGCCATGAAGGAGAATGAAGAGGCTGCGAGTCCTGATGGAATCCATTGTCATGAAGGAGAGAGAAGACGCTGCGAGTCCTGATGGAATCCATTGCCATGAAGGAGAGAGAAGAGGCTGTGAGTCCTGATGGAATCCATTGCCATGAAGGAGAGAGAAGAGACTGTGAGTCCTGATTGAATCCATTGCCATGAAGGAGAGAAGAGGCTGCGAGTCATGATGGAATCCATTGCAATTAAGGAGAGAGAAGAGACTGTGTGTCCTGATGGAATCCATTGCCATGAAGGCGAGAGAAGAGACTGTGAGTCCTGATGGAATCCATTGCCATGAAGGAGAGAGAAGAGGCTGTGTGTCGTGATGGAATCCATTGCCATGAAGGAGAGATAAGAGGCTGTGTGTCCTGATGGAATCCATTGCAATTAAGGAGAGAGAAAAGGCTGTGAGTCCTGATGGAATCCATTGTAATGAAGGAGAGAGAAGAGGCTGCGAGTCCTGATGGAATCCATTGCCATGAAGGAGAAAGAAGAGACTGTGTGTCCTGATGGAATATATTGCCATGAAGGAGAGAGAAGAGGCTGTGTGTCCTGATGGAATCCATTGCCATGAAGGAGAGAGAAGAGGCTGTGAGTCCTGATGGAATCCATTGCCATGAAGGAGAGAGAAGAGACTGTGGTCCTGATGGAATCCATTGTAATGAAGGAGAGAGAAGAGGCTGCGAGTCCTGATTGAATCCATTGCCATGAAGGAGAGAGAAGAGACTGTGAGTCCTGATGGAATCCATTGCTATGAAGGAGAGAGAAGAGGCTGTGTGTCCTGATGGAATCCATTGCCATGAAGGAGAGAGAAGAGGCTGTGAGTCCTGATGGAATCCATTGCCATGAAGGAGAGAGAAGAGACTGTGAGTCCTGATTGAATCCATTGCCATGAAGGAGAGAAGAGGCTGCGAGTCCTGATGGAATCCATTGCCATGAAGGAGAGAGAAGAGACTGTGAGTCCTGATGGAATCCATTGCCATGAAGGAGAGAGAAGAGGCTGTGTGTCCTGATGGAATCCATTGCCATGAAGGAGAGAGAAGAGACTGTGAGTCCTGATGGAATCCATTGTCATGAAGGAGAGAGAAGAGGCTGCGAGTCCTGATGGAATCCATTGTAATGAAGGAGAGAGAAGAGGCTGCGAGTCCTGATGGAATCCATTGCCATGAAGGAGAAAGAAGAGACTGTGTGTCCTGATGGAATATATTGCCATGAAGGAGAGAGAAGAGGCTGTGTGTCCTGATGGAATCCATTGCCATGAAGGAGAGAGAAGAGGCTGTGTGTCCTGATGGAATCCATTGTCATGAAGGAGAGAGAAGAGGCTGTGAGTCCTGATGGAATCCATTGCCATGAAGGAGAGAGAAGAGGCTGTGAGTCCTGATGGAATCCATTGTAATGAAGGAGAGAGAAGAGGCTGCGAGTCCTGATGGAATCCATTGCCATGAAGGAGAAAGAAGAGACTGTGTGTCCTGATGGAATATATTGCCATGAAGGAGAGAGAAGAGGCTGTGTGTCCTGATGGAATCCATTGCCATGAAGGAGAGAGAAGAGGCTGTGTGTCCTGATGGAATCCATTGTCATGAAGGAGAGAGAAGAGGCTGTGAGTCCTGATGGAATCCATTGCCATGAAGGAGAGAGAAGAGGCTGTGAGTCCTGATGGAATCCATTGTCATGAAGGAGAGAGAAGAGGCTGCGAGTCCTGATGAATCCATTGCCATGAAGGAGAGAGAAGGGAGTCCTGATGGAATCCATTGCATAGGAGAGAGAAGAGGCTGTGTGTCCTGATGGAATCCATTGCCATGAAGGAGAGAGAAGAGGCTGTGAGTCCTGATGGAATCCATTGCATTAAGGAGAGAGAAGAGGCTGCGAGTCCTGATGGAATCCATTGCTAGGAAGAAGAGAGAAGAGGCTGTGTGTCCTGATGGAATCCATTGCCATGAAGGAGAGAGAAGAGGCTGTGAGTCCTGATGGAATCCATTGTAATGAAGGAGAGAGAAGAGGCTGCGAGTCCTGATGGAATCCATTGCCATGAAGGAGAAAGAAGAGACTGTGTGTCCTGATGGAATCCATTGCCATGAAGGAGAGAGAAGAGGCTGCGAGTCCTGATGGAATCCATTGTAATGAAGGAGAGAGAAGAGGCTGCGAGTCCTGATGGAATCCATTGCCATGAAGGAGAGAGAAGAGACTGTGTGTCCTGATGGAATCCATTGCCATGAAGGAGAGAGAAGAGGCTGCGAGTCCTGATGGAATCCATTGTAATGAAGGAGAGAGAAGAGGCTGCGAGTCCTGATGGAATCCATTGCCATGAAGGAGAAAGAAGAGACTGTGTGTCCTGATGGAATATATTGCCATGAAGGAGAGAGAAGAGGCTGTGTGTCCTGATGGAATCCATTGCCATGAAGGAGAGAGAAGAGGCTGTGTGTCCTGATGGAATCCATTGTCATGAAGGAGAGAGAAGAGGCTGTGAGTCCTGATGGAATCCATTGCCATGAAGGAGAGAGAAGAGGCTGTGAGTCCTGATGGAATCCATTGTAATGAAGGAGAGAGAAGAGGCTGCGAGTCCTGATGGAATCCATTGCCATGAAGGAGAAAGAAGAGACTGTGTGTCCTGATGGAATATATTGCCATGAAGGAGAGAGAAGAGGCTGTGTGTCCTGATGGAATCCATTGCCATGAAGGAGAGAGAAGAGGCTGTGTGTCCTGATGGAATCCATTGTCATGAAGGAGAGAGAAGAGGCTGTGAGTCCTGATGGAATCCATTGCCATGAAGGAGAGAGAAGAGACTGTGTTTCCTGATGGAATCCATTGTAATGAAGGAGAGAGAAGAGGCTGCGAGTCCTGATTGAATCCATTGTCATGAAGGAGAGAGAAGAGGCTGCGAGTCCTGATGGAATCCATTGCAATTAAGGAGAGAGAAGAGGCTGTGTGTCCTGATGGAATCCATTGCCATGAAGGAGAGAGAAGAGGCTGTGAGTCCTGATGGAATCCATTGCAATTAAGGAGAGAGAAGAGGCTGCGAGTCCTGATGGAATCCATTGCTAGGAAGAAGAGAGAAGAGGCTGTGTGTCCTGATGGAATCCATTGCCATGAAGGAGAGAGAAGAGGCTGTGAGTCCTGATTGAATCCATTGCCATGAAGGAGAGAGAAGAGGCTGAGTCCTGATTGAATCCATTGCCATGAAGGAGAGAGAAGAGGCTGCGAGTCCTGATGGAATCCATTGTCATGAAGGAGAGAGAAGACGCTGCGAGTCCTGATGAAATCCATTGCCATGAAGGAGAGAGAAGAGGCTGTGTGTCCTGATTGAATCCATTGCCATGAAGGAGAGAGAAGAGGCTGTGAGTCCTGATTGAATCCATTGCCATGAAGGAGAGAGAAGAGGCTGCGAGTCCTGATGGAATCCATTGCCATGAAGGAGAGAGAAGAGGCTGTGAGTCCTGATGGAATCCATTGCCATGAAGGAGAGAGAAGAGACTGTGAGTCCTGATGGAATCCATTGCCATGAAGGAGAGAGAAGAGGCTGCGAGTCCTGATGGAATCCATTGTCATGAAGGAGAGAGAAGAGGCTGCGAGTCCTGATGGAATCCATTGCCATGAAGGAGAGAGAAGAGACTGTGTGTCCTGATGGAATCATTGCCATGAAGGAGAGAGAAGAGGCTGTGAGTCCTGATGGAATCCATTGCCATGAAGGAGAGAGAAGAGGCTGTGTGTCCTGATGGAATCCATTGCCATGAAGGAGAGAGAAGAGGCTGTGAGTCCTGATGGAATCCATTGCCATGAAGGAGAGAGAAGAGGCTGTGAGTCCTGATGGAATCCATTGTAATGAAGGAGAGAGAAGAGGCTGCGAGTCCTGATGGAATCCATTGCCATGAAGGAGAGAGAAGAGACTGTGTGTCCTGATGGAATCCATTGCCATGAAGGAGAGAGAAGAGGCTGTGTGTCCTGATGGAATCCATTGCCATGAAGGAGAGAGAAGAGGCTGTGTCCTGATGGAATCCATTGCATGAAGGAGAGAGAAGAGCTGTGTCCTGATGGAATCCATTGCCATGAAGGAGAGAGAAGAGGCTGTGAGTCCTGATGGAATCCATTGCCATGAAGGAGAGAGAAGAGACTGTGAGTCCTGATGGAATCCATTGTAATGAAGGAGAGAGAAGAGGCTGCGAGTCCTGATTGAATCCATTGTCATGAAGGAGAGAGAAGAGGCTGCGAGTCCTGATGGAATCCATTGCAATTAAGGAGAGAGAAGAGGCTGTGTGTCCTGATGGAATCCATTGCCATGAAGGAGAGAGAAGAGGCTGTGAGTCCTGATGGAATCCATTGCAATTAAGGAGAGAGAAGAGGCTGCGAGTCCTGATGGAATCCATTGCTAGGAAGAAGAGAGAAGAGGCTGTGTGTCCTGATGGAATCCATTGCCATGAAGGAGAGAGAAGAGGCTGCGAGTCCTGATTGAATCCATTGCCATGAAGAGAGAGAAGAGACTGAGTCCTGATTGAATCCATTGCCATGAAGGAGAGAGAAGAGGCTGGAGTCCTGATGGAATCCATTGCCATGAAGGAGAAGAAGAGGCTCCATGAATCCATTGCCATGAAGGAGAGAGAAGAGGCTGTGAGTCCTGATTGAATCCATTGCCATGAAGGAGAGAGAAGAGGCTGCGAGTCCTGATGGAATCCATTGTCATGAAGGAGAGAGAAGACGCTGCGAGTCCTGATGGAATCCATTGCCATGAAGGAGAGAGAAGAGGCTGTGAGTCCTGATGGAATCCATTGCCATGAAGGAGAGAGAAGAGACTGTGAGTCCTGATTGAATCCATTGCCATGAAGGAGAGAAGAGGCTGCGAGTCATGATGGAATCCATTGCAATTAAGGAGAGAGAAGAGACTGTGTGTCCTGATGGAATCCATTGCCATGAAGGAGAGAGAAGAGACTGTGAGTCCTGATGGAATCCATTGCCATGAAGGAGAGAGAAGAGGCTGTGTGTCGTGATGGAATCCATTGCCATGAAGGAGAGAGAAGAGACTGTGTGTCCTGATGGAATCCATTGCAATAAGGAGAGAGAAAAGGCTGTGAGTCCTGATGGAATCCATTGTAATGAAGGAGAGAGAAGAGGCTGCGAGTCCTGATGGAATCCATTGCCATGAAGGAGAAAGAAGAGACTGGGTCCTGATGGAATATTGCCAAAAAAAAACTGTGTGTCCTGATGGAATATTGCCATGAAGGAGAGAGAAGAGGCTGCGAGTCCTGATGGAATCCATTGTAATGAAGGAGAGAGAAGAGGCTGCAAGTCCTGATGGAATCCATTGCCATGAAGGAGAAAGAAGAGACTGTGTGTCCTGATGGAATCCATTGCCATGAAGGAGAAAGAAGAGACTGTGTGTCCTGATGGAATATATTGCCATGAAGGAGAGAGAAGAGGCTGTGTGTCCTGATGGAATCCATTGCCATGAAGGAGAGAGAAGAGGCTGTGTGTCCTGATGGAATCCATTGTCATGAAGGAGAGAGAAGAGGCTGTGAATCCTGATGGAATCCATTGCCATGAAGGAGAGAGAAGAGACTGTGTGTCCTGATGGAATCCATTGTCATGAAGGAGAGAGAAGAGGCTGTGAGTCCTGATGGAATCCATTGCCATGAAGGAGAGAGAAGAGGCTGTGAGTCCTGATGGAATCCATTGTATGAAGGAGAGAGAAGAGGCTGCGAGTCCTGATGGAATCCATTGCCATGAAGGAGAAAGAAGAGACTGTGTGTCCTGATGGAATATATTGCCATGAAGGAGAGAGAAGAGGCTGTGTGTCCTGATGGAATCCATTGCCATGAAGGAGAGAGAAGAGACTGTGTTTCCTGATGGAATCCATTGTAATGAAGGAGAGAGAAGAGGCTGTGAGTCCTGATGGAATCCATTGCTAGGAAGAAGAGAGAAGAGGCTGTGAGTCCTGATGGAATCCATTGCCATGAAGGAGAGAGAAGAGGCTGTGAGTCCTGATGGAATCCATTGTAATGAAGGAGAGAGAAGAGGCTGCAAGTCCTGATTGAATCCATTGTCATGAAGGAGAGAGAAGAGGCTGCGAGTCCTGATGGAATCCATTGCAATTAAGGAGAGAGAAGAGGCTGTGTGTCCTGATGGAATCCATTGCCATGAAGGAGAGAGAAGAGGCTGTGAGTCCTGATGGAATCCATTGCAATTAAGGAGAGAGAAGAGGCTGCGAGTCCTGATGGAATCCATTGCTAGGAAGAAGAGAGAAGAGGCTGTGTGTCCTGATGGAATCCATTGCCATGAAGGAGAGAGAAGAGGCTGCGAGTCCTGATTGAATCCATTGTCATGAAGGAGAGAGAAGAGGCTGCGAGTCCTGATGGAATCCATTGCCATGAAGGAGAGAGAAGAGACTGTGTGTCCTGATGGAATCCATTGCCATGAAGGAGAGAGAAGAGGCTGCGAGTCCTGATGGAATCCATTGTAATGAAGGAGAGAGAAGAGGCTGCGAGTCCTGATGGAATCCATTGCCATGAAGGAGAGAGAAGAGACTGTGTGTCCTGATGGAATATATTGCCATGAAGGAGAGAGAAGAGGCTGTGTGTCCTGATGGAATCCATTGCCATGAAGGAGAGAGAAGAGGCTGCGAGTCCTGATTGAATCCATTGCCATGAAGGAGAGAGAAGAGACTGAGTCCTGATTGAATCCATTGCCATGAAGGAGAGAGAAGAGGCTGCGAGTCCTGATGGAATCCATTGTCATGAAGGAGAGAGAAGAGGCTGCGAGTCCTGATGAAATCCATTGCCATGAAGGAGACAGGAAGAGGCTGTGTGTCCTGATTGAATCCATTGCCATGATGGAGAGAGAAGAGGCTGTGAGTCCTGATTGAATCCATTGCCATGAAGGAGAGAGAAGAGGCTGCGAGTCCTGATGGAATCCATTGTCATGAAGGAGAGAGAAGACGCTGCGAGTCCTGATGAAATCCATTGCCATGAAGGAGAGAGAAGAGGCTGCGAGTCCTGATGGAATCCATTGTCATGAAGGAGAGAGAAGACGCTGCGAGTCCTGATGAAATCCATTGCCATGAAGGAGAGAGAAGAGGCTGTGAGTCCTGATGAAATCCATTGCCATGAAGGAGAGAGAAGAGGCTGTGTGTCCTGATGGAATCCATTGCCATGAAGGAGAGAGAAGAGACTGTGAGTCCTGATTGAATCCATTGCCATGAAGGAGAGAAGAGGCTGCAAGTCATGATGGAATCCATTGCCATGAAGGAGAGAGAAGAGACTGTGAGTCCTGATGGAATCCATTGCCATGAAGGAGAGAGAAGAGGCTGTGTGTCCTGATGGAATCCATTGCCATGAAGGAGAGAGAAGAGACTGTGAGTCCTGATGGAATCCATTGTAATGAAGGAGAGAGAAGAGGCTGCGAGTCCTGATGGAATCCATTGTAATGAAGGAGAGAGAAGAGGCTGCGAGTCCTGATGGAATCCATTGCCATGAAGGAGAAAGAAGAGACTGTGTGTCCTGATGGAATATATTGCAATGAAGGAGAGAGAAGAGGCTGCGAGTCCTGATGGAATCCATTGTAATGAAGGAGAGAGAAGAGGCTGCAAGTCCTGATGGAATCCATTGCCATGAAGGAGAAAGAAGAGACTGTGTGTCCTGATGGAATCCATTGCCATGAAGGAGAAAGAAGAGACTGTGTGTCCTGATGGAATATATTGCCATGAAGGAGAGAGAAGAGGCTGTGTGTCCTGATGGAATCCATTGCCATGAAGGAGAGAGAAGAGGCTGTGTGTCCTGATGGAATCCATTGTCATGAAGGAGAGAGAAGAGGCTGTGAATCCTGATGGAATCCATTGCCATGAAGGAGAGAGAAGAGACTGTGTTTCCTGATGGAATCCATTGTAATGAAGGAGAGAGAAGAGGCTGCGAGTCCTGATTGAATCCATTGTCATGAAGGAGAGAGAAGAGGCTGCGAGTCCTGATGGAATCCATTGCAATTAAGGAGAGAGAAGAGGCTGTGTGTCCTGATGGAATCCATTGCCATGAAGGAGAGAGAAGAGGCTGTGAGTCCTGATGGAATCCATTGCAATTAAGGAGAGAGAAGAGGCTGCGAGTCCTGATGGAATCCATTGCTAGGAAGAAGAGAGAAGAGGCTGTGTGTCCTGATGGAATCCATTGCCATGAAGGAGAGAGAAGAGACTGTGAGTCCTGATTGAATCCATTGCCATGAAGGAGAGAGAAGAGGCTGCGAGTCCTGATGGAATCCATTGCCATGAAGGAGAGAGAAGAGGCTGTGAGTCCTGATGGAATCCATTGTCATGAAGGAGAGAGAAGACGCTGCGAGTCCTGATGAAATCCATTGCCATGAAGGAGAGAGAAGAGGCTGTGTGTCCTGATGGAATCCATTGCCATGAAGGAGAGAGAAGAGGCTGTGAGTCCTGATTGAATCCATTGCCATGAAGGAGAGAGAAGAGGCTGCGAGTCCTGATGGAATCCATTGTCATGAAGGAGAGAGAAGACGCTGCGAGTCCTGATGAAATCCATTGCCATGAAGGAGAGAGAAGAGGCTGTGTGTCCTGATGGAATCCATTGCCATGAAGGAGAGAGAAGAGGCTGTGTGTCCTGATGGAATCCATTGCCATGAAGGAGAGAGGAGACTGTGAGTCCTGATGGAATCCATTGCCATGAAGGAGAGAGAAGAGGCTGTGTGTCGTGATGGAATCCATTGCCATGAAGGAGAGAGAAGAGACTGTGAGTCCTGATGGAATCCATTGTAATGAAGGAGAGAGAAGAGGCTGCGAATCCTGATGGAATCCATTGTAATGAAGGAGAGAGAAGAGGCTGTGTGTCCTGATGGAATCCATTGCCATGAAGGAGAGAGAAGAGGCTGTGAGTCCTGATGGAATCCATTGCCATGAAGGAGAGAGAAGAGGCTGTGAGTCCTGATGGAATCCATTGTAATGAAGGAGAGAGAAGAGGCTGCGAGTCCTGATGGAATCCATTGCCATGAAGGAGAAAGAAGAGACTGTGTGTCCTGATGGAATCCATTGCCATGAAGGAGAGAGAAGAGACTGTGTTTCCTGATGGAATCCATTGTAATGAAGGAGAGAGAAGAGGCTGCGAGTCCTGATTGAATCCATTGTCATGAAGGAGAGAGAAGAGGCTGCGAGTCCTGATGGAATCCATTGCAATTAAGGAGAGAGAAGAGGCTGTGTGTCCTGATGGAATCCATTGCCATGAAGGAGAGAGAAGAGGCTGCGAGTCCTGATGGAATCCATTGCTAGGAAGAAGAGAGAAGAGGCTGTGTGTCCTGATGGAATCCATTGCCATGAAGGAGAGAGAAGAGGCTGCGAGTCCTGATTGAATCCATTGCCATGAAGGAGAGAGAAGAGACTGAGTCCTGATTGAATCCATTGCCATGAAGGAGAGAGAAGAGGCTGCGAGTCCTGATGGAATCCATTGCCATGAAGGAGAGAGAAGAGGCTGCGAGTCCTGATGGAATCCATTGCCATGAAGGAGAGAGAAGAGGCTGTGTGTCGTGATGGAATCCATTGCCATGAAGGAGAGAGAAGAGACTGTGAGTCCTGATGGAATCCATTGTAATGAAGGAGAGAGAAGAGGCTGCGAGTCCTGATGGAATCCATTGCCATGAAGGAGAGAGAAGAGGCTGCGAGTCCTGATGGAATATATTGCCATGAAGGAGAGAGAAGAGGCTGTGTGTCCTGATGGAATCCATTGCCATGAAGGAGAGAGAAGAGGCTGCGAGTCCTGATTGAATCCATTGTCATGAAGGCGAGAGAAGAGACTGTGAGTCCTGATGGAATCCATTGCTAGGAAGAAGAGAGAAGAGGCTGTGTGTCCTGATGGAATCCATTGCCATGAAGGAGAGAGAAGAGGCTGTGAGTCCTGATGGAATCCATTGCCATGAAGGAGAGAGAAGAGGCTGCGAGTCCTGATGGAATCCATTGTCATGAAGGAGAGAGAAGAGGCTGTGAGTCCTGATGGAATCCATTGCCATGAAGGAGAGAGAAGGACGTGTTTCCTGATGGAATCCATTGTAATGAAGGAGAGAGAAGAGGCTGCGAGTCCTGATTGAATCCATTGTCATGAAGGAGAGAGAAGAGGCTGCGAGTCCTGATGGAATCCATTGCAATTAAGGAGAGAGAAGAGGCTGTGGTCCTGATGGAATCCATTGCCATGAAGGAGAGAGAAGAGGCTGTGAGTCCTGATGGAATCCATTGCAATTAAGGAGAGAGAAGAGGCTGCGAGTCCTGATGGAATCCATTGCTATGAAGAAGAGAGAAGAGGCTGTGTGTCCTGATGGAATCCATTGCCATGAAGGAGAGAGAAGAGGCTGCGAGTCCTGATTGAATCCATTGCCATGAAGAGAGAGAAGAGACTGAGTCCTGATTGAATCCATTGCCATGAAGGAGAGAGAAGAGGCTGCGAGTCCTGATGGAATCCATTGCCATGAAGGAGAGAGAAGAGGCTGTGTGTCCTGATTGAATCCATTGCCATGAAGGAGAGAGAAGAGGCTGTGAGTCCTGATTGAATCCATTGCCATGAAGGAGAGAGAAGAGGCTGCGAGTCCTGATGGAATCCATTGTCATGAAGGAGAGAGAAGACGCTGCGAGTCCTGATGAAATCCATTGCCATGAAGGAGAGAGAAGAGGCTGTGTGTCCTGATGGAATCCATTGCCATGAAGGAGAGAGAAGAGACTGTGAGTCCTGATTGAATCCATTGCCATGAAGGAGAGAAGAGGCTGCAAGTCATGATGGAATCCATTGCCATGAAGGAGAGAGAAGAGGCTGTGTGTCCTGATGGAATCCATTGCCATGAAGGAGAGAGAAGAGACTGTGAGTCCTGATGGAATCCATTGTAATGAAGGAGAGAGAAGAGGTGCGAGTCCTGATGGAATCCATTGTAATGAAGGAGAGAGAAGGGTGCGAGTCCTGATGGAATCCATTGCCATGAAGGAGAGAGAAGAGACTGTGTGTCCTGATGGAATATATTGCCATGAAGGAGAGAGAAGAGGCTGTGTGTCCTGATGGAATCCATTGCCATGAAGGAGAGAGAAGAGGCTGTGTGTCCTGATGGAATCCATTGTCATGAAGGAGAGAGAAGAGGCTGTGAGTCCTGATGGAATCCATTGCCATGAAGGAGAGAGAAGAGGCTGTGAGTCCTGATGGAATCCATTGTAATGAAGGAGAGAGAAGAGGCTGCGAGTCCTGATGGAATCCATTGCCATGAAGGAGAAAGAAGAGACTGTGTGTCCTGATGGAATATATTGCCATGAAGGAGAGAGAAGAGGCTGTGTGTCCTGATGGAATCCATTGCCATGAAGGAGAGAGAAGAGGCTGTGTGTCCTGATGGAATCCATTGTCATGAAGGAGAGAGAAGAGGCTGTGAGTCCTGATGGAATCCATTGCCATGAAGGAGAGAGAAGAGACTGTGTTTCCTGATGGAATCCATTGTAATGAAGGAGAGAGAAGAGGCTGCGAGTCCTGATTGAATCCATTGTCATGAAGGAGAGAGAAGAGGCTGCGAGTCCTGATGGAATCCATTGCAATTAAGGAGAGAGAAGAGGCTGTGTGTCCTGATGGAATCCATTGCCATGAAGGAGAGAGAAGAGGCTGTGAGTCCTGATGGAATCCATTGCAATTAAGGAGAGAGAAGAGGCTGCGAGTCCTGATGGAATCCATTGCTAGGAAGAAGAGAGAAGAGGCTGTGTGTCCTGATGGAATCCATTGCCATGAAGGAGAGAGAAGAGGCTGTGAGTCCTGATTGAATCCATTGCCATGAAGGAGAGAGAAGAGGCTGAGTCCTGATTGAATCCATTGCCATGAAGGAGAGAGAAGAGGCTGCGAGTCCTGATGGAATCCATTGTCATGAAGGAGAGAGAAGACGCTGCGAGTCCTGATGAAATCCATTGCCATGAAGGAGACAGAAGAGGCTGTGTGTCCTGATTGAATCCATTGCCATGATGGAGAGAGAAGAGACTGTGAGTCCTGATTGAATCCATTGCCATGAAGGAGAGAGAAGAGGCTGCGAGTCCTGATGAAATCCATTGCCATGAAGGAGAGAGAAGAGGCTGTGTGTCCTGATGAAATCCATTGCCATGAAGGAGAGAGAAGAGGCTGTGTGTCCTGATGGAATCCATTGCCATGAAGGAGAGAGAAGAGACTGTGAGTCCTGATTGAATCCATTGCCATGAAGGAGAGAAGAGGCTGCAAGTCATGATGGAATCCATTGCCATGAAGGAGAGAGAAGAGACTGTGAGTCCTGATGGAATCCATTGCCATGAAGGAGAGAGAAGAGGCTGTGTGTCGTGATGGAATCCATTGCCATGAAGGAGAGAGAAGAGACTGTGAGTCCTGATGGAATCCATTGTAATGAAGGAGAGAGAAGAGGCTGCGAGTCCTGATGGAATCCATTGTAATGAAGGAGAGAGAAGAGGCTGCGAGTCCTGATGGAATCCATTGCCATGAAGGAGAAAGAAGAGACTGTGTGTCCTGATGGAATATATTGCCATGAAGGAGAGAGAAGAGGCTGTGTGTCCTGATGGAATCCATTGCCATGAAGGAGAGAGAAGAGGCTGTGTGTCCTGATGGAATCCATTGTCATGAAGGAGAGAGAAGAGGCTGTGAGTCCTGATGGAATCCATTGCCATGAAGGAGAGAGAAGAGGCTGTGAGTCCTGATGGAATCCATTGTAATGAAGGAGAGAGAAGAGGCTGCGAGTCCTGATGGAATCCATTGCCATGAAGGAGAAAGAAGAGACTGTGTGTCCTGATGGAATATATTGCCATGAAGGAGAGAGAAGAGGCTGTGTGTCCTGATGGAATCCATTGCCATGAAGGAGAGAGAAGAGGCTGTGTGTCCTGATGGAATCCATTGTCATGAAGGAGAGAGAAGAGGCTGTGAGTCCTGATGGAATCCATTGCCATGAAGGAGAGAGAAGAGACTGTGTTTCCTGATGGAATCCATTGTAATGAAGGAGAGAGAAGAGGCTGCGAGTCCTGATTGAATCCATTGTCATGAAGGAGAGAGAAGAGGCTGCGAGTCCTGATGGAATCCATTGCAATTAAGGAGAGAGAAGAGGCTGTGTGTCCTGATGGAATCCATTGCCATGAAGGAGAGAGAAGAGGCTGTGAGTCCTGATGGAATCCATTGCAATTAAGGAGAGAGAAGAGGCTGCGAGTCCTGATGGAATCCATTGCTAGGAAGAAGAGAGAAGAGGCTGTGTGTCCTGATGGAATCCATTGCCATGAAGGAGAGAGAAGAGACTGTGAGTCCTGATTGAATCCATTGCCATGAAGGAGAGAGAAGAGGCTGCGAGTCCTGATGGAATCCATTGCCATGAAGGAGAGAGAAGAGACTGTGTGTCCTGATGGAATCCATTGCCATGAAGGAGAGAGAAGAGGCTGCGAGTCCTGATGGAATCCATTGCCATGAAGGAGAGAGAAGAGGTTGTGAGTCCTGATGGAATCCATTGTCATGAAGGAGAGAGAAGACGCTGCGAGTCCTGATGAAATCCATTGCCATGAAGGAGAGAGAAGAGGCTGTGTGTCCTGATGGAATTCATTGCCATGAAGGAGAGAGAAGAGGCTGTGAGTCCTGATTGAATCCATTGCCATGAAGGAGAGAGAAGAGACTGTGAGTCCTGATTGAATCCATTGCCATGAAGGAGAGAGAAGAGGCTGCGAGTCCTGATGGAATCCATTGTCATGAAGGAGAGAGAAGACGCTGCGAGTCCTGATGAAATCCATTGCCATGAAGGAGAGAGAAGAGGCTGTGTGTCCTGATGAAATCCATTGCCATGAAGGAGAGAGAAGAGGCTGTGTGTCCTGATGGAATCCATTGCCATGAAGGAGAGAGAAGAGACTGTGAGTCCTGATTGAATCCATTGCCATGAAGGAGAGAAGAGGCTGCGAGTCATGATGGAATCCATTGCAATTAAGGAGAGAGAAGAGACTGTGTGTCCTGATGGAATCCATTGCCATGAAGGCGAGAGAAGAGACTGTGAGTCCTGATGGAATCCATTGCCATGAAGGAGAGAGAAGAGGCTGTGTGTCCTGATGGAATCCATTGTAATGAAGGAGAGAGAAGAGGCTGCGAGTCCTGATTGAATCCATTGTCATGAAGGAGAGAGAAGAGACTGTGTCCTGATGGAATCCATTGCAATTAAGGAGAGAGAAAAGGCTGTGAGTCCTGATGGAATCCATTGTAATGAAGGAGAGAGAAGATGCTGCGAGTCCTGATGGAATCCATTGCCATGAAGGAGAAAGAAGAGACTGTGTGTCCTGATGGAATATATTGCCATGAAGGAGAGAGAAGAGGCTGTGTGTCCTGATGGAATCCATTGCCATGAAGGAGAGAGAAGAAGCTGTGTGTCCTGATGGAATCCATTGTCATGAAGGAGAGAGAAGAGATTGTGTTTCCTGATGGAATCCATTGTAATGAAGGAGAGAGAAGAGGCTGCGAGTCCTGATTGAATCCATTGTCATGAAGGAGAGAGAAGAGGCTGCGAGTCCTGATGGAATCCATTGCAATTAAGGAGAGAGAAGAGGCTGTGTGTCCTGATGGAATCCATTGCCATGAAGGAGAGAGAAGAGGCTGTGAGTCCTGATGGAATCCATTGCAATTAAGGAGAGAGAAGAGGCTGCGAGTCCTGATGGAATCCATTGCGATTAAGGAGAGAGAAGAGACTGTGTGTCCTGATGGAATCCATTGCCATGAAGGAGAGAGAAGAGGCTGCGAGTCCTGATGGAATCCATTGCCATGAAGGAGAGAGAAGAGGTTGTGAGTCCTGAAGGAGATAGAAGAGACTGTGAGCCCTGATGGAATCCATTTGCATGAAGGAGATAGAAGATTGCTTAAGGATACAACACCATTGTTCCTGTGGTGCTCAATCCCACTGCGACTGAGTTTCGAGGCTTGATATAGCAGGTATTCGGCACAAACTGACACCATACCGAAGCAATAGTTATCGTTTGATGGTTTTCGACAATAATGACATTTAAGGACCACTTATTTTGCCCATTTTGTTCCTGTCGACAACATGAACAATGTTTTAACCCAATGCCTTCCATGGCAAATTTTGAATTCATTGAATGTTGATATATATGGCCTTGCACAGACCAGCCTGGTAAAATATACATATTCTTTTATTTCGTGGAAGTGGTGGTAGCGCATGCGCTTCAGGTGCGAAAGGGCCGGAGTTTGAGCCCTGCTGGAGCCATTACGATTGTGCTTTTAATTTCACATTGCCTCTTCTCTCTCCCATGTGGTGATGGATTCCATCAGGAATGAGATCTCGAGAGTGATTAATATAAGTTTTAAGAATTTTATAATAAGTATATTGTCTATATTTGGCTTGCGAAATGTCAGTTCCAATAACAGCTGGAATGTCACAATATGACCTATTCTGTTCTTGCGACATTACACCCAACACAAACCACTTTTTTTCAGATTATTATTCACAATTAAATCCCTTACATTTTCCCGAATGGGGCCCTAAAATGAAAAAAACAATGTTGCCATCATTGCAATGACCTTAACCTTTATTTTCAGGATGAGCCACTCCCTCATCATTTACGTCCCTTGTCCGTGCTGCTGTCCACGATGACCTACTTACTGCGTGAGATAGCTAACAGAGGGGAGGATGGCCGCTGGGGAGATTGGTTTGATTTCCTCTGGAACAGGACTAGGGGCATCAGAAAGGTCAGTCAAGAATCTAGTGCAGATTTGATGATAATCTCGAGCCAGGAGCTAGAAATGTCGTCAGTTATTGTGAATCAAGTTTTCAGATATCCAATGAACTTGAATGCAAAATTAAAAAAATTTAAAAAAAATGAATTTACATGAAGGAATTATTTCATTACTATCACCTACCTCACCCAATGAAATTATTGTATAACCAATGGCTCGAGTGGTTAAGGTTGCTGACTTGTATACCACCGTAACCTATCATCACTGATGGTCACGGGTTCGAGCCCCGCTCAGGCAATTACATAGACATACGTATATGATTAGTAGTTTTTACATAATTTGTCTTGAAAATCCTTAAAATACATCTTGCTGCATCATTAGAGTTGAAGGGCTATAGTCTTCTCTTGATCAGTAATGTATAACTTCCTTGTCGCATCATTAGAGTTGAAGGGCTATAGTCTTCTCTTGATCAGTAATGTATAATTTCCTTGCTGCATCATTAGAGTTGAAGGGCTATAGTCTACTCTTGATCAGTAATGTATAATTTCCTTGCGGCATCATTAGAGTTGAAGGGCTATAGTCTTCTCTTGATCAGTAATGTATAATTTCCTTGCTGCATCATTAGAGTTGAAGGGCTATAGTCTACTCTTGATCAGTAATGTATAATTTCCTTGCGGCATCATTAGAGTTGAAGGGCTATAGTCTTCTCTTGATCAGTAATGTATAATTTCCTTGCTGCATCATTAGAGTTGAAGGGCTATAGTCTACTCTTGATCAGTAATGTATAACTTCCTTGTCGCATCATTGCAGGACATTATTCAGCAGCAGTTAAGTGATGATCGTGCTGTAGACCTGATAGAGAAATGTGCCAGGTTTCACATCTACTGCTCCGAGAGACTGTGTGAAGAGGACGTGCACTCGTTCGATCAGAAAATTAATAATGAGAACCTCACGAAATGTCTGCAGACGCTGCGCAAGTTCTACTCCGATCATCAGAAAAAATACAATAATTCTTGCAAGAATGAAGCCGAGTTCAGAGCGTACACAGTTCTAATGAACCTCAACAAGAGAGATATTCTGAGGTAGGCTGTACATGTTATATATACCATCTCCGTAGCCCAGTGGTTAAGGCGTCCGCCTACGGAGCGGGAGGTCGAAGGTTCGAATCTCGTCAGGGGTTCGATCTGATATGGCCGGTTGGTGAGCCGCCAGCTAGTTAAATAATGGTTACCGATTGCCTACCAGCCTGGCAACTGGCATACAAGCATAGGATTCGGGAAGTACTGATGTTCATAAAAAAGAGGTGTCTCATAAGTCAGAAATGGCTGGCCCTTTAAATAGGGGTGACACTATAATAAACAAACACTTACTTTACTTTTATTCTGAGGTAGGCTGTGTATTATTGTGGAATATATTCTGAGGTAGGCTGTGTATAATTGTGGAGTGTATTCTGATGTAGGCTATGTATAATTGTGGAATATATTCTGAGGTAGGCTGTGTATAATTGTGGAGTATATTCTGATGTAGGCTGTGTATAATTGTGGAGTATATTCTGATGTAGGCTGTGTATAATTGTGGAGTATATTCTGATGTAGGCTGTGTATAATTGTGGAGTATATTCTGATGTAGGCTGTGTATAATTGTGGAGTATATTCTGATGTAGGCTGTGTATAATTGTGGAGTATATTCTGATGTAGGCTGTGTATAATTGTGGAGTATATTCTGAGGTAGGCTGTGTATAATTGTGGAGTATATTCTGATGTAGGCTGTGTATAATTGTGGAGTATATTCTGATGTAGGCTGTGTATAATTGTGGAGTATATTCTGATGTAGGCTGTGTATAATTGTGGAGTATATTCTGAGGTAGGCTGTGTATAATTGTGGAGTATATTCTGAGGTAGGCTGTGTATAATTGTGGAGTATATTCTGAGGTAGGCTGTGTATAATTGTGGAGTATATTCTGATGTAGGCTGTGTATAATTGTGGAGTATATTCTGATGTAGGCTGTGTATAATTGTGGAGTATATTCTGATGTAGGCTGTGTATAATTGTGGAGTATATTCTGAGGTAGGCTGTGTATAATTGTGGAGTATATTCTGAGGTAGGCTGTGTATAATTGTGGAGTATATTCTGATGTAGGCTGTGTATAATTGTGGAGTATATTCTGATGTAGGCTGTGTATAATTGTGGAGTATATTCTGATGTAGGCTGTGTATAATTGTGGAGTATATTCTGGGTAGGCTGTGTATAATTGTGGAGTATATTCTGAGGTAGGCTGTGTATAATTGTGGAGTATATTCTGATGTAGGCTGTGTATAATTGTGGAGTATATTCTGATGTAGGCTGTGTATAATTGTGGAGTATATTCTGATGTAGGCTGTGTATAATTGTGGAGTATATTCTGGTGTAGGCTGTGTATAATTGTGGAGTATATTCTGATGTAGGCTGTGTATAATTGTGGAGTATATTCTGAGGTAGGCTGTGTATAATTGTGGAGTATATTCTGATGTAGGCTGTGTATAATTGTGGAGTATATTCTGATGTAGGCTGTGTATAATTGTGGAGTATATTCTGATGTAGGCTGTGTATAATTGTGGAGTATATTCTGATGTAGGCTGTGTATAATTGTGGAGTATATTCTGATGTAGGCTGTGTATAATTGTGGAGTATATTCTGAGGTAGGCTGTGTATAATTGTGGAGTATATTCTGATGTAGGCTGTGTATAATTGTGGAGTATATTCTGATGTAGGCTGTGTATAATTGTGGAGTATATTCTGATGTAGGCTGTGTATAATTGTGGAGTATATTCTGAGGTAGGCTGTGTATAATTGTGGAGTATATTCTGAGGTAGGCTGTGTATAATTGTGGAGTATATTCTGATGTAGGCTGTGTATAATTGTGGAGTATATTCTGAGGTAGGCTGTGTATAATTGTGGAGTATATTCTGAGGTAGGCTGTGTATAATTGTGGAGTATATTCTGAGGTAGGCTGTGTATAATTGTGGAGTATATTCTGAGGTAGGCTGTGTATAATTGTGGAGTATATTCTGAGGTAGGCTGTGTATAATTGTGGAGTATATTCTGATGTAGGCTGTGTATAATTGTGGAGTATATTCTGAGGTAGGCTGTGTATAATTGTGGAGTATATTCTGAGGTAGGCTGTGTATAATTGTGGAGTATATTCTGAGGTAGGCTGTGTATAATTGTGGAGTATATTCTGATGTAGGCTGTGTATAATTGTGGAGTATATTCTGAGGTAGGCTGTGTATAATTGTGGAGTATATTCTGAGGTAGGCTGTGTATAATTGTGGAGTATATTCTGATGTAGGCTGTGTATAATTGTGGAGTATATTCTGATGTAGGCTGTGTATAATTGTGGAGTATATTCTGATGTAGGCTGTGTATAATTGTGGAGTATATTCTGAGGTAGGCTGTGTATAATTGTGGAGTATATTCTGAGGTAGGCTGTGTATAATTGTGGAGTATATTCTGATGTAGGCTGTGTATAATTGTGGAGTATATTCTGATGTAGGCTGTGTATAATTGTGGAGTATATTCTGGTGTAGGCTGTGTATAATTGTGGAGTATATTCTGAGGTAGGCTGTGTATAATTGTGGAGTATATTCTGAGGTAGGCTGTGTATAATTGTGGAGTATATTCTGATGTAGGCTGTGTATAATTGTGGAGTATATTCTGGTGTAGGCTGTGTATAATTGTGGAGTATATTCTGAGGTAGGCTGTGTATAATTGTGGAGTATATTCTGATGTAGGCTGTGTATAATTGTGGAGTATATTCTGATGTAGGCTGTGTATAATTGTGGAGTATATTCTGATGTAGGCTGTGTATAATTGTGGAGTATATTCTGAGGTAGGCTGTGTATAATTGTGGAGTATATTCTGAGGTAGGCTGTGTATAATTGTGGAGTATATTCTGATGTAGGCTGTGTATAATTGTGGAGTATATTCTGATGTAGGCTGTGTATAATTGTGGAGTATATTCTGATGTAGGCTGTGTATAATTGTGGAGTATATTCTGATGTAGGCTGTGTATCATTGTGGAGTATATTCTGATGTAGGCTGTGTATAATTGTGGAGTATATTCTGAGGTAGGCTGTGTATAATTGTGGAGTATATTCTGATGTAGTCTGTGTATAATTGTGGAGTATATTCTGATGTAGGCTGTGTATAATTGTGGAGTATATTCTGATGTAGGCTGTGTATAATTGTGGAGTATATTCTGATGTAGGCTGTGTATAATTGTGGAGTATATTCTGATGTAGGCTGTGTATAATTGTGGAGTATATTCTGAGGTAGGCTGTGTATAATTGTGGAGTATATTCTGATGTAGGCTGTGTATAATTGTGGAGTATATTCTGGTGTAGGCTGTGTATAATTGTGGAGTATATTCTGAGGTAGGCTGTGTATAATTGTGGAGTATATTCTGATGTAGGCTGTGTATAATTGTGGAGTATATTCTGAGGTAGGCTGTGTATAATTGTGGAGTATATTCTGATGTAGGCTGTGTATAATTGTGGAGTATATTCTGAGGTAGGCTGTATAATTGTGGAGTATATTCTGATGTAGGCTGTGTATAATTGTGGAGTATATTCTGATGTAGGCTGTGTATAATTGTGGAGTATATTCTGGTAGGCTGTGTATAATTGTAAAGTATATTCTGAGGTAGGCTGTGTATAATTGTGGAGTATATTCTGAGGTAGGCTGTGTATAATTGTGGAGTATATTCTGAGGTAGGCTGTGTATAATTGTGGAGTATATTCTGATGTAGGCTGTGTATAATTGTGGAGTATATTCTGATGTAGGCTGTGTATAATTGTGGAGTATATTCTGAGGTAGGCTGTGTATAATTGTGGAGTATATTCTGAGGTAGGCTGTGTATAATTGTGGAGTATATTCTGAGGTAGGCTGTGTATAATTGTGGAGTATATTCTGAGGTAGGCTGTGTATAATTGTGGAGTATATTCTGATGTAGGCTGTGTATAATTGTGGAGTATATTCTGAGGTAGGCTGTGTATAATTGTGGAGTATATTCTGAGGTAGGCTGTGTATAATTGTGGAATATATTCTGAGGTAGGCTGTGTATAATTGTGGAGTATATTCTGATGTAGGCTGTGTATAATTGTGGAGTATATTCTGAGGTAGGCTGTGTATAATTGTGGAGTATATTCTGATGTAGGCTGTAGCGGTAGGTATATGCTATCACCACTCGTGATAATAATGCTTTCAAATGTTCATCCGGTGAAAAATAATTTGATAATTCACTGAAACAAACAAATCTTCTCTTATTATTGCAGTGTGTATGCCGTAGCTTTTAGTTTATACAAATTTATTTTAGCTCGATTGCGAAACAAGTTCTTATAACTTACACTAATCACTCTCGAGACCTCATTCCTGATGGAATCCATCGCCACGAGGGAGAGAGAAGAGGCAACGTGGAATTTAAATGCCTTGCCTAAGCACACAATCGTAACGGCTCCAGCGGGGCTCGAACTCCGGGCCTTTCGCACGTGAAGCGAACGCGCTACCACTGAGCTATCATGACTTCCACGCTTCAAAGCTTTTATATTCCTTGCCTTGTTATAGGGAAGTGCAACAGCTGCGAGCAGAGATTCGTACATCGCCGGACATTAAGTTTGCTCTGCAGGCTTACTTTGCTGTGAACGCCAACAATTACATCCGTTTCTTCAGGCTCGTGAAACAGGCATCGTTCACAAACGCATGTATCATGCATCGATACTTTACACAGGTTCGGAACCGGGCTCTCACTCTAATGATGAAGGGTTACAGTATGGGAAATAGATCAGCGCAGGTATGTTTAACCATAATTATCTCCTACCGATCTAGTTTGTTTTGTATTGATGGCAATTTTAAATTTCTTGCTCGATGAATGTATTTATATGCCCGTTTGAAAAACGCATAGTATTATGCATTAGTTTATACAAATTTATTTTGGCTCGATTGTGAAACAAGTTCTTACAACTCTCGAGACCTCATTCATGATGGAATCCATCGCCACGAGGGAGAGAGAATAGGCAACGTGGAATTTAAATGCCTTGTAAGGGCACAATCGAAACGGCTCCAGCGGGGCTCGAACTCCGGACCTTTCACACCTGAAGCGAACGCGCTACCACTGCGAGTTCCACAAGTATTATGCATTCACCTTTAGTGGGCGGGCTGCGTCCACAGTGATGTCCGCTCTCTAGCAGGAGCAGTTTCTATCCACTATGTTTACTTTAACACAATGTTTGTTGTTGTACAAGTTAGATGACCAGCCCCAGTCACTCTGGAGTTATGGACCTTGAATTGTCCAAATTCGGCAGCCGTATATATTTATGACCTTCATCACTCTTGTTGCTTTTTGAGATTTTCTTCAAAGCAATTATTTTTCGATCTACCTTCCTACAAATCTCAAATGTTCTGGATCTCGTTATACCAAACAAACGAGGATGGCTTGGAGCTGGTAACTAACTGTTGAGCATTTTGTGTTTCAGGTACCAGTGAATGAACTGGTTCGTCTGCTGGCATTTGAGAGGGTTGATGAAGCCATGGCATTTTGCGAGCATTACGGGTTTAACATAAGTGACGGCGAGGCTATGTTAGACAGAGCTGAATATATTGAACCAGATACTGTGTGGGCGCCTGTAAGATGTGAGAGTCTGATCGAGTCCAAACTTATGATTTCTGCTGGAGAGGTCAGTGTAAAGTTATGTTATATGTTATATTTCGGGTTTTACGCCTGCATCAGCACCATTTCGGGCTATATCGCCGGGGGGCAGTTTACTTAACAACACCTTTCCTGGGCAGGCTCCAGCGGTTAACCAGTACTTGGGTGCATCAACCTCTGTAAGAAACTGCCAACTTTTTCATATAAATGAGACACGGTCTGAGCGGGGCTCGAACCCATGACCATCAGTGATGATAGGTTACAGTGGTATACAAGTCAGCGACCGTAACCACTCGACCACGGAGGCAGACTCATCACCAATTTACCCCCAAACATAAACCCTTAACAAGTGACACAACTCTGGTAGGCAATTTCACCCAAGTTACCCTCCGCATCATCTAAAATACATCTACAGTTAAACCGTGTTAATCGGCACCTCTATTATGCAGCCAGTTTTCAGATTCCTAATATGTTATTTTGTTATACTTTTGACCTCTATTAAGTAGCCACCTGTGCTAAGCAGCCAATTTCTGTGATTCCCTTATTTTTGTATTTGCTTTAGATTGCATAATGGCTGCATACCATAGTTGTAATGGTTGCCTTCAGTTAATTGTATACAATATTTGTGAAATTAGGGGGAAAGAAATAGTAACTTTAATGAATATCGTGCTAAGGCAACCAGTTTATTAAATCTATACAATTTTGGATAGCCTTAATGGTTGATACTAGAGTGATCGCAGTCAAGGTTAAAGATACGAAGCCACGGAACAGTTCTACTATTTGTAGTTGGGTTACAGACATGTCAGGTGTTCGGTAGTTATATATATGGGACTGTAAATAAATTTGTAAATAAATGAGTAAATAAAAAATAATAGGGGACTGCGAATCCAGGAATCAAGACGGATCTGTCATCCAGTGGTTTGTTTGCACGTTGGACTGGTAATCCAGGGATCACATGTTCGATCCCACTTCTGACCCTAATAAAATTAACTGTCTTTCAGAAATAATTCAAAGTCAAAGGCGGACTGCTGTTATGCGTGCGGTACTGTGACCATGAACGTACAGCAGCCCTATATGATATAAATTTGCTATATAACCGTAGCTGTTTGCGAGGTTCGATCCCTGTCTGACCCTAATAAAATTAACAGTCTTTCAGATGGGACTTTAAACCGAGGTCTTGTGTCGGTGCTGTACACCGTGCATGTAAAAGAACCAGCAGAGATAATGGTACCCTGTCTGTATCATTGCACTATCCTCCAAAAATCTAAAATTACTAATCTCTTCAGGAGGCGTCGCTCATATGGACAACCGGTAGCGACGATAAATAAACGTAAACCACACGCACAGGAATCGCTGTTCCATCCTCCGTCTGACCCTAATAAAATTAACAGCCTTTCAGATGGGACTATAAACCGAGGTCTCGTGTATCGGTGCTATTCACCGGACCTGTAAAAGAACTGTGTGGCTTCCTGGCATCTTCTGTCCTCAAAAAATAATATGACTAATATAATTCTGGAGACATCACCCCCGTATAACCAAGGGGGGCGGGGGGCGAAGGTAAATAAACATATACAAAATAAAACCGATACAATCAAGATTATGTGTGTGTGTGTTTTTATGTTTATTTATCGTCGCTACTGGTTGCCCATATGAGCGGCGCCTCCTGAAGAGATTAGTTATTTTAGATTTTGGAGGATAGTGCAATGATACAGACAGAGACCCATTCCATAGTCTCCTCTGGTTCTTTTACGTGCACGGTGTAAAGCACCGACACGAGACCTCGGTTTAATGTCCCATATGAAAGACTGTTAATTTTATTAGGGTCAGACGGGGGATCGAACCTGCGATCCCTGGATTACCAGTCCAGCGTGTTACCACTGGACTACACTACATATCCGTCTGTGAAGATTATGTTTACATTTCAGCTGATCAATGGTGGACCGTTTCCTGACACGGAGCACCTGTTACCCACCTCAAGTTTTAATCAGGATAGTAGATTCTACAGCAGCATTGACTTACCTTCTGAAGGTACTTTGCAATATCTAAATCTATTTCAGCTTGATTGCGAAACAAGTATTTACATTATTAGTTTCTTCGCTCTCGAGACCTTATTCATGATGTAATTGAGAGAGAGGAGATAATATGGATTTAAATATTTTGTCTAAGCACACCACCTCTGTTGTTCTTAATTGGTATAATTAATGTTTATTTATAGATGTTTATTTTACAAGTTAGGAGAAGTATAATATTGAATCAGTTTAGTTATTACAAATTTATTTCAGCTCGATTGCGAAACAAGTTCTTACAACTTATATTAATCACTCTTCTCGAGACCTCATTCATGATGGAATCCATCACCATGAGGGAGGGAGAAGAGGCAATGTGGAAATTAAATGCCTTGCCTAAGGGCACAATCATAACGGCTCCTTCGGGGCTCTAACTCAGGGCCTTTCCCACCATAAGCGAACGCGTTACCACGACTTCCACAAGTTCGATATAAAGCTTAATCATGTGGATTATCTATAACTGTTTGCATGTTGTATATATATATATATCAGGTGTTTCTCAGCCCTCCACCATCGGGCAGCACGCAGGAGTCCAGGTCAAGCAAGAACCTGTAGATGTCAAACAAGAAACGAGCAGTGGCCATCGGGCAGAGGTCAGGCAAGAACTTGTTGAGGTTAAACAAGAAAGCAGCAGTATTATACAGGAAGTAGATGAGAAACCTTCACTGAAGAAGATACCGGTCGAGGTACTGTATGGTTACGTAATTTCGCGCCCTACTTAATTTATTTTGGCGGATATTTCTACTTAAGCATAGCATATTACTGAATCTACCGCAAATAAAGCAAAGATAAAATTCCCTGTGGGTGATTATGACTTTACAGTAATTGTATAGTCAGAGAAAATACTTCATAAATCAGAGATTTCCATAATATACATACATTCAAAGGGGTGAAGGTTATACCTGTGCAAATGAGAATTGAACGGATGCAGGCATACATTCGCCAATACAGGTAAAACTTTACATTTGGTAATACCATGCCGTACATACTAATTCACAGAGGTCAAATGTATGACATGGGAATAGAGCACAAGTCACACATGCCCCTCACAACACATTGGGTACTAATTTACTCAAAATATATGCCACAGTCAAAGGGTCAATGTCAAAATTGTGGAAGCCGTGATAGCGCAGTGGTAGCGAGTTGGCATTAGCTGCAGAAAGCCCGGAGTTTGAGCCCCGCTGGAGCCGTTACGATTGTGTCCTTAGGCAAGGCATTTAAATTCCACATGCCTCTTCTCTCTCCCTCGTGGCGATGGATTCCATCAGGAATGAGGTCTCGAGAGTGATTAGTATAAGTTATAAGAACTTGTTTCGCAATCGAGCTAAAATAAATTTGTATAAACTACGGCATTTAAATTCCACGTTGCCTCCTCTCTCTTTAGTGGCAATGGATTCCACCAGGAATGAGGTCTCGAGAGTTATTGTAAGACCTTGTTTCACACTCGAGGTTAAAATAAATTTCTATAAACTAAATGTTCCATATTGGGGTGCAGCCTGTGACCATGACCTTTTCATGGTGAATACTTGTTTCAGTTCATCAAGGACTCGGCTAAGATTCTGTTCTGGGAGGTTATAGATGAGGTATGCCACAGTATAGGACAGGAAGTGAAGCTTGAGGTGGATGCCATGCTGCACTACTCCGAGGATTATCTCCACAGCCTGCTCGGCACAACTCTGCAGGAGGAAGTCAGGTGGGTGTTTTAACTTGATTTACTTCTAAAATGATTGTGAAACATGTTCAAACTGTGACAACTTGTGAAACACGTTCTATAAATAACACTTGTATAACACTTGTGAAACACGTTCTATAAATAACACTTGTATAACACTTGTGAAACACGTTCTATAAATAACACTTGTGAAACACGTTCTATAAATAACACTTGTGAAACACGTTCTATAAATAACACTTGTGAAACACGTTCTATAAATAACACTTGTGAAACACGTTCTATAAATAACACTTGTGAAACAAGTTCTATAAATAACACTTGTGAAACACGTTCTATAAATAACACTTGTGAAACATGTTCTATAAATAACACTTGTGAAACACATTCCATAGGTAACACTTGTGAAACAAGTTCTATAAATATAAACTCCTAAGGTGTAATGTTTGTTGTGACACCATGTAGAAACTCCAAATTTGTTAATTGCAATTTCTGATGACATCCATGTGTATGCTCTGCTATTGACTCGATACAGACAGTTTTATGTAGTAAAGATATTAATTAAATGTGTGAACATTCCTGAAATCCATGATATGTAATTGCAACGTGAAATATGGAACTGATTAGCTACCACATATATAACTGTATTCGTTCAATTACGGTATTGTACCTGTAGTTCCGGTGTAGCGTCGTTGGTGGTATCTTCCACGATCGATCCCGTTACAAACCCACTCGGCCAGCCGTCTGTGTCGGGTACCTATAACGTAAATTATCATTGTACTATTACCCTGAAAATATGATGCAAACGAGTATGAAATAAGTGAAATTAATATATAATATAATCTATAAGATTGCAATTATTAATGGTTTACGTAGATAACTGTGGTATCTTAAGTGCGACCAACGCGAGGCAACCGGTAGTGTACCTGTCGTTCCTGTTATTATCCTAAAAATAAGATGCAAACTAGTCAGAAATCAATGTCTCACAATGTCGGAAATCAATATGTAATATAATCTATATAAGTTGCATGTATTGAATGTATTAATTGTTTTATTTATATATATAATAGACAATATACAGAAAACAGAAACGTACATGTCGCTGAATAATTGCAAATCATTACGGATGGTAATATGATGTCATGTATATAGTGTATCTGAAATCGCGTAGAAGTACATGTACAATCCTATACATTTTACTTACCTCGTCAACAATGACCGACGGCTCGAGCACGGGGGTTTCGTCGTACATCGTATCCGTGGCGTAGAGTGCTGTCTGTAACAAAATGTAACATAATATATATGCTTTGATGACAATTCGTTAATACAAGTGAGCAATAATCGCAAATCATTACGGATGTTAATATGATGTCATGTATATAGTGTATCTGAGTACATGTACAATCCTATACATTTTAGGAAGTCGTGATAGCGCAGTGGATGCGCGTTCGCTTCAGGTTCTAAAGGTCCGGAGTTCGAGCCCCGCTGGAGCCGCTACGAGTGTGCCCTTAGGCAAGGCATTTAAATTCCACGTTGCTTCTTCTCTCTCCCTCGTGGCGATGGATTCCATCAGGAATGAGGTCTCGAGAGTGATTAATATAAGTTGAAATAACTTGTTTCGCAATCGAGCTAAAATAAATTTGTATAAACTATACATTTTACATACCTCGTCAACTATGACCGACGGCTCGAGCACGGGGGGTTCGTCGTACACCGTATCCGTGGCGTAGAGTGCAGTATGTAACAAAATGTAATATAATATATATGCTTTGATGACCATTCGTTAATACAAGTGGTCAATAATCGCAAATCATTACGGATGTTAATATGATGTACGGAGTGGCTTGTGAAATAATTACATAGCATAAAATATACTGTTTGGAATTAAATGTGGATATTGTATAATTATTTAGATGCATGTTCATCAAATGTTACCTCAACAATGGAACACTGCGTGCACAGGTACAAAATTGCACGCTTCTCCACGACGGCTATTCTGTATTCGTTCCAGGATATCTCAGAAAACACAAAACAACAACATTATTGTATCAACATGACATATGTTGATATGTATGGGAAATAATGGGGGGGGGGGTGTATCTGCCTGTATCTCCCAGTAAGCTCATGTAAAACCCTTACATTTAAAATACGCTTACAAAATTAGTTTAGTTTGTAGTGGTGATTTACCAAAATGAATCATATATATTTCATTTTGGTAAATCACAGAGTTTACTGGGAGAGTTTACTGCATCAAACATTTTAGCAACAACAATAGTATGCATAATTGTTACATTAGTAAGCAGGTGTAGCTACTGTAATCTAATTTAATATAGAGGATGAACATTCTAGTAATTAGTTGTTTTGTGTAATTAAGAAGACAACGCGTTCAATATTGAGTTCCTATGGTTTAAAGCATTCTTAATAAATCGAGCCAAGTTTAATAAAACCTTTCTATTATCACTGTTCATTAAAGAACAACATATATACATACTTGGTCTCGTGTAGTAGTACTTTTTAATAAGTACTTTCCTCAAATAAATTAATTACGATTGTGTGAAAATTGTATAATATGCTATATAAACTTAAATTTTCTTTAATAATTTGTCGAAAATAAAAATGTCAATATCTACATGGTTATTAAACACATATACACATACCTGTACCGCACTTGCGATGTGTCCACATGCCACACACATCACACTCAATGCCATGCTGCCGGGGTCGGACACCGGAAGCGCAAACAACACACATATCGGACATGATGCACTCAGATAATTAGAACTAAGTAGATAATTCAACGATTTTAAACTTCACAGACTGGCAATACGTTCGAGAAACGAATAAAGTGAGCGAATGAGTTACCTGTGTGTGTTTTACGTTTATTTATCGTCGCTACCGGTTGCCCATATGAGCGACGCCTCCTGAAGAGATTAGTAATTTTAGATTTTGGAGGGTAGTGCATGATACAGACAGAGACCCATTCCAGAGTCTCCTCTGGTTCTTTTACGTGCACGGTGTAAAGCACCGACACGAGACCTCGGTTTAACGTCCCATCTGAAAGACTGTTAATTTTATTAGGGTCAGTCTGGGGATCGAACCTGCGATCCCTGGATTACCAGTCCAGCGTGTTACCACTGGACTACAGATCTGTCTGTTAAATGTGGAGATCTTTGGATATGCAGTTAGTTAGTTACCTAATACTGGAAGGGGTATATATGGTCGTGCCATGAATTTGAGTAATACTGTATAATTGTCAATTAATAGTATGTGCGAAATTATATTTATTGTCAGCACAATTATAAACACGCCATCTTAAGGAAAACCGCCGAATAATTAGGGCTTACCGTGCACTTAAATTCACAGATAATCAAACATTCTGGAAACACGGTCACATTAATGACACCGCAAAGGGATTAAACTTTCATTTAATTATACACTCTTCAGTTTTTTACATTTCTTTTAAAGTGTACCTTATTACAATCAATTTCGCCGACGTCGAGGTTAATTAAGCACAAACATCATCAGACAATCGATATCGATACCGGTTGTTTTCATCTTTATTAATTATCATCTATGTACGTACAATACAACACAACACATTTAAACAATCATATTAAAAGTACATGTTATGAACATAATTATTGTTTGTTAATGCCAACTAAAATATATTGCATTGAATTCTGAATAGAATGATAAGAGACATATTGGCACAAAACATCACATTATACACTAAGTTGCAATAGTAATATTATCATTCATAAACATTGTGGAACTTCATTAATTATATTCAATTTCACATACATGGCCGGAAAATGTATTATATTTAACTAATTGTACTAATTATGCAGTCTACATTGCAATAGTTTCATCTCGCTAGGCTGTCACAAATTTCATGCTCCAACCTGAAATAGAAAACGAAACATTGGCATATTACAGTATACAGAATTATAACACCCGTATTAGCAGTGGACATACAATCATATTTACACTGGAACAGTTTGACAATACATGTATATACATAGCTTGTCACTTCTGGAGATAAAATATTGACTTTGGGGCGAAACTACCCACCATACCACCGTTACCTACTATCTATAGGGCGAAATGACCCAGTGCGTTGTATTTAGGGCGAAACGACCTGAGACCATATAGAATGGATATGTTATCCTTTCTCGCGGTTGGTCAGTAGACCTAAAGCTACAAGTAAGTGACCTACAAATGTATACTTATTTGTAAACATACGACACGAGTCATAATGGTCATACCAGTAGCAAAGCTATTGTGTACAGTTGTTGGTGTATGCTATAGCAGAAAGCTAGACCAAAACGATCCTGGCTATATGGAGCGAACATCGCATTTAACCAAGACACTTTATTTCCAAGGAACTTATCAAAAGATTTGTTGAAGGAAAATCGTGTGCAGCCCTAAAATCCGTATTTCATGACAAACGCATGGTGTAACCACCAAACTTATGTTAGCCAGCCAGTCGAACCTACAGCAGTGAGGGTCAAGTGATTGGAAGTCAATAACCTTAACCACTCGGCTAAGGAATGCCCCCATTTGTACTATATACATCTGCACCACCGTACAGAATACAAACATTTGTTTATAGCCACATTCACAAATTATGGAGGATGGATATGGACATCAAATGCTTGTAATTTATATATTTTCAGACAGTTCACCTCATCAAAAAAGGATGTCGAAAAAATAAAGAAAACATTTGCCAATTTGAAGCAAAGATGTAAGATAAACATAAGTTACATGTTGTGAATTCTGTATAGATATGTGTCAATAATACCCTTGTTGAGACTTTAGCCACTTCGCTCAGTCTTGCATCTCATTTCCTCACATGTATTTACATTATTGCTCATTGTCGAAAATCTACAAATCTAACCGTTCCACTGATTGTGTCTCAAATACAGAATATCGTGGTAAATGAAGTGAAAATGTTTATATATATCCTTGAATACACACAATGTGGTGTGATTAGGCGGTGGAAGTAGAATCAATGCATGCTCATTTTGTATTATGTTGAATAGAATGTAATTTTTAAATATTACGATTGAATACACACAAGATATTGTTTGTTTGTGTGTAATATTGGCTAGAATCGTCACAACACCTACATCTACTTCATCGTTGGAAACAGTCTGGTGTCTCATGTGTACGCCCATAGCGCATTCAGTCAGTTGTATATTAACCAACATCCAGAAGAAGCTGACCAGAGCGCGTAGCTTTGCATATGATGTAAGAACCGTTGTCATAATCATATATTTCATAATCTGGGTTTTTTTTCAGCAAAAGAGAAAATAGATAAGCGGAGGACCTCCACAAAAAGGACTGGGGGAGGGAAGGAGCCTCCTCACCTTACGAAGGTCGAGGAGGCCATAGCCCTCGCGTTTAAAGACAGGCCAGGGATGACAGGTTTACCTGTATCTGTTGATACAGATGATAGTAAGGATAATTTAATGTGACATTTGTAGCTTTCCTTCCATCAATGACTCTCTGTTTACACATAAAACGTAAACATGTGGCTTCTACGTCAAGCTCACACTCAAAGCAGCATTACATCGTATGAAGTAAACGATATTTGAAAAAATCAACTTTTACGTATTGGTAGCAATGCTGCTACACATTCTAACATTATATTTTGTACGCTTATGTGCATTTGGTAAACAGTATTTTTTTTGCGATAAAACAAACTCAAAACTGAAAGTAGGACTATATGCCTCCCTTTGGTAGCATAAGATTAAAGGGAGAACAGACTGACAAATATGAATACTACTTTGCTTGTATTCAGTGTAATACAGTCATCTCATAATGTCTTACATGTACACACGTGTAATACCATGATTGGTTAAGAGACTAATCCTTATAATTGGTAATTTAAACTTTATAGTACATGTATGCATAATATGCTTTATATTTGAATTGATACGTAGCGCTAAGAAGAGAAGCATCCATGATATTTGTTTATTAAAGTGAACGGCGAATAATAATTAACTCATGAACATAGAAAACTCTTGTTATCTTATATGGCCACTCATGACAATAATGCTTTCACTGTTCATTAAGTGAATTACAATTCTATCATTCATTAAAACAAACATATATCCTCTTAATATTATTATGATCAGATGGCGTATCAAACATGTTATCATAGGAGGATGAACTCTGACTCTGTCTATTATGCAGCTCATGTCAATTTCAGATTCTACTACACTAGCCACTGTCGATAGTGACAGTATAGAAGACCAGGCTCCCATTGTTCCATCTGTTGAACAAGCCGGATGCAGTAGCATCATGGATACGTCGGGTGAGTGTGTTAATTAAGCCAACACTAGTACATAGAGATATAAACAAAGTGTCAGCGCTTCAAATTGATATCAACATCTTGACAACATACATAATTAAATAACATCACAAACAAACAAAATATATTTCCGTAAAGTGTATCACACAATATATATAGATGGTCCAATGATGGTCCTACCTACGAGGTTCCTGCTACATGCACATCATATTATGGCCTGCATTGTTAAATCATACGCGTCAGAACTCCATACCATGTCTTTTGCCATTAAACAACAGACCAAAATGATGTCAATATTAAATATCGGTATCTAATAATACACAGTTGATCCAGGATCAAAATATTTATCTTGACTATGGACTAGTGTTTATTTAGCAATATTCACAATTGTTCTGTTTGAACATGATAATGTGAACGTGATTATGATACATCGCTTGGAGTGTACAAATTCAAATTCTGACACATGTACACTCTATCTGTTTTAGAACTCGTACTTGGCACAGAAAAACCAAAAAAGTCTATTCCATGTGAGTATCTGATAAAATAGATAGTATTAGGTGCGGTATGTCCAGCCACAAGACATTATTAGGTGCGGTATGTCCAGCCACAAGACATTATTAGGTGTGGTATGTCCAGCCACAAGACATTATTAGTTACGGTATGTCCAGCCACAAGACATTATTAGGTGCGGTATGTCCAGCCACAAGACATTATTAGTTACGGAATGTCCAGCCACAAGACATTATTAGGTGTGGTATGTCCAGCCACAAGACATTATTAGTTACGGTATGTCCAGCCACAAGACATTATTAGGTGCGGTATGTCCAGCCACAAGACATTATTAGTTACGGTATGTCCAGCCACAAGACATTATTAGTTACGGTATGTCCAGCCACAAGACATTATTAGGTGCGGTATGTCCAGCCACAAGACATTATTAGTTACGGTATGTCCAGCCACAAGACATTATTAGTTACGGTATGTCCAGCCACAAGACATTATTAGGTGCGGTATGTCCAGCCACAAGACATTATTAGGTGCGGTATGTCCAGCCACAACATATTAGTACGGATGGTATGTCCAGCCACAAACATATTAGGTGCGGTATGTCCAGCCACAAGACATTATTAGGTGCGGTATGTCCAGCCACAAGACATTATTAGGTGCGGTATGTCCAGCCACAAGACATTATTAGGTGCGGTATGTCCAGCCACGAGACATTATTAGTTACGGAATGTCCAGCCACAAGACATTATTAGGTGCGGTATGTCCAGCCACAAGACATTATTAGTTACGGTATGTCCAGCCACAAGACATTATTAGTTACGGTATGTCCAGCCACAAGACATTATAGTCGATGCCAGCACAGACATATTAGTACGGTATGTCCAGCCACAAGACATTATTAGTCGGTATGTCCAGCCACAAACATATAGTTACGGTATGTCCAGCACAAGACATTATTAGTTACGGTATGTCCAGCCACAAGACATTATTAGTTACGGTATGTCCAGCCACAAGACATTATTAGTTACGGTATGTCCAGCCACAAGACATTATAGTTACGGTGTCAGCCACAGAATTATTAGTTACGGTATGTCCAGCCACAAGACATTATTAGTTACGGAATGTCCAGCCACAAGACATTATTAGTTACGGTATGTCCAGCCACAAGACATTATTAGTTACGGAATGTCCAGCCACAAGACATTATTAGTTACGGTATGTCCAGCCACAAGACATTATTAGTTACGGTATGTCCAGCCACAAGACATTATTAGTTACGGTATGTCCAGCCACAAGACATTATTAGTTACGGAATGTCCAGCCACAAGACATTATTAGTTACGGTATGTCCAGCCACAAGACATTATTAGTTACGGTATGTCCAGCCACAAGACATTATTAGTTACGGTATGTCCAGCCACGAGACATTATTAGTTACGGAATGTCCAGCCACAAGACATTATTAGTTACGGTATGTCCAGCCACAAGACATTATTAGTTACGGAATGTCCAGCCACAAGACATTATTAGTTACGGTATGTCCAGCCACAAGACATTATTAGTTACGGAATGTCCAGCCACAAGACATTATTAGTTACGGTATGTCCAGCCACAAGACATTATTAGTTACGGAATGTCCAGCCACAAGACATTATTAGTTACGGTATGTCCAGCCACGAGACATTATTAGTTACGGTATGTCCAGCCACAAGACATTATTAGTTACGGTATGTCCAGCCACAAGACATTATTAGGTGCGGTATGTCCAGCCACAAGACATTATTAGTTACGGTATGTCCAGCCACAAGACATTATTAGGTGCGGTATGTCCAGCCACAAGACATTATTAGTTACGGTATGTCCAGCCACAAGACATTATTAGTTACGGAATGTCCAGCCACAAGACATTATTAGGTGCGGTATGTCCAGCCACGAGACATTATTAGTTACGGTATGTCCAGCCACAAGACATTATTAGGTGCGGTATGTCCAGCCACAAGACATTATTAGTTACGGTATGTCCAGCCACAAGACATTATTAGTTACGGTATGTCCAGCCACAAGACATTATTAGTTACGGTATGTCCAGCCACAAGACATTATTAGTTACGGTATGTCCAGCCACAAGACATTATTAGGTGCGGTATGTCCAGCCACAAGACATTATTAGTTACGGTATGTCCAGCCACGAGACATTAGTTACGGAATGTCCAGCCACGAGACATTATTAGGTGCGGTATGTCCAGCCACGAAACATTATTAGTTACGGTATGTCCAGCCACAAGACATTATTAGGTGCGGTATGTCCAGCCACAAGACATTATTAGGTGTGGTATGTCCAGCCACGAGACATTATTAGTTACGGAATGTCCAGCCACAAGACATTATTAGTTACGGTATGTCCAGCCACAAGACATTATTAGTTACGGAATGTCCAGCCACAAGACATTATTAGTTACGGTATGTCCAGCCACAAGACATTATTAGTTACGGAATGTCCAGCCACAAGACATTATTAGTTACGGTATGTCCAGCCACAAGACATTATTAGTTACGGAATGTCCAGCCACAAGACATTATTAGTTACGGTTTACGGAATGTCCAGCCACAAGACATTATTAGTTACGGAATGTCCAGCCACAAGACATTATTAGTTACGGTATGTCCAGCCACAAGACATTATTAGTTACGGAATGTCCAGCCACAAGACATTATTAGTTACGGTATGTCCAGCCACAAGACATTATTAGGTGCGGTATGTCCAGCCACAAGACATTATTAGTTACGGTATGTCCAGCCACAAGACATTATTAGGTGCGGTATGTCCAGCCACAAGACATTATTAGTTACGGAATGTCCAGCCACAAGACATTATTAGTTACGGTATGTCCAGCCACAAGACATTATTAGTTACGGTATGTCCAGCCACAAGACATTATTAGTTACGGTATGTCCAGCCACAAGACATTATTAGTTACGGAATGTCCAGCCACAAGACATTATTAGTTACGGTATGTCCAGCCACAAGACATTATTAGTTACGGATGTCCAGCCACAAGACATTATTAGTTACGGTATGTCCAGCCACAAGACATTATTAGTTACGGAATGTCCAGCCACAAGACATTATTAGTTACGGTTTACGGAATGTCCAGCCACAAGACATTATTAGTTACGGAATGTCCAGCCACAAGACATTATTAGTTACGGAATGTCCAGCCACAAGACATTATTAGTTACGGAATGTCCAGCCACAAGACATTATTAGTTACGGTATGTCCAGCCACAAGACATTATTAGTTACGGTATGTCCAGCCACAAGACATTATTAGTTACGGTATGTCCAGCCACAAGACATTATTAGTTACGGTATGTCCAGCCACAAGACATTATTAGGTGCGGTATGTCCAGCCACAAGACATTATTAGTTACGGTATGTCCAGCCACAAGACATTATTAGTTACGGAATGTCCAGCCACAAGACATTATTAGTTACGGTATGTCCAGCCACAAGACATTATTAGTTACGGTATGTCCAGCCACAAGACATTATTAGGTGCGGTATGTCCAGCCACAAGACATTATTAGTTACGGTATGTCCAGCCACAAGACATTATTAGGTGCGGTATGTCCAGCCACAAGACATTATTAGGTGTGGTATGTCCAGCCACAAGACATTTGTTAGGTGTGGTATGTCCAGCCACGAAACATTATTAGTTACGGTATGTCCAGTCACAAGACATTATTAGGTGCGGTATGTCCAGCCACAAGACATTATTAGGTGTGGTATGTCCAGCCACAAAACATTTGTTAGGTGCGGTATGTCCAGCCACAAGACATTATTAGGTGTGGTATGTCCAGCCACAAGACATTTGTTAGGTGTGGTATGTCCAGCCACGAAACATTATTAGTTACGGTATGTCCAGTCACAAGACATTATTAGGTGCGGTATGTCCAGCCACAAGACATTATTAGGTGTGGTATGTCCAGCCACAAGACATTATTAGTTACGGAATGTCCAGCCACAAGACATTATTAGGTGTGGTATGTCCAGCCACAAGACATTATTAGTTACGGTATGTCCAGCCACGAGACATTATTAGGTGCGGTATGTCCAGCCACGAAACATTATTAGTTACGGTATGTCCAGTCACAAGACATTATTAGGTGCGGTATGTCCAGCCACAAGACATTATTAGGTGTGGTATGTCCAGCCACGAGACATTATTAGTTACGGAATGTCCAGCCACGAGACATTATTAGTTACGGTATGTCCAGCCACGAGACATTATTAGTTACGGAATGTCCAGCCACAAGACATTATTAGTTACGGTATGTCCAGCCACAAGACATTATTAGTTACGGAATGTCCAGCCACAAGACATTATTAGTTACGGTATGTCCAGCCACAAGACATTATTAGTTACGGAATGTCCAGCCACAAGACATTATTAGTTACGGTTTACGGAATGTCCAGCCACAAGACATTATTAGTTACGGAATGTCCAGCCACAAGACATTATTAGTTACGGTATGTCCAGCCACAAGACATTATTAGTTACGGTATGTCCAGCCACAAGACATTATTAGTTACGGTATGTCCAGCCACAAGACATTATTAGTTACGGTATGTCCAGCCACAAGACATTATTAGTTACGGTATGTCCAGCCACAAGACATTATTAGTTACGGTATGTCCAGCCACAAGACATTATTAGTTACGGAATGTCCAGCCACAAGACATTATTAGTTACGGTATGTCCAGCCACAAGACATTATTAGTTACGGTATGTCCAGCCACAAGACATTATTAGTTACGGTATGTCCAGCCACGAGACATTATTAGTTACGGAATGTCCAGCCACAAGACATTATTAGTTACGGTATGTCCAGCCACAAGACATTATTAGTTACGGAATGTCCAGCCACAAGACATTATTAGTTACGGTATGTCCAGCCACAAGACATTATTAGTTACGGAATGTCCAGCCACAAGACATTATTAGTTACGGTATTACGGAATGTCCAGCCACAAGACATTATTAGTTACGGAATGTCCAGCCACAAGACATTATTAGTTACGGAATGTCCAGCCACGAGACATTATTAGTTACGGAATGTCCAGCCACAAGACATTATTAGTTACGGTATGTCCAGCCACAAGACATTATTAGTTACGGTATGTCCAGCCACAAGACATTATTAGTTACGGAATGTCCAGCCACAAGACATTATTAGTTACGGTATGTCCAGCCACAAGACATTATTAGGTGCGGTATGTCCAGCCACAAGACATTATTAGTTACGGTATGTCCAGCCACAAGACATTATTAGTTACGGAATGTCCAGCCACGAGACATTATTAGGTGCGGTATGTCCAGCCACGAGACATTATTAGTTACGGTATGTCCAGCCACAAGACATTATTAGGTGCGGTATGTCCAGCCACAAGACATTATTAGTTACGGTATGTCCAGCCACAAGACATTATTAGTTACGGTATGTCCAGCCACAAGACATTATTAGTTACGGAATGTCCAGCCACAAGACATTATTAGTTACGGTATGTCCAGCCACAAGACATTATTAGGTGTGGTATGTCCAGCCACAAAACATTTGTTAGGTGTGGTATGTCCAGCCACAAGACATTATTAGGTGTGGTATGTCCAGCCACAAAACATTTGTTAGGTGCGGTATGTCCAGCCACAAGACATTATTAGGTGTGGTATGTCCAGCCACAAGACATTTGTTAGGTGTGGTATGTCCAGCCACGAAACATTATTAGTTACGGTATGTCCAGTCACAAGACATTATTAGGTGCGGTATGTCCAGCCACAAGACATTATTAGGTGTGGTATGTCCAGCCACAAGACATTATTAGTTACGGAATGTCCAGCCACAAGACATTATTAGGTGTGGTATGTCCAGCCACAAGACATTATTAGTTACGGTATGTCCAGCCACGAGACATTATTAGTTACGGAATGTCCAGCCACGAAACATTATTAGTTACGGTATGTCCAGTCACAAGACATTATTAGGTGCGGTATGTCCAGCCACAAGACATTATTAGGTGTGGTATGTCCAGCCACGAGACATTATTAGTTACGGAATGTCCAGCCACAAGACATTATTAGGTGCGGTATGTCCAGCCACAAGACATTATTAGTTACGGTATGTCCAGCCACAAGACATTATTAGTTACGGAATGTCCAGCCACAAGACATTATTAGTTACGGTATGTCCAGCCACGAGACATTATTAGTTACGGAATGTCCAGCCACAAGACATTATTAGTTACGGAATGTCCAGCCACAAGACATTATTAGTTACGGAATGTCCAGCCACAAGACATTATTAGTTACGGTATGTCCAGCCACGAGACATTATTAGTTACGGAATGTCCAGCCACGAGACATTATTAGGTGCGGTATGTCCAGCCACGAAACATTATTAGTTACGGTATGTCCAGTCACAAGACATTATTAGGTGCGGTATGTCCAGCCACAAGACATTATTAGGTGTGGTATGTCCAGCCACGAGACATTATTAGTTACGGAATGTCCAGCCACAAGACATTATTAGGTGTGGTATGTCCAGCCACAAGACATTATTAGGTGCGGTATGTCCAGCCACAAGACATTATTAGTTACGGTATGTCCAGCCACGAGACATTATTAGTTACGGAATGTCCAGCCACAAGACATTATTAGTTACGGTATGTCCAGCCACAAGACATTATTAGGTGCGGTATGTCCAGCCACAAGACATTATTAGTTACGGTATGTCCAGCCACGAGACATTAGTTACGGAATGTCCAGCCACGAGACATTATTAGGTGCGGTATGTCCAGCCACGAAACATTATTAGTTACGGTATGTCCAGTCACAAGACATTATTAGGTGCGGTATGTCCAGCCACAAGACATTATTAGGTGTGGTATGTCCAGCCACGAGACATTATTAGTTACGGAATGTCCAGCCACAAGACATTATTAGGTGCGGTATGTCCAGCCACAAGACATTATTAGTTACGGTATGTCCAGCCACAAGACATTATTAGTTACGGTATGTCCAGCCACAAGACATTATTAGTTACGGTATGTCCAGCCACAAGACATTATTAGTTACGGTATGTCCAGCCACAAGACATTATTAGTTACGGTATGTCCAGCCACAAGACATTATTAGTTACGGTATGTCCAGCCACAAGACATTATTAGTTACGGTATGTCCAGCCACAAGACATTATTAGTTACGGAATGTCCAGCCACAAGACATTATTAGTTACGGTATGTCCAGCCACAAGACATTATTAGTTACGGTATGTCCAGCCACAAGACATTATTAGTTACGGTATGTCCAGCCACAAGACATTATTAGGTGCGGTATGTCCAGCCACAAGACATTATTAGTTACGGTATGTCCAGCCACAAGACATTATTAGGTGCGGTATGTCCAGCCACAAGACATTATTAGTTACGGAATGTCCAGCCACAAGACATTATTAGTTACGGTATGTCCAGCCACAAGACATTATTAGTTACGGTATGTCCAGCCACGAGACATTATTAGTTACGGTATGTCCAGCCACGAGACATTATTAGTTACGGAATGTCCAGCCACAAGACATTATTAGTTACGGTATGTCCAGCCACAAGACATTATTAGTTACGGAATGTCCAGCCACAAGACATTATTAGTTACGGTATGTCCAGCCACAAGACATTATTAGTTACGGAATGTCCAGCCACAAGACATTATTAGTTACGGTATTACGGAATGTCCAGCCACAAGACATTATTAGTTACGGAATGTCCAGCCACAAGACATTATTAGTTACGGAATGTCCAGCCACGAGACATTATTAGTTACGGAATGTCCAGCCACAAGACATTATTAGTTACGGTATGTCCAGCCACAAGACATTATTAGGTGCGGTATGTCCAGCCACAAGACATTATTAGTTACGGTATGTCCAGCCACAAGACATTATTAGGTGCGGTATGTCCAGCCACAAGACATTATTAGTTACGGAATGTCCAGCCACAAGACATTATTAGTTACGGTATGTCCAGCCACAAGACATTATTAGTTACGGTATGTCCAGCCACGAGACATTATTAGTTACGGAATGTCCAGCCACAAGACATTATTAGTTACGGTATGTCCAGCCACAAGACATTATTAGTTACGGTATGTCCAGCCACAAGACATTATTAGTTACGGTATGTCCAGCCACAAGACATTATTAGTTACGGTATGTCCAGCCACGAGACATTATTAGTTACGGAATGTCCAGCCACAAGACATTATTAGTTACGGTATGTCCAGCCACAAGACATTATTAGTTACGGAATGTCCAGCCACGAGACATTATTAGGTGCGGTATGTCCAGCCATGAGATATTATTAGGTGCGGTATGTCTAGCCACAATTATAAAATAACCAGCAATATCATGTATCATTTTCAGGTAATGGAAAGCTGCAGCGTGCCCAGTTGGAGAATACCATTCAAGATACCCAGCTGATCGCGTTGCAAAGAGATGTTTTATATGAACAGAAAGAGGCTGCCACTGCACAAAAGTTGTGTTACTCAACCATGAATCTTTATTACCAGTTAAAAATCCAATCAGAATTTGGCTTATCAGTTACAGACGAAGAGTGAACCTATACATTTTGAACTTTAGATACTAGCATTATTAACATTAGTCATTTGAAACTTATTGGTTTTTCACAATATTAGCAACAGTTTGTAACCAAGTCTATCTTTCTATCATTAGCAGGTTTATCTGTCTATCATTAGCAGTTCTTGATTTATGAGTTTTGTCATGTGGCAGCCAAAAAGTAATACCCATCTCAACTAAAAAATGTATTCACGAGGTGGTCTCTCATTGCAGCACCATCAAATATCAGGTTCTCCTGCATGTCGATGTTTGTGTCTTGATCTTCTAAACGGTCGTAGTTAATAATGTCGCCACGATTAATTCCAATGTTGTGAAGTACAACACATGCAGCCGTATTGATGACTGCCTGTGAAGGATTCGTCAGCATTTCACAGTGTAACGCCTCTTAATGATGCCAAATGTCTGCTCAATTAAAACTCTTGTCTTACACAGTGCATTGTTGTATTTCATTTGTGAATCAGTAGCTGGATTTAGAAATGGAGTCATTAGGAAATAACGGCATGCATATCCGGAATCTCCCAGCAGTAGTTCATCGTGTTCACCTGTGGAGATAATAATTAGTGATGTATTTGAAATAACATGTACTGACTGCTTGAAATACGTCATCGTTTCCTGAATTTGTAAATTAATTTAGCAGGGGAGGCACCGTATTACTCTTGAAGATCTTGTTACAGATTAATATGTTTATTAACGATGAGCATGTTTATTGCTCTATTTCCAATAGAATTTTAAAGTATATCTTTATAATTCCTCTTCCCTTAAAACATAATATCATGATTTTTTATGATTGTTGTCTAGCATTACCCAGTGGACCTATACTAAAAATGCCTTGTTGTGTAATTACTTAGTTAACAGAATTTTTCCACTCCCAAATCCATTACAAAATCACAACATTATTTAGTTACCATTCTCAAACTGCAAACATAAAGCTGAACTATGAAACACTCTGCTGTCATGTACAGAGCCCGGCCATGAAGCATTTAGACTTGTAACCCTAAAGTTCGGATCGCAGCACATCTGCAAAATTGTGTGAATGATTTAGGCATGATAAGAATAATACCACAAATAATAAGGTTAAAGTTGTTAGTTACATGTACAAGCATATAACTGTTTGAGATGTGACACTGTAAACAGTGGTGCTAATATGTCTAGTATACTTAGCTGACTGATTGTTAATATGTTCAGTATGCTTAGCTGACTGTCTGATTGTTAATATGTCTAGTATACTTAGCTGACTGATTGTTAATATGTTCAGTATGCTTAGCTGACTGTCTGATTGTTAATATGTTCAGTATGCTTAGCTGACTGTCTGATTGTTAATATGTTCAGTATGCTTAGCTGACTGTCTGATTGTTAATATGTCTAGTATACTTAGCTGACTGACTGATTGTTAATATGTTCAGTATGCTTAGCCTACATGACTGATTGTTAATATGTTCAGTATGCTTAGCTGACTGATTGTTAATATGTTGAGTATACTTAGCTGACTGTCTGATTGTTAATATGGTCAGTATGCTTAGCTGACTGTCTGATTGTTAATATGTTCAGTATGCTTAGCTGACTGTCTGATTGTTAATATGTTCAGTATGCTTAGCTGACTGTCTGATTGTTAATATGTTCAGTATGCTTAGCTGACTGTCTGATTGTTAATATGTTCAGTATGCTTAGCTGACTGTCTGATTGTTAATATGTTCAGTATGCTTAGCTGACTGTCTGATTGTTAATATGTTCAGTATGCTTAGCTGACTGATTGTTAATATGTTCAGTATGCTTAGCTGACTGTCTGATTGTTAATATGTCTAGTATACTTAGCTGACTGATTGTTAATATGTTCAGTATGCTTAGCTGACTGACTGATTGTTAATATGTTCAGTATGCTTAGCTGACTGACCGATTGTTAATATGTTCAGTATGCTTAGCTGACTGTCTGATTGTTAATATGTCTAGTATACTTAGCTGACTGATTGTTAATATGTTCAGTATGCTTAGCTGACTGACTGATTGTTAATATGTTCAGTATGCTTAGCTGACTGACTGATTGTTAATATGTTCAGTATGCTTAGCTGACTGTCTGATTGTTAATATGTCTAGTATACTTAGCTGACTGTCTGATTGTTAATATGTTCAGTATGCTTAGCTGACTGACTGATTGTTAATATGTCTAGTATACTTAGCTGACTGACTGATTGTTAATATGTTCAGTATGCTTAGCTGACTGACTGATTGTTAATATGTTCAGTATGCTTAGCTGACTGACCGATTGTTAATATGTTCAGTATGCTTAGCTGACTGTCTGATTGTTAATATGTCTAGTATACTTAGCTGACTGATTGTTAATATGTTCAGTATGCTTAGCTGACTGACTGATTGTTAATATGTTCAGTATGTTTAGCTGACAGACTGATTGTTAATATGTTCAGTATGCTTAGCTGACTGTCTGATTGTTAATATGTCTAGTATACTTAGCTGACTGACTGATTGTTAATATGTTCAGTATGCTTAGCTGACTGACTGATTGTTAATATGTTCAGTATGCTTAGCTGACTGACTGATTGTTAATATGTTCAGTATGCTTAGCTGACTGACTGATTGTTAATATGTTCAGTATGCTTAGCTGACTGTCTGATTGTTAATATGTCTAGTATACTTAGCTGACTGTCTGATTGTTAATATGTTCAGTATGCTTAGCTGACTGACTGATTGTTAATATGTCTAGTATACTTAGCTGACTGACTGATTGTTAATATGTTCAGTATGCTTAGCTGACTGACTGATTGTTAATATGTCTAGTATACTTAGCTGACTGTCTGATTGTTAATATGTTCAGTATGCTTAGCTGACTGACTGATTGTTAATATGTTCAGTATGCTTAGCTGACTGTCTGATTGTTAATATGTTCAGTATGCTTAGCTGACTGACTGATTGTTAATATGTCTAGTATACTTAGCTGACTGATTGTTAATATGTTCAGTATGCTTAGCTGACTGTCTGATTGTTAATATGTTCAGTATGCTTAGCTGACTGTCTGATTGTTAATATGTCTAGTATACTTAGCTGACTGTCTGATTGTTAATATGTCCAGTATACTTAGCTGACTGACTGATTGTTAATATGTCCAGTATACTTAGCTGACTGATGGTTAATATGTCTAGTATACTTAGCTGACTGATGGTTAATATGTCTAGTATACTTAGCTGACTGATGGTTAATATGTCTAGTATACTTAGCTGACTGATTGTTAATATGTTCAGTATATTTTGCTGACTGATTGTTAATATGTTCAGTATTATTAGCTCACTTAGTTTTGTTTGAATTGTCTCTACGGGATGTTCATGTTGGATACTCCAAATCCGTATTTTTAAATGGAAAATAGTGTTATGTGTTCATTAAATATCGAGACATAAAACAATTATTTGTTATTTTAAATTTGGCTCACTGCCTTACCTGTACCCATTAAGATTGTGCCCTTAGAAAAAGGCCCTTAAATTCCACATTGCTTCACTCTCTCACTCATGGCAGTGCATTACATATTTGTGTAAACTAAACAGCTTTCTACCTGTATGTGGTTGTTTCTGTCTTGCAAACTGGCTATAGTACTTCTATCATTAAGCACAGTACATCTGCTAGATTAATAAAGGATGAAGAATGACATGTACCTGTACATTCAATGCATGATAACCTTTCCTAATCACGAAGTCCGCTTCATTCTCTGAAGGTCTCTGCAGATGTATAAATGTGCCATCAATACAGCCCAGCAGGTTAGGAAAGCCTAAAGCAATAAATATATCACATTATATGTATCTGTATAAAATAGGAGCATTTTTGGATTTATCATCACCACAAATCCGATGTGCTACACCAAAATGTAAAGGAAGTAGCCGTGTGTGTTAGCTGTCACTGTATAGCACAGGGACCCGTGTGTGTTAGCTGTCACTGTATAGCACAGGGACCCGTGTGTGTTAGCTGTCACTGTATAGCACAGGGACCCGTGTGTGTTAGCTGTCACTGTATAGCACAGGGACCCGTGTGTGTTAGCTGTCACTGTATAGCACAGGAACCCGTGTGTGTTAGCTGTCACTGTATAGCACAGGGACCCGTGTGTGATAGCTGTCACTGTATAGCACAGGACCCATGTATGTCAATGTATAGCTTATGCGTATATAGATCAATATACCAATGTATAGGTCTGCTTTCTTTTGCACAAAGTTTATGCGCACTTTAATCTTTTAATTATAGTGTACATGTGGACCCAGTAAAAATAGTTTTCTATCCGATTACATAATTTACTCGATATGATTTTGGTAATAAACATACCAATACATATAACGGTGTCAGTAGGTAACATTAAACGTAATACCCTAAAGCGCCCCGTTAGTGTCAACATCCGTTATTTGATTGGCCAATCAGTATACATTTTACTAAAACAAATGACGCACATTATTGTACATGTAAATGCATTCTTACTGTGAACTTTGGCAAAAGCACACTTCACTTTTGCTGCACTTTCTCCAGTTGGAAACTTAATAAATTGAGGGGTTGCTGCTGCAATATGGCGAGTGACAACACGTATGCACCTCCCGGCTGTGCTGCGGGATAAGTTCACTGTGTCGGCAACAATTTGGTGAATGCAGCCGGTTGCTAAATACCGTAATGTTGTCAAAAGTTGCAACAATGGTGGTACAGGTAAGTTTCTGTTCGTATTCGCCGACATGTCAGGGATAATTGTCATAATAAACATAATAGTTTCGGGTAAAACACCTACGAAACACCTCGTCCTCTCTCAAGTCCAGGATATCTCAGAAAACACAAAACAACAACATTATTGTATCAACATGACATATGTTGATATGTATGGGAAATAATGGGGGGGGGGTATCTGCCTGTATCTCCCAGTAAGCTCATGTAAAACCCTTACATTTAAAATACGCTTACAAAATTAGTTTAGTTTGTAGTGGTGATTTACCAAAATGAATCATATATATTTCATTTTGGTAAATCACAGAGTTTACTGGGAGAGTTTACTGCATCAAACATTTTAGCAACAACAATAGTATGCATAGTTGTTACATTAGTAAGCAGGTGTAGCTACTGTACTCTAATTTAATATAGAGGATGAACATTCTAGTAATTAGTTGTTTTGTGTAATTAAGAAGACAACGCGTTCAATATTGAGTTCCTATGGTTTAAAGCATTCTTAATAAATCGAGCCAAGTTTAATAAAACCTTTCTATTATCACTGTTCATTAAAGAACAACATATATACATACTTGGTCTCGTGTAGTAGTACTTTTTAATAAGTACTTTCCTCAAATAAATTAATTACGATTGTGTGAAAATTGTATAATATGCTATATAAACTTAAATTTTCTTTAATAATTTGTCGAAAATAAAAATGTCAATATCTACATGGTTATTAAACACATATACACATACCTGTACCGCACTTGCGATGTGTCCACATGCCACACACATCACACTCAATACCATGCTGCCGGGGTCGGACACCGGAAGCGCAAACAACACACATATCGGACATGATGCACTCTACATGATTATTCAACACATATACACATACTTGTACCGCACTTGCGATGTGTCCACATGCCACACACATCACACTCAATGCCATGCTGACGGGGTCGGACACCGGAAGCGCAAACAACACACATATCGGACATGATGCACTCAGATAATTAGAACTAAGTAGATAGTTCAACGATTTTAAACTTCACAGACTGGCATACGTTCGAGAAACGAATAAAGTGAGCGAATGAGTTACCTAATACTGGAAGGGGTATATGGTCGTGCCATGAATTTGAGTAATAATGTATAATTGTCAATTAATAGTATGTGCGAAATTATATTTATTGTCAGCACAATTATAAACACGCCATCTTAAGGAAAACCGCCGAATAATTAGGGCTTACCGTGCACTTAAATTCACAGATAATCAAACATTCTGGAAACACGGTCACATTAATGACACCGCAAAGGGATTAAACTTTCATTTAATTATACACTCTTCAGTTTTTTACATTTCTTTTAAAGTGTACCTTATTACAATCAATTTCGCCGACGTCGAGGTTAATTAAGCACAAACATCATCAGACAATCGATATCGATACCGGTTGTTTTCATCTTTATTAATTATCATCTATGTACGTACAATACAACACAACACATTTAAACAATCATATTAAAAGTACATGTTATGAACATAATTATTGTGTGTTAATGCCAACTAAAATATATTGCATTGAATTCTGAATAGAATGATAAGAGACATATTGGCACAAAACATCACATTATACACTAAGTTGCAATAGTAATATTATCATTCATAAACATTGTGGAACTTCATTAATTATATTCAATTTCACATACATGGCCGGAAAATGTATTATATTTAACTAATTGTACTAATTATGCAGTCTACATTGCAATAGTTTCATCTCGCTAGGCTGTCACAAATTCCATGCTCCAACCTGAAATAGAAAACGAAACATTGGCATATTACAGTATATAGAATTATAACACCCGTATTAGCAGTGGACATACAATCATATTTACACTGGAACATTTTGACAATACATGTATATACATAGCTTGTCACTTCTGGGGATAAAATATTGACTTTGGGGCGAAACTACCCACCATACCACCGTTACCTACTATCTATAGGGCGAAATGACCCAGTGCGAAACGACCTGGTGCGAACATGTATTTAGGGCGAAACGACCTGAGACCTTGAATATGTCTGGCAACGTGCTTTTAATGCTGTTGGTCTCTCAATAAAAATCTCTGTACAGTCAATTATGCATTTCACCTTTCTAAAATCATGATTGTTAAATACATCGGGTAGTTGCATTTCATTATCATTTGGAGGCCAAATAACTAATCCACCAATTGACTTGTATAGTGCATGTAGCCATGCATGAAAAATTGTAGAAATCCAAGGTTAACACCAAATCGATACGCAAGATCACCTGTGCCAGGATTTTGCTTTAACTTGACCAATGTTAGAAGCAACTCGTCCTTCAAGTCGAGTTTGGTATTCTTCCTGGTTATGTGGCGGCGGGCATGCTCAAACACCACAAGAAATGTTGAATAATTAGGTAGGCCGGTGAAGTATGATGTTCTATCGTCATTACATTTAATGAAATCATTGCTTAGACAGGTTAGAACTTTGGCTTGTAGTGATGTGATTTCATTTTCTAATGATTGTACTTGAATTTGCAGTGAGTTCATTCTATCCACACAACTATCAAACTGTTGTTGCAACATATTGTTCTGGTTTAGCAAAGTGGTAAAATCATCTTGGTATTGCTCTATAACATGACACTGCTTGTCTGTCAACATATTGATCGAGTCGATCGTTAGAGAGTCCAAATCTGTTTGAATTCCAATCTCTCTTGTTTCAACAGATGTTTGTGTGGCTATACCTGGCACAACATTTTCCTTATGTTTAGACAGCTCCATGAGTGCCAAAGCAGCTGAAGTCTTGTTCTTATTTTCCTCTCTAACTTTTACTCGATTCTGGCGAACTAGCTTTTGCTGTAACACCTGCGGGGTTTTCTTTGCAGCTGGGGTGTGGCAGAATATTGTTGGAACAAAATCTACTTCCAATGGGTCCTTGCTTGGTTTCCCTGTAATGTATAATCAAATATTGAGCTTATCATCCTTTCGAATGAGTGACATCACTATAGTCCAAATTCTGATAGATCTATGTCTGTGATTGTTTATTGTAAAGTTTTACATTTGTATATTTTATATGCATAAATAAAACATCTAATATGCACTAGACTGCAGTTTTTGATTTCTGGAAACTATCCGCCCACGTTTTTAGCAGTAGCAGTAACAAGCTGTAAGGTAAATATGAAGACAGTATTTTGGTGTAGTCTGTAATGAATGAATGGTGTTTTACGGCGCATCGACATCTAAGGTCATGTAGCGCGCGTGTAGTCTGTTAATCAGACTCTGGTACATCCAGTGTTAATTGGCTTGAGACCCGGAAGTTATTTCATGTACTTGGTGATTAACTTGGCAATAAGATGGTATGATGTAAAATTAAATAATGCATATGGCCATGATATGGGTCAGTAGTCCAGTGAGAAAAAGGACTGTCAATCCAGCGAGCTCAGATGCTGACATGGACAAGCGGTATTACCGAATATTAATACAATATTAACCCTTATCATGCTAATCCCATATAATGTCGGTTTTGCAAACAGCATAGAACCAGATCAGACGGCACAAATACTCGTTTCTATCCTAGAGCCGTCACTCAGTGGAACATGCTACCGCATACATACAATGCCCTGATCCCTGTGTATGTCCTTACCCCAATATATTTTCCATAAATTGCCACAATTATGTACATAGTTTTATAAAAAAACACTTAAATATTATTTGTCTATTCACTGTATCCTTTCTAATGAGCACTTTCTGATCAAGCACTTAACTAACACTTTTTATTATGGCGCCAGCACCTAATCTTCATAAGTGAAGAAGTGGGTGGGGTGCGATAATTCGAAGCTGTACCAAGTAATACATGTATAATATTGCAACCTACCCGAAACAAAATAATGGGCACTGCATAAACGATCATGATCCTTGGGTTCCCAAAGGCCATCTGATCGAGTACTTGTCTGTCCCGGGGCTGGTAGACGTCCAATTCTGACTATCCATTTGTCAAGCTTGTCTTTGTCCGACAACGGAAGACGGTACATTTTTACTTCATCGTTCCCTTTAACTAACCTCTTTGCGCATCCCGGGGCACAACAAGATGAAGGCATTGTTAAAATTCAATGAAGTCAAGCATTAAATCACTAGTGCATACAATTATAATTATATTATTTCGATCGATATGTCTTGTAAAATGTTTTTTGCCCTACGTAGTGTGCGCATGCGCGGGCATTTTATTTCTTCCGGTAAATGCACAGAGCAACCGATAGCATCATTATAAGATCTATACGCTTAGCTTATCATCTCCAGAGCAGGCTTCATTCACTGACTGGTCAAGCGTGTGTTGTTGAACGCAGGCCGCGGTACTGATGACGATTTAATAGCTATGTGATCACGTGTTGGCAATGCATAATTAATAAATAGAGAGTAGAACGATTGGTACCGTATCGATAGATATACGTAGGTAACCGCTTAGGTCAGCTAAGCCTGCCCAGGAAAATATGTCTAGGTCCCCGCAAGGGGTTTTGACATTCATGGAACATACGTACACTTTTACAGTATATCCTCTTAATCTTCCTTAGATGTCAAGCCCCTCGATGGTAGGCTGTCATTGGAATGTAGTGTCAAATACCTTCCTTAATGTATATTTCAGTTATTGATTTTGATTTCAACACTATATTGGCTTTCACTGTTGATGGATATAATTATAGTGTCTATTGCATTAATATTATTAAATATCCCCTGCCACCTTAAAATAAGCAGGTATGATGATTGCTAATTATTACGATGCGCTTAGTAAAGATTACGTAGATTGCTCGTACCCTTCTAAACGAATCTTTATTGATTTACCTCCCTTGGTACGTGTATGTACATATACATGCGAATGGCTTAATTTAAATGTCTGTACTTCGCAAACACTTACATGTACTTCGTCAAATCTTTAGTTAATTCCCAGTTTCGCAGTCCTATAAGTTATTATACATAATTTATCAAGTAACTAATACGCCAGTTTATATCATATTTCTCTTATTAGACTATCATACTCTTACTAGATCGCAGAATAGATGCTATTTTCTTCTTTTATGCACTCCTCTGCAATCCTATACACTTACATTATCTATCAAACACTTTGCTGTTAATAAATGTTATCCATATCATTCGGACCAGTTTATATGGCGGGCTCTTTGCATCCGATATTTTTGTGTGCGTATGCATGACTGTGGTCAACCTGTTTTTGCTGACAAGGCTGTCCTTGTCAGCAGTAACATAATGATTAACAATTCCTCACCCACAGTCGTGCAAACCTATACTAGCCCATGGAAATTCTCTCTATTTCTACATACCATAATACTCAGTATTACATAGTCATCGCTTCAAACACATTGTATGTGTATTCTCTGACCAACCAGTTAAAGTTTCAAGTAAAACATAACATTACATACCCACATAAGCGCACGCTTCCAGGGCTCACATTCAAACAAAATCGTTCGTTCATGAGTAATGTATGTTTTGTGTTTACAGGTTTATTATCTATAACATGGCTGTATCTCTTAATAGCTCAAGCGGGTGATGTTCATCCGAACCCTGGCCCATCGTTAACGAGCTCTACCAGTTCTTCTTCATCTACCAGTTCCTCCATATCTAACACATTATCAGAACTAATAACAAACACCAGATGCCTCTCAATTTTGCAATATAACGTACAAAGCCTCCTGAACAAGATTGATGTTCTTGGAGCTGAGTTTGGTATATTTGATGTCCTTGCATTCACAGAAACATGGCTAAATCCAAACATCTCTTATGACAACATCAAACTACCAGGCTTTCATATTCCAGAGAGAAGGGACAGAACTGAGAATGGTTATGGTGGTGTTATTGTGTACTTGAAGGAAACTTTACACTACAAAAGAAGGTTTGATCTCGAACCCAGAAACTTAGAATGCATCTGGATCGAATTGATGCCTTCTAACTCCAAACATATCCTGTTTGCTGTGTTCTATCGCCCTCCAAACGCAGATGCTAGTCTTACAAATCTAATAGAGGACTCGCTCAGCTTGGCTCTTGATTCGGGTATATCGGATGTAATCGTTACTGGTGACTTTAACTTTAATGAGTCAAACCCGAACATGAGTCGCAAACTCCATTCCATCTGCCAGCAATTTAGCTTAGAGCAACTTATTGTTGAACCCACTCACTTCACAGAGTCTTCCTCTTCTATACTGGACCTATTTCTTGTATCCTGCAGCAACAGCGTAATAACTTCTGGTGTAGGAGAACCTGTTCTAGACCAGAACCAACGGTTTCATTGCCCTATTTTTGCTTTATTTACATTTTCTAAACCTCATGTCAAGTCTTTTAAAAGGTTAGTGTGGCTATATGACCGAGGTGACTACACCTTACTTAGACGGAGGATCAATGAAACTAACTGGAAACTGTTCAAGAATGATGACATTAACACATACACTTCCTCTTTTACGAACAAACTCCTTGAACTTTCCAAGGAATGCATTCCAACAAGAAACATTACAGTTAAACCATATGATACTACATGGATCACAACGAAAATAAAGAAACAAATTCTAAAACGTAAAAAATACTATCGTAAAGCTAAACGCACTCAGAACCATATTCACTGGCACAAATTCAGAACAATTCGCAATGAAATAGTCACACTTATCCGGTCTGCTAAACAAAACCATCTTCTTAAAATGGCTGATTCTCTGAATTCTGAAACTACAACCCCAAAAGACTGGTGGAAACTCATTAAACATTCATCTCACCTGCTAATAAACAAGTCATCCCTCCACTTATAGACCCGGTCACACAAGAACTTGTCCTTGATTCTAAGTCGAAGTCTGATCTCTTGAACGACTTCTTTTGTAGTCAGTCTTCACTTAACAACTCCAGTAAGGAACTTCCTGAGATTCACTATCAAGATCATATAAATAAACTTGATTCTATTTATATTACCCTACAAGACGTTGAAGAAGCTCTAAGATCTCTAAAAATCAACAAAGCGTCGGGACCAGATGGAATTAGTAATCGGATCCTGCGTGAAACTGCACCTGTGATTAAGTATCCTCTGTGTTCTCTGTTCAATCATTCACTAAGCCGCAGTACGGTACCGCATACTTGGAAAGATGCTAATGTCTGTGCTATCTTTAAAAAAGGTGACCCATCTTTACTAAACAACTACCGACCGATTTCCCTGCTCTGCTGTATAGAGAAGGTATTTGAGCGTATCATATTCAAGTATCTGTTCAACTTTCTTAGTGATAATAACTTCCTCTCTCCCCTACAATCTGGGTTCAGACAAGGAGACTCATCAGTGAATCAGCTCACCTATTTGTACAATACCTTCTGCAAGGCTCTCGATGAAGGACTTGAAGTAAGAACTGTATTCTTCGATATTAGTAAGGCCTTTGATAAAGTATGGCATAAAGGTCTACTCCACAAGTTAAAAAATGCTGGACAAGATGGCTGTTTATTTAACTGGTTTTCTGACTACCTTTCTAACAGACGCCAATCTGTTGTTCTACCTGGTACACAATCAAATTGGTCAACTGTAAATGCAGGAGTTCCACAGGGATCAATCCTTGGTCCACTTTTATTCTAAGTGTTTATCAACGATATCGTCGATGATATGGGTTCTCAGGTACATCTATTTGCTGACGATACCAGCTTACACATAATTGTTGATCATCCAATTTCAGCTGCGGAAATTCTACAATCCGACATTGAAAAAATATCAAATTGGGCGGACAAATGGTTAGTCACGTTTAATCCTTCCAAATCAGAAACTATGACCATATCACGTAAGACCCTTAAACCATTCCATCCACCACTACACATGTACGATCAACCTATCACTTTTAGTAAATTGTCATAAACATCTTGGTGTCCACTTTTCTGACGATGGCTCTTGGCATGCTCATATCAACTCCATCAAAGAGCGGGCATGGAAAAGAATACATATCATGCGAAAGCTTAAGTTCCAACTAGATAGAAGATCTCTAGAAGTCATATATATATCTTTCATCAGACCTCTTATTGAATACGCAGACGTAGCTTACACCAATTGTACACACTATGAGAAACTGGAACTCGATAAAATTCAGCATGAAGCTTCCCGTATTGTTTCTGGGACTACCAAACTAATATCACTTCACGAACTCCATAGAGAAGTTCCATGGGAATCGCTTGAAGGCCGAAGACATAACCATAAACTAATCATGCTTTACAAGATGAAGAATGGCCTAACTCCTGATTATCTTTCTTCTCTAGTCCCACCTACTGTAGGGGAAACTTCTAGGTATAATTTGCGCAATGCAGACGATATCCAATCTATACGGACGAGAACATCTCTATACAACAATGCTTTTCTACCATCGGCTCTGAGGGACTGGAACGAACTTTCAAACGAAATACAAAACTCACCATCACTGGCATCATTCAAATCGCAATTAAAGAGTAACGTCTCAAAATGCCCCAAATAGTTCTACAATGGTGACAGGAAATGGCAAGTATATCATGCTCGACTACGTACTAATTGTAGCTCATTAAACCAGCATTTGTTCAGCAAAAACATTTCTCCATCACCCCTCTGCCAATGTGGTCTAACTGAGAGTAATCGTCATTTCTTCTTTGAATGTCTCTACTACAATGACACCAGGGTCCGTCTCTTAGCAACTACCTCTAAATATTGCACCACAACACTATACACTCTATTACACGGAGACCAGAATCTTAGCGATAATTTCAACGCACATATATTTGCAGCAGTCCAAAACTACATACGAGAAAGCAGACGATTTTCATGAGCATCAGTTCACAAAATGTAGAATGCTTGCTCCGGCCATTAAACAATCCGAATGAATATATTTATTATTATTCTCTTTTTATTCTGTCCCATTTCTTCTGAGTCAATCTCAATTTCAACGTTCTCCATTAATTACTACATGTACTTATCCTATTGATTTTCTAACTTACAGTCCATGATTAAAAACAATAATGAATTATACTGACCTTTTTCAAATTTAAATTAATAGTTTAGACAAGATTGCAACACTGTCATACCGTAACATTAAGTACCTTACTATAGGAGAAGACCTCTATAAGCTATAGCTTCCGGTTCTAATCCTTTTTCTTACATGTTTCTAAATGTTGTGTAAAATGTAAAGTTGTACATGTTGTATCATTGTTTGAAATAAACTTATGTTTAAACTTAGTAAAGTAGGGGTAAAGTTCGTAAAGAAAAACACAAGCCAACAGTGGTCACCATTTATTTCCAGCAAGCATTAAGAACCGGAAATGTGAAGAGTTATCGCCCGTCTCGTAAAACGGTGTAATTTTAACGGTGCGCAAAAGAAGCTAGCCGTCATGAATTACGGTCAAGTCGGACCGTGGTCATCTCAGACCGTGGTCACCTCGGACCATATTGACGGTCCGAGGTGACCATGGTCAAGTCGGACCATCTGTGTGGTCAAGTCGGACCATCTCTGTGGTCAAGTTGGACCATCTCTGTGGTCAAGTCGGACCACCATGCTCAACAAATTGTAAATAAGAAAAACAATAATAATGTTTTAATAAACAAATCAATGAATTTACACTTGGACATTTGAGTAATATTAGTATACATAACAGAAATAGCAACATTTATGATAATTAGCACATATCCCTAACATGGTCCATAAATCCTCGCGCAGTACTTCAGAAGGCTGTTGGTGGAGATTTCTCTTGTGCCGTACCTGTGCCACAAGTTCTGGAGCTGTCCCGCGCAGTACTTCAGAAGGCTGTTGGTGGAGATTTCTCTTGTGCCGTACCTGTGCCACAAGTTCTGGAGCTGTCCCTGTACTTTTGTTGTTTGGCGTCGTTGATGTCGTCTAAGTTTCCCCTCCTTAATTAGTTTGACCTGAGTTGGAATCAATCTGGCTTCCTGGTACAGAAGGGAGATGAGTAGGTACATCGGCAAGTTACCTACAACAAATAAGCACATAACATAATAATATATATATATACATAACAAAAATGTATACTGTGGTCATAGTATTATTATTTCATCACGCCTACAAACATATATACATGTACATCGTCATTGATAATCTGAAAAGAATGGCGAATTCCGCTTGCAAATTAATTAAATTGTTAAAAAGTTACGAGGTTTATATCATCAACATGTACATGATTACGCAATAAACAAAACCAACTGATAATCCACGCAATATGAAACATATTATACAGAACACATATCAGAAAACTATACATACCTGTGTTTCCACAACCACGGTGCTGCCATCTACCACAAGAGTCACAGTCAATGGCCTGCTGATGACTCTTAACGGGTTTCTCGCAAAATAAACACGGACACGTAGCAATATCCATGATGAATGATTGTCTGTATTTGTTGCAACACCACATCTTCGACTGCTATTTATAAAGCAAACGAGAAAGATTTGTCATTTTGAGACGATTCACTCAGAATTAAAGAATGTCACACTATAATTAACAAGCTAAAATTAAAGACCTAATTAGTTATGACACAGTCACTCGTTAATGAGATGAACTAAATTTACTAATGTCAACAGTATAATTAACCTCATCAAAGAAAACACTTAATTAGTTATCAGACAGTTACGCAGTACGCTATTATAACACAGTATTAACATGATCAAAGAAAATAATAGAAATATTATTTACCTGATATTGGTTGCTAAAATACGGAAAATATCGTCAATTGCGATGGTCCGAGGTGACCATGCTGACTTGTATAGTTGGTCCGAGGTGACCACAAATGTGGTCCGAGGTGACCACACATATGGTCCGAGGTGACCACACATACGGTCCGAGGTGACCACACATACCGTCCGAGGTGACAACACATGTGGTCCGAGGTGACCACAAATATGGTCCGAGGTGACCACACAAAATGTGGTCCGAGGTGACCACGGTCCGACTTGACCATACACCGCCGTCATACACGGAAACACGGTTTGGACACCGTCTTGACCCAGATTCGTATAAACAGGTAAACAAACATTAAAACCGTTCGTTATAAAATCACCGGTTTAGCGTATTTTGGCAATATACTACCTTCGACATACTCTGTTTACTTTAGTAGGTTGTTTTGTAACTGTATTATATCCGTATTTATATAACTACTGATAACAGAAGTGAATATTAGAGAGTAAACACGAATTCACGTACTAGTTTCGTCTAAAAAACCCTTTAGTCTAACGATGATTTCGGGTAGTAACTTATTCATCCACATATACTGGGTACTCCAAGCACACACTACTGAGTATGACAGGGTGACGCTTGTCGGGGACCGTTGATAAACATCTCATTTGAGAAACAGAATGTTGAAAATAACCATTTACTAAAGTCAAAAACAGTCCCGAGTGGTACAGTGGCCAGCCGCTCAGCAAAAATGGTAAAGGCTGGGGCTGGACGGTACATAATATCTATCTATCTATCTATCTATCTATCTATCTATCTATCTATCTATCTATCTATCTATCTATCTATCTATCTATCTATCTATCTATCTATCTATCTATCTATCTATCTATCTATCTATCTATCTATCTATCTATCTATCTATCTATCTATCTATCTATCTATCTATCTATCTATCTATCTATCTATCTATCTATCTATCTATATCTATCTATCTATCTATCTATCTATCTATCTATCTATCTATCTATCTATCTATCTATCTATCTATCTATCTCTATCTATCTATCTATCTATCTATCTATCTATCTATCTATCTATCTATCTATCTATCTCTATCTATCTATCTATCTATCTCTATCTATCTATCTATCTATCTATCTCTATCTATCTATCTATCTATCTATCTATCTATCTATCTATCTATCTATCTATCTATCTATCTATCTATCTATCTATCTATCTATCTATCTATCTATCTATCTATCTATCTATCTATCTATCTATCTATCTATCTATCTATCTATCTATCTATCTATCTATCTATCTATCTATCTATCTATCTATCTATCTATCTATCTATCTATCTATCTATCTATCTATCTATCTATCTATCTATCTATCTATCTATCTATCTATCTATCTATCTATCTATTTACTATCTATCTATCCTATCTATCTATCTATCTATCTATCTATCTATCTATCTATCTATCTATCTATCTATCTATCTATCTATCTATTTGACTATCTATCTATCTATCTATCTATCTATTCTATCTATCTATCTATCTATTTGACTATCTATCTATCCTATCTATCTATCTATCTATCTATCTATCTATCTATCTATCTATCTATCTATCTATCTATCTATCTATCTATCTATCTATCTATCTATCTATCTATCTTCTATCATCTATCTATCTATCTATCTATCTATCTATCTATCTATCTTCTATCTATCTATCTATCTATCTATCTTCTATCTATCTATCTATCTATCTATCTATCTATCTATCTATCTATCTATCTATCTATCTATCTATCTATCTATCTATCTATCTACTATCTATCTATCTCTATCTTACTATCTATCTATCTATCTATCTATCTATCTATCTATCTATCTATCTATCTTCTATCTATCTATATATCTATATATCTATATATCTATATATCTATCTATCTATCTATCGATCTATCTATCGATCTATCTATCTATCTTATATATATATCTATCTATCATATCTATCTATCTATCTATCTATCTTTATTTCTATCTATCTATCAATCTATATATCTATCTATCTATCTATCTATCTATATATCTATCTATCTATCTATCTATATATCTATCTATCTATCATATCTATCTATCTATCTATCCATCCATCCATCTATCCATCTATCCATCTATCTATTTATCTATCTATATATCTATCTATCATACCTATCATATCTATCTATCATATCTATCTATCTATCTATATATCTATCTATCTATCCATCTATCCATCTATCCATCTATCCATCTATCCATCTATCTTCTATCTATCTATCTACTATCTATCTGCCGGCTGCCTGCCTTTGCCTGCCTGCCTGCTCTTCCTTTAATGTCGAATCCCTTGCGGGGATGGATACATGTTGCGCATCAAAATCCGCAAATAAGTTAAAAGTATGAATAGTTAAAAGCATAATTTAAGAAAGTAATGAAAATAAGTTGTGGTAAAAGTTTAAAAGCAGCTGCGCAGAACAACTAGGGACTGGCATGGTCAATATGGCAAACTGTCGTATTGAATTGCTCTGTGGTAGGGAGATGGACACTGTCAGGAGGGAGATGGTTCCAATGGTAGATTGTTCTTGGGGAAAAGGAAAACTTGTTGTAGTCTGTAGTTGCTGTAATTAACATATAGCTTACGGAATGGCAATGACGAACAGGACGGGAGAGGGGAACTAGGTAATTTTCAATGGGAATAGCAACAAGATCATTATGAATTTTATACAGAAGGGATAACCTATTGTCAATACGCCGTATATCTAGTCTGCGTAGATTTAGGGACTGTAGCATGTCTGTAACACTAGAGGTACGATATAAGTCAGCCTTTATCCAACGCAGTGTTGTCTCATATACCACTGGACACATTCATATGGTCTATCAATGTTTGGGTATGTGGCAACCAGATCTCGGAGCCATATTCAAGCTGGGGTCTCACTAGTGTCTGGTAAGCCATGGACTTAAGGGGTTCGGATTTGACCTGGAGGTTTCTACGTAGGAATCCTAATGTTTGGTTTGCTTTCTTAGTTGACCTTTTTATGTGAGTGTCCCACGACAGGTTATTTGAGATATCCACGCCAAGGTATTTGGCTGAGGTGACCTACTCAAGTAGGACTCCGTGGAGTTCATATTGACTGGGAATAGGATGTTTCCTTCTGGTGACGTGGATAACTTGACATTTGGAGGGGTTAATATCCATGTCCTACTCCAACTCCAACTCTTCTAATCTCTTAAGATCGTTTTGGAGTGTGACCGATTCATTTGCAGATGATAGATTGACTGCAATATCATTTGCAAAGATACGGACTTTGGACTGATGTTTTGTGGGAGGTCGTTAAGATAGGCTAGGAAAAGCAGGGGTCCAAGTATGGATACCTGTGGGACTCCAGAGGAATGGCATCTGAACTAATACCATTAAGGACAACTGACTGGAATCTATTATCTAGAAAACTCTTAATCCACCTTAATGTTTGACCTCTGACTCCATAGTCATGCATTTTTAGTAGTACTTTCTCGTGATTGACCTTATCGAAAGCCTTACTGAAGTCTAATAGGATGAGATCTACCTGATGCTTATTGTAAACAGAGGTAACCAAGTCATTGACTAGCATTACTAATTGGGTCACGCATGACCGTTTTTCTCTAAAACCATGCTGCAAATGCTACAGAATACTGTGGTTAGTGAAATGTTTAACTATCGAGGAGGAAACTATATGTTCTAGAACATTGCACAGAACAC
>CM026398.1:39400218-39426453 GCA_014843695.1 Archivesica marissinica
AATCGGAAGTAATAAATATTGCAAAAGCTTATGTCCAGTTCTCGCATGAACTTTCTGGCCTACCACGATAGTATTATGCGAGAACCGGACAGTCCCCTGTTGCAATATGTACCTTTCGCACACAACTGAAATACAAGCAATGAAATGCCTATATTTTTCCTCTTTAGAAAAGATTTAAAAAAGAACATGAAATATCATGAAACATAGTATAATTATTACATACAGATCGCTAACTTCTGTATTTGTATGGGTGTGATTTGTAATTCCGTTGGCCGTGGGACAGACACATTCACTCACAGGAATGCCACGTCAGTACCTGTGTTGCCCATGGTCAACGGAATTACAAAGACAACAATACAAATTGATTAGCGTAAAGAAAATGGCAAACAGTGCAGACCCTGATCATTATAGGAATAAAACCCCGGGCTATTGCATTTACTGCAGACCAAATGTAATTAATACCGCAGTAAACGCAATAGCCAGGGGTTTTATTACTTATATTTACACTTCATTTCTCGATAGTTTCAAAATTTTAGTATAAATCAAGTTTCGTATTGCTTTACGTCATGTTCTCGTAATTCTTGGAACAGCGACATTGCCGGTCAAACGTGTGATGTTAATGACGTCTTGAAGAATAAGAACGTTAGTCAAACTTTAACCAACCAACAATGTCACGCAACGTCATTTATTGAAGTATAAACGCAGTAGGTTGGATGGGCGTTTACATTTTGAAATTATTGGTAGTGTAAATACTTTTACTCAATCTTTATTTTTTTTTAAGAGCTGCAGAAATCCAGCCGTCTTCTGCGCCTGAAATGGTTGCTGGAGTGCAACTTGCTGTATAAACCCCAGCAATTGGGCGAAGCACCGTGGGTAATCCAGGTCCATGGTATAATAAAACGCCATTAATTGTGAGACGGCTTCTGGCACACAGTGTGTATGTAACACGATGGAAACTCCATCCGCAAGGATGGCAAAATTGACCACCTCTTTCTCATTTTTCACAACAGCCAGGCTGGGCGGGGCTCCTTTTGTTGATGACAAGGCCTTTTCAACGTTTGAAGTTTCTCCAATCTGAAAAGTAGCAATAGCATTTATTAAAGGCATACTCAGACACTGGAATACAACATTCAGAGTATATCGAAACATATATAACAAGAAAAGGCATTGTTCAGCCTTGATAATAAAAAAATATAAAAACTTTTACATTTTGCCTTACAAAGTAGGTGAACACAAGTCGTGAGTGACCTTGACCTTGGGTGTTCGGACGTGGGTCGTGCGTGAAACAAAGCATCATCCCCAGATACACATTGTGGTAAGTATTATCAAAATCGGTGAATCCGTTGAGAAGATATGAAAATAATTAAAAGTGTTACACACCCACCCACACGCACACATGGACTGACGCTATATCCCCTTTTGCCTATCGGCTCGGGGATAACTAGATGGTCGGTAAAGATCATTCAATACGTTTTTATTCCAGTGATAGCATAGGAGAAAATATAATTGGTTGGCTTATATAAAATTCCATACATGTAGACGATGTTGCATATATCAAGATAGTCTATGTTACAAAATATAATAATCACGGGCTACGTTTTTGTAGACACGATGCGGCAATTATACACTTCCATTATTTTGGGGAGGGGGGGGACATACTCCATATAGGAGGGTTCATGCACAGAGACATTCACAAGGATGAACAATACTCACTACAACTGTTTGCAAGACAGACTTTGTCTTCTGGCCTTTACCATGCCGGTAACTGGTCTCATTCTCCAGATAAGCGAGGGTGTCGAGGTCATCATCATCTGCCTGACAATAACAAAGTTGTCGCATATGTATGTGCAATGTCTTAAACATGACAATCAATAATGTCATCGAGTGATTGCCTCACATTAATGAGCACTTTTTGAAGTTTTGGTCAAAAGATTTTTTTCTGATCAAGATATGTATTCCCTATTTGGAGCTATCAATTATGACACCATGGCATCAGTATTTGAATCCATATGCCTCGTAGTACTTTATAAAGAATTATGACAGTGAACCTTGACTTTTTCCCTTTAAGAAAAAGTGATGGATAAACGATTTGATCTTCAGCCAACAACTATAAACAAAAAATATTTAGGGTAATTACGGTAAAATTTTCATCCGTACCTTCTTGTTTTTCCTCAGAGATGCTCCAGCCTCAAAGAGTTGCTCGAATCTCCTGAACACGGGTTTGATCGATTTTAGTTTCAGGAGCTGCTTCAGTTCAGTCATCAACTGCAATGGCGAGTGATAATGTAAACCATCTACATTTATTCTTGTACACATGTTTAACTCTTTTAGCGACGAAAATAGCACCGAAAAATGCCATATTTGAAATAGTTTAGCCATTATGTTTTCCAGCATGCAAAGGGTTAATCTATATTAATAACCCCAAAAAGTGTACCCAGTCTGTGTCATCACCAGATGTCAACATCAGCAAAGATAAGCCAGCCGACTTTGCAACAAAAATTAAATAAACATTGACAATACCATCATTCTGAAGTGATTTGGAGGAATGCATTTGTGCAATATAAAGAAGAATGGATTTACCGGAGCGGTAAGTTTGTTTGTAATGTACGTCAAGTACATATGGGCGTACATGAACTAACTTGTATCACTGCCTGCCTATCGGTATGTGGATAAAAGATTTGTCTCGGCATGAAGAGGACGACCACTGATTTTAGAATTTTCGAAACATTTTTAATGATCAGAAATTTTGATTGGCTGAAACATTCTCCAGTTCGAAATTAGAATGTACTATTGGTCGAGGTACATGTAACTCTGTCCTCAGTGTTGGTCATGTCAATTTTGAGAATATGTTTAAAATCACTGAAATGACTTACAAATGCAGATTTCCTGAAGCATGGGAACTTGTCCATGATAACGGACACATTCCCGTCTGGCAGATTGGAAATCCACAGACGACGTTGCCGCTGTGATGCCTGAAGAAGAGTCTTCACATGGGCCAGATTGGGGTCACGCTTCCCCATCTCGGTGGATATTTCGGCAACATGTGCGTCATAGTTGTCGTCATCCGGACCACCTTCAGCAGAGTCCGGCGTGAATCTGAACCGTTTTGGAGTCACCGGGGTCGTCGTTTTTTTTGAGGGATCTGGAGGCTGCCTGTTGTCATCTGACGCACTTTTTCTTTTGTTGTCCCATCGGACTCTCCGGATTTTTTGGCTGAGGTTGGTGGTAAACAAGGTCTGAAAGCACAAGTAACTTTGTGACCGTGACATGTACTTACCTAGTAGTATTTACCAAGTGGTAATTAACGGTACACATGTTTGGTAAAACATTTATCACGATCGACAAAACGCGCTCTGTATACAACTATTGTACATACAAGAGCTCCGCGGAGCGAGATGTCCCGCCTGCCGAAGCTTGATCGCAAATGTATGTATTTTTTAAGTCTGTGGCCTTGACCTATGGGGCAACAGTTTCTGTACAATGATGCATGGTCATGTTACAAATGCATCAGCATTCCATCAAGGGAAACAGAACTTATAATGAATTAACTTGAGCATTAAGTTTTTGATACCGAGCATTTTCTACGCGACTTTGACCTTGGGGCTAGCAGGGGTCACAGAGTTAGATAGCAACAAAACAACTAAGGCCGATTACGTGACGTTGACATCGAGCGTAGGAACCCGGATACATATGTGACACTCTATTATGTTTAGACATACATTATTGTCAAATGTTATTGAAATCCATCAAGAGGTTCAAAAGTTATTGAACAGAAATGGAGCTAAAAACATTTGCTAAATGCAAATGGTCAGGTAAAGTCCGATTATGCGACCTTGACCTTGGGTGTAGGAAACCATGTATGTATGTGACACTCCATTATGTGGAGACATACATTGCTGCCAAATGTTATTGAAATGCATCAAGAGGTTCAGAAGTTATTGAACAGAAATAGAGCTAAATGCACTTGGTAAACGCAAATGTTAATGTCTGATTATGCAACCTTCAGCTTGGATGTACATCATTGTCTTGATATATTTCAAGTATGGTGACCCTAGGACTTATGTTTACCAGAAACTAGATTGGCGGCGGCCCGCATGTTGAGGCATTTGATAATACTGAACGAGCTTTGCTAGTACACTGGACAAGTTACTAAAAAAATCAAAGTAATTTGACCTTGACCTTGGGCATGTGGGCTGCACGGGTTGGGTATAGAATGAAAATATGCACAAGCATACAAAGTTTTATGTTCATCCAAGTTAAGGTTGCAGAGATATTAGGTACTTAAAAACTTTAACGAAAAAATGTTAATGTAAATTTCTAAGCAATTTGACCTTGACGTTCTGCATGCGGGCCGCACGGGCTGGGTATGGAATGAAAATATGGATGATGATAAAGAAGTATATGAAGTTTGAAGTCGATCAGACTTACGGTTACAGAGATAATGGGTACCCAAAAGCTTTAATGCAAATCCGGACGGACAGACATTCTCACATACGTACAGACGGACGCATGTCTGCATGCATGCCAAAGTGCTGACTATATCGTGCTATCCACTTTTCAAGCGGACGTGACAACAAAGCAAAATACAACCACTTATTTTGTCAACAGAGCTAAACGCAAAAACTTAACATTAAATGCATGTAAAACTAAGTCAATGGACTATGAAAACTAGGTAAAGGTTAATTGGGCATCCTATTTTTGAGGTGGGTAGCCCACATTGTTGATGTATTCCAAGTTTGGTGGCCCTAGGTCTGAGCCAAACTAAGAAACTGAGCGAAACACAAAAACTGAATGTTGGATGCATGTAAAAACTAAGTCAATGGAACATGGAAACTAGGTCAAGGTTGCATGGGCTTCCTCTGTTTGAGGTGGGTAGCCCACATTGTTGATGTATTCCATGTTTGGTGGCACTAGGACTCATAGTTTTCAAAAAACTGAGCTAAACGCAAAAACTTAACGTAAAACTGAGCATTTTGTTGTAAGTCCGTGACCTTGACCTTTGGGGTTAGCAGCCACCATGGGCTTTCTGTAGAGTTATGCGGGATGTTGTTACAAATGCATCTGTGAAATATTAAAGCATTCCATTGAGGGAAACAGAAGTTACAACAAATTAACCAGAGTATTACCTTTTCCAAACACAGCTAAACGCAAAAACTTAACGTTGGATGCATGTAAAAACTAAGTCAATGGGCCATGAAAACTAGGTCAAGGCTACATGGTCTTCCTCTGTTTGAGGTGGGTAGCCCACAGTGTTGATGTATTCCAAGTTTGGTGGCCCTAGGACTCATAGTTTTCAAGTTACTGAGCTAAACGCAAAAACTTAACATGAAATGTTGACGCCGCCGCCGACGCCGACGCCGACGGAATAGCTATCCCTATGTCCCGCTTCTGCTAAAGCAGGCGGGACAAAAACCAGTCCAAACAATCATGTCGCGCTTAGAAATTTGTTTACTCTACGCGAGTAGTGGTTTGATACGAATGGACTTAATCATGGTAACATACATAGGTCATAATATGGCCATTAAAAATGCAATTGCGCTGTATATTGGGGCCAATGAAAAGGCCTGCGTGACATTTGAACGGACGATCTTGGACAATCTGCCAATAAAAAAATCTCCGGACATTTGGTCAACCCTGTTAAACATGAGTTTTCTTACCCAAGGCTGAGTTCCCGAACGTCCGATGTACGGGTACTTTTTGTACATGGCTTGCCCCACATGCCTGTAGTCACTCGAACTGTTGTCGCGGCCCATCTCAGGATTCATGGCCATGTAATAATAGGCCGTCTCGTTGATCATCTTATTCCATACAAGATGAGTGTCATTGGACAGCACATTTGCCACCACGTAATCGCTGAAGATGGGCAGTGATTGCGACGTGGTAGTAGGTACTGGTACAGAAGTTGTTGCTGGTGGAACAGACTTTGATGTGGTAGCGGATGTAGTGGATGTTGCAGCTGGGGGGATAGCGGACGTTGCAGCTGGGGGGAGAGCAGATGTGGATAGCTGATCATGTGATGGTCCCACGTCTGTACCTGATTATAAATAAACTTATAAATGTATACTTGTTGCATAAACTTATCATGGCAACATGTAATCACAATGTGATATTTTATGTAGAGTTTTAAGTTGATATCCCAAACAATCAAAGATATTCTCTTTGAAAATCTTTAACGTCATTTGCCGTGGGCTTCTGGGCAGCACGAGTAGGGAATTCAATGAAAATATGGTGATCAATGTGTATATGAAGTTTCAAGTTGATACCCCAAGCGGTTACAGAGACATAGCAATTTGGAAAACGTTTAATGTAAGTCATTTGACCTTTGGCTTCTGGGCAGCATGGGTAGGATATAAAATAAACATATAGATGGTGATCAATGTGTATATGAAATTTCAAGTTTATATCAAGATATCACAAGATATTGCATTTTGAAAATCATTAACGTCATTTGACCTTGGGCTTCTGGGCAGCATGGGCAGTGGATTAAATGAAAATATATAGCAATTTGAAAAACTTTAGCGTAAACTTGCACTGACGGCGGACGAAGCGGCAACTATATGCTCTTCCGAAAATTTCGGGTAGCATAATAAATGTACCTGTTGCTGGCTCAGTGAACAAATTGACGACTGTTTCAATGGCCGTCCAGTGCTGTGTTGGTTCCAGGGCCATCAGCACATCGTCCTTGGTTATGAATTCAAATAAAACCTCCTCTTCGTCAACATCCGTACCGTCCTTTTCCATCACTAGCCGTATTGTTGCAATGCCGAGCTTGGCGCAAGCTGAAAAGTAAGGAATGTCAAAATATCAGTCGACCGACACATATGATAACAACTATTCGCTCAGCAAAAATTATATATATATAAGCTTTGAAAGTAAAACTAGAAAACATGTTCACAAATACAGTGAAATCGCGATCGCTTGAGATTCCACTGGAGTTCGTGATAATTTCGAGCCATCGCAGCATTCGAGGTATCGCATCTCACAATTTTAACATATTGCCGACTACTGTACCTGTTGGATATAGATAATGCGCAACACAATACTGATGTAACCAAATATACGAGCCGCTTGCAGTGTTGGTTCGTTGATTCATATCAATGGCCCATATGCGGTTTGTAACCAGTATAGTCCCAGATCAGCCTGCATGCACATCAGCCTGATCAGGGACTACACTGGTCACAATTTGTCAAGGAAGCCCCCATGATGCTTCTATTGAACACTGCAGATCATTATCATGTTCAGGATGCATTATAGATGATCAGGTCAAGACCACATTTGGGCCATTTTCCTTGTGACGCGTCTGGATCTACTGATACTGAATTACATACATGTACACATATATAGTAATGTAGGTTGGAAAATGGCGAATGTGAATGGACGATAAAAAGCAAACCCATACTTACATTTGACTATTAGTTCATCCAGTGAACTGGCTACCACACACTTCTTTGTTGTCCGCATGTGATCCCAGACCTTGTACAATCGATTTGCACTCATGTTTACTGTCTGTACACCAGCGACCGGTAAATAGTAATTGGCAATTACTTCTGTGTACTTAAGTAAGTAAAATACTGATAGGCTAAAACTGTTGCTGAACACAAATATTATACGTTAGCATACATGAGGATATAAATGCGCCAGAAGAAAATGAGCCGCGTCGCGAGAACCAACAATGTGGCATCTACGTAAAGTGTTGATCCCGACCACCTTGTGCAGCCTGCGTCACGCAGTCAGACCCCATCGGTCATTTCCCACCTACAGGTGATATATGTATAGTTTCCTGAAGTAGAATATCACAAAAATGCGGACAGTGTCGGCCCGGATTAGCCTGATTTGGGTCGATGCTTTACGCATATGCCACTTTGTTGGTTTCATCGCAACGCGGCTCAAATGAGGATGCCCTGACCAGCAACATTCTGTCAAAATGGAAACAGTGCAGACCCTGATCAGACTGCTCCTTCAGGAACAGACTGGTCTGGGTCTACACTGTTTGCTCAGACGGTGATGTCCGAATATTTAGGGTAATTACGGTAGATCATAAACAAAAAAAAGTAACATGGACATGGTGAATATGACAGATAAAAATTTAGTTGCGGACATGGGTATAAAATTTAAAATGATGACCCGCCAAATAAATTGCTGGTACAGTGGAACCCCTTTATAACACTATTGTTGGGGTCCATGCTACACTACTGTGTCAATAAGTGAAACCGTGTTATATCCATGCTAAATACATATAACACTACTAAGTTGTAGCTCCCAAATGCATTTGGGAGCCACAACTTAATAGTGTTATATCCAAAATCGTGTTATAATGAAGCGTGATATAATGAGGTCCCACTGTACACGCATAAAAATTAAATAGCTTCACAGAAAAAACAGTATTTATCCAAGACAACAGTATATCCATTGAAAGTGTGCATGGACAATGGCCAAACGAATTTCAAATCAGTGTATTTCAGACAGATTTTTGTGTTTGATCTGGTAATTCTGTAATACAATGTATGAGAGTCGAAAGATTCTATGTCCAGCTGATCTACAACAAATACTTTCTCCTGATTAGTTACAAATAACTGGTCGACAACACCAAATGTCGGCAGACTGTCTATGTAATCCAGCACAATGACACATCCAATTTTGTACCTGTGGCCTTTAATTTCAAATTCTGTAGTCGAGTATAAAGGACTTAAATGCATATTGAGAGCGACAAGGTACTCGTGAACCTCAGCATCAACCTGATCAACACACGAAGGCTGCATTTTAGTTACAACATCACCGCTGTAAAGAAAATTTTCACTAGGCTTTCCAGTCACACCTAGTTGCCGCCAACACATCCAAAGTTGATGTCTCATAGACAAGCTCAATGCAATATTTTTGAAGCATTTCCATTTGATATTCTTAAAGAACAGATGTTTGCCTTCAAATCTCATGACCCACTGATTCCTTCCAGGTCCAAATCTTCTTAACTGCCTCGGGATGTGCACCAAAAAATGAAACTTGGGAGTCAGATTTGATTTAGGATATTCAATTTTGAATTCTTGATGATGAGTATATACCAATTGCTCCAAATGTGCTGCTGTGTCTTCTGATGTGTATGGGCTCGTTGCTAGTAGTGATATTTGAATCATCCGGAGAAAATTCTTCCATTTTCCATCATCTTCAGGAACTTTTGGCCCAATAACCAGTGGTAGGCTGCAACAAAGTGACATCATCGCTGCTGCGGTCTGCTTTAATTTCCCATTTGAAACTTCTTCGATGGTAATGATCTGAGGCTTATCCTTTTCTTCCAAGTAGGAAAAACTGAACCCAGCCAGCGAATGGTTCAAAAATGTCAAACTGAAATATTTCCTAACCTTAACAAAGTCATACAGCATGAGACAAACTTCTTTTCCAAGAAGACCCTCGCTCAAAACATGCATCGGATCGTGTACAAGACAATCTGCCAAATCGACTCCACCAATATCCAACAATGGGCTCCTGGAATTGATGCCCCAATTTCTACTCCAGTACATACGTGCATTTGCACTCATTTCTTCCATAACTTCAAGTCTTTCTATGTGTTCTGCATGTGTTCTTCTACGAAAATTCCCATCAATGAACTTTCCTTTAATGTCAGTTTTCGAAGCATCGCATGTTCGACAAATCTTGGTCGCAAATCCAACACCCTCTTTGAAACCTCCTAAAAACTGCGCTGCCGGTGTATCGGCTGGTGCAATAACTAACGACCCCTTTACAGTCACATTGTTATTGTCAACAGTAACAACTATTCCAATGCCCTTCAATAGATTCATCGAATCGATGAAGTCCTTCAAAACATTCTTCAGACCAAAGCTCTTTATGTCTAAGCTTTTAACTACAGCCAGCAACTGAATAGATTCAAATTTTGAACGAAATTCAGGCGGAATATTCGAAATTGTGAAGTATATCATCGTGACTTTATGCTTCTTCACGTGACTTCCAATTGGATTTACTACTTCTATATCATCCATATACAGTATCAGCTCTAAATATATGTCATTCACACCTAATTCTGCTCGGACTTCACGCATGTAAGATCCATCGCAAATGTCCCGCATGATACCGTCTCTACTACGATGTGATCGCACCACCCAATGCCAAACTTCAGGCATAGACAAAAGTTTAGTCAAGTTGGACACAAATGGAACGATGTACGCAAACTTCTTTACCACCCGAACATTACCTCGGATTTCACAGAGTTTTTCGCCCATCAATACTGGGACACTTCGGACAAGTCCACATTCTTTTTCAAGAAATTTCAAATGTTTGTGCTTTGAAAACAGCTCCAAACTATTCTCACCAGTTGCAATATCATTTAGGAATTCTGCATGATGTCCATTAGCTGTCAGTGCATTCGCAATCTTTGTTTTGTATGCCATCAAGTGATTTGACACCAAGTCTGTCATGTTCCCTATAACAGACTGTACTCCGCGGTCTGATAAATTATGGTCAACCTTTAATGCCAGCAAAAATTTTGCATCAAAATACTTTTGATCCAAAGCATTGTCACGGTGTTCTTCCTGATCAGCCTGACCGTCGTGATTGACATCAGCAGGATCTGCCTGTAGGTCCGCATCGTGGCCATTTAGATCTACATCATGTACATGAGCATCGTCAATGTCAGCTTCCCTGTGTGTTCTTGAAACATGCATTTTGTAAGCATTCCAACTCCTACTTACATACTGGCAGTCATTTATGCAACAGTTCACTATGAAGTTTGCATCATTTCTATGAAGCCTGATAATGTGGCTGTTGCAACTTGCAAAGTTTGCACTAGTGAAGCTACACATACTACAGAAAAACATTTTGTCTTCATGAATTCCTAGAACGCTGTGTATGTGTAGAAATAAACTGGATTATGCCCCACCTTCCGCTTTGATAGTAAACGAGGCAAAAACCGGACTGTTGCAAATCACTGTTACGGACGGGACGAACGGACAAGGGTACTCCTAGATGCATAAAAAAGAGAGACTTGAACGCACAACTTGTCAGGGCGAACATTGTTGGATGGATAGACGGACAGGGCTAACACATAAAGCCCCCCTCAATAAATTGGTGGGGGCATAACAATGTTTCTTAATAAATCAGTAAATATTCAATATTCGAATGGAACATAATATTATGTTGACCATGTTGACGCCTTGTCACGAGCGATGCCACATACAAACAATATGAAATAATTTTTAATGTAAAAATTAGTGGGTGGGGTATGTTTCGAAAAACCTAGAATTTATTCAGCAGTTAAGTCAATATATCGACTACAATAGTGTATTTCAATGGATATACTGTTACCGGCCTGTTACCAAGGTAAAATACTGTATTTAAGCTTAATATTATTTAAACTTTTTGTTCTAATTTCTTGCAACAGAAACAGTTTTGGCGCCTTTCACACTGTTTCAGTTTCCACTATCTGATTAGAGATTAATCAAATAATATTTATTTACCTAGGATATATAAGTTTTATTTCGTGTGTATTTCAAACTCTTACTAAAGCAGATTATATATATATATCTCAAAATTATAATATAATGCAAGTTTATGCCAGGGATATGATAGTTTACAACTTTCTATATTTAGAGATTATATTATCTATTTTAGTGGCTATCTGCACACCTATGAAAACACCACATGTTTTACTAGCAGTAGGAGGTGTGCAAAAGCAAAACGGGTGACGTTTTACTCAGAAGCCCAAAACACCTTAAACACCCTACAATCAGTAGAGAATCGAAATTGCACACCTTATGGAAGAGAAAACACGTATAGTAACACGTAACGTGTACGGAAGGAACATGTAAGGTGTTCCGATTTTTTACAGTGTAACCACTGCGTTAATCGGACAGCCGGACTATATGACCATAGAGCAAAAAATAATGTTTGTGTCGTGTGCCTGTGCGGATACCATTGCTTGGAATATTCCTAACATTACTATAATAAATCAAATCGGTGGTAAGTATGGAGTCACCGGCACTCCTGCATTTGATCAGCGATACTATTGAATTCACGGACACCACTGATTGTAATATTCCCAACACTACTACGTGTATAATTAATCAAATCCAGGTTATTGTGAACTCGATCGCCGGTCGCTGATGGCGAGTGTACACGTACGGTAGCCTCAAGCTTTAGATTATGGGTCTGCGTGGTCAAGTGGTTACGGTCGAATACTGTGTCACTCACCGCAGTAGGTTCAATCCCATTAGGGGTGTCGATTTCTTTCAAGTGAGGACGCTATTCAGCTGGCTTGCGGAAGGTATGTGGTTCTACACGGGTGCCGGTCCGTGCCTAAAATACTGCTTAAAGGACACCGGGATCATATAGTAATATAATAGCTGGATAGCCATATGATATAGGCTTGCGACGCTAATCCCTCACCCACCCACCGACCCTCACCAAAACGAGAAGGAAAACAATACACCACGACACCACACTGATCATGTAATCCAGGGGAAGTATGTGAGCTTCTCCACTATACCATACTAAAATGATTAATATCATAGTATGTCGGAAGAAACTTTAACCCGTAGTCGAGTGTGTGTGTGTGTTTTACGTTTATTTATCGTCGCTACCGGTTGCCCATATGAGCGATGCCTCCTGAAGAGATTAGTCATTTTAGATTTGTGGAGGATAGTACAATGATACAGACAGAGACCCATTCCAAAGTCTCCACTGGTTCTCTTACGTGCACGATGTAAAGCACCGACACGAGACCTCGGTTAAACGCCCCATCTGAAAGACTATTAATTTTATTAGGGTCAGACGGGGGATCGAACCTGCGATCCCTGGATTACCAGTCCAGCGTGTTACCAATGGACTACAGCTCCGTGGTCGAGTGGCTAAGGTCGCTGACTTATATACCACTGTAACATATCATCACTGATAGTCACGAGTTCCAGTTTACAGTTTCTTAAGGAGGTTCCTCTCTCTCTCTCCCTTCTCTCTCCCCCTCTCTCCCCTTCTCTCTCCCTCTCCCCCCTCTCTCACTCACACGCTCTCTCTCCTACACGGTAATACAGCGGCGGTAACACACAAGAAAGCAAAGAGGTCCGGTTCGTTATTGCTCTAACATATTAAATTAAAACATATTTATCATAGAAAAGTGTGTATTTCCATCACCAGCTATAACAATACATGGTCAGTCATACACATGTAGGGAACCTGTGCCAAAATCGCCGAACTGTGGCAAAGTGCTAGCTTATAAACAAACGGTCGACAATGATATATGTCCATTCAAAACAGTCGAAACTGGAACACACCGGTATAGTTATGTTACGTATGCGTTTTAGATTTAGCAGAATACAGTCAACCTCCGATATGTCAAAGTCAATTATGTCGAATGCTCCGGGTATCTCCCGGGATCAAAGTCCCGTTTCAGACACTATCATTGTACATATAACTGGCTCCGTTTATATCGAATTTCGTTAAGTCAAACTTCGGTTATGTCGAAGTATTTTGTTATGTCCAGCAGAATTCGACATAACGGATGTAGACTGTATTTAAGAAAATGTACACTAATTTTTAACATTGCATTGCAAATGTAGTGCATACCGGTACACAATTTCCTTTTGTGCGTATGTATAAATTGCATACGTATAGCAAAGTGTATATATACGTGTATACAATGAATTACCCTAGTTGTATCTTTACAAGACACAATTCCAAACGACATTGTCAAACCATAGTACGTGCACAGTAAAGCCTGTCTTAAGCTGCCAGCCAATGGAATCACAGAAAGTGGCTGCTTAATAGAAGGCAAACGTATAATAAAACAACATATTGGGAAATATAGAGATTGGCTGCTTAATACATGTTGGTTGTTTAATGGAGGTGATCACTAACACATGTTTGACTGTATACTAATGTTTACACGAATGATTCATTTATGTTTTCATCAAGTCCATTATACAAGTATAGTTTGAATTTATCTAATCTTCTTTGTTCTACACTTCCTCTGTCATCTACGGTATCAACATTAGCTGTGTCGCATTCCCTATAACTTGCATACTTTTCCTGATTACTAATTGGTTCATCGCTTTCCACAACCAATTGACTGCAAGTTCGTAAATCAGAATCGTTGTTTTCAGAAACTGCATCAATATTTGTAAACTGAATAGACGGGAATATATCATTTTCACATTTATACTTTTCCTGATATGTATTATAGCTGTCTAAATTGTTACATGTACTACCATCATTATCATGTTCTGTAGAGTTATACCAATGACATACTTCCTGTTCTATAGCCTGTTTCCCATGATAGACGTCTTGCTCTACAGAATCATTCCCGTGGCATACTTCTTCATCGTGACATGCAGATACACATTCCTGACAATCACTTAGATAGACTTTGTTCAGTTTATGTGAATTCGTTTCAGTGTCATTGATAGTACTATTGATTGAGCAACAATTGTCAACGTCATCTGATATAGTTTCAAACTTAGATCCATCTAAATCCAATTTCAGCACTTTCATATTGGCACTGTATGAGTTTGGAAAGTTGTTGCGCAATTGTGATATGACTGTTGGGTGTTCAATATGGGTAGGTTTAGCTAGAGACTCATGCATAGTGTTGTCAAGCGTCGTTTCGCTGTTACATCGCGTTTTCAGTGATCTTCGTTTTCGTTTGATGACACTTCTCGACATCTGGTATCGCATGAAACATTTGTAACTAGTTTCATCACCTGGTATCTTCTTCGATGAATGTTTGCACGTATGACTTAAATTGCGACTCGATTGCATTCTCATAAAATTGCCAGCGAGAGGTTTTGAATGACCTGGGCATTTGGGCAACTGTTTCATTGTCTCCTCGTTTGTTTCAGATAGGCGCGGACACTGCACTGTAGTGTCTTCAATTGTGACATAGATATGCTCTAAATCAATATCTTTTTGGTATGAGCACAAATCAGTGTATCCTTTGAAGCTATCTAGATTTTCATTTCCGTCAGTGGATGCTGTTTTCATAACTTCCTTTCTTGTGTTGGTTTCATTAGCTATGCTTAATGTCATATTGTTTTCATCTGTTTCTGGAAAATCAAAATATTCTTTGGTTTGCTTAGAATCTACAATATGACAACTACTTTCGGCAAATTGCGTGGAGAAGTCCATATCATCTGAATATGTTTCTCTGTTACTATCTGTCTGAATGCTTACGTCGTTTAGATTTGAGTCATTCTCTTGGATGGTTTCATCAATAGCTATGCTTAATGTAATATTGTTTAAAATTGTGTCTGGAAAATCAAAATCTTCTTTGGTTTGCTTAGAATCTACTATACGACAATTTCTTTCATCAACTTGAGTGAATAAGTCCATAGCATTATCATCTGAACATGTTTCTCTGCTACTATCTGCCTGAATGCTAACATCTTTTCGACTTGGGTCATTCGTTTGTGTTGTGCCATCTCTACTCTCCATTGTTCGTCTCTTTTCTTTGCATGTATTCTCGTAAAGCTCTTCATATTTATTTCGTAGCTTGTGTAATTCTTTTTCTTTTACTTGTAAAAGCCGGACCAGTCCATATACTGTCTTGTCCTGAATGAGTTGATAGATATGAAATTAATAAGTATTAATTACAGATAATAATATATAAACCCCAATACATTCCCCTCTTATTCCGTTGATTCATTAACGGTGTGTAGCATTTCAAGAACTTATCCACGAAGCAAACAGTAGAAGTTAATACCTTTATGTCGAAGTTTTCTCTGTCCGCCATTTTATACTAAAATATATGAAACAATATGTGTGTGCGTGCGTTGTAAGAGTCTGTTTTGATATACATACAGGTATAGCTTTGTAATACTAGTAATATCCCATAGTTGGAGTAGTGTCAACGTTTTGTAACACTATATGAAGGTCGTGCGATTTAGTATATTTATATCGACAAGTAGTTACATACATGTATGCTTGTATCTGTATGTATGTATGTATGTATGTATTTATATTTGCGTGTCCTTGTCTCTTTTATATTTATATCGACAAGTAGTTACATACATGTTCCTTTAATGTCAAACCCCTCGCGGGGACTTATACATGTTTTTCTGGGCAGGCTTAGCCGACCTAAGCGATTAACTAGTACTAAGCAATGTGTGTGAGGTGCCTTGCTCAATGACACTACATACGTGGCCTGACCGAGTATCGAACCCGGGACCGTTCGATTCCAAATCCGACGCTCTACCACTGGACCACGGACGCCACACTGGCAGGAACATACCCTGGGATTTTCAGCATAAGTTAGTTTATTGGGTTTAAGTACCTTTATGAATTTATATAAAATCATGTCACATAGACAGACACAGGACATCGGATTAAGATTAAAGACAGTATGGTTTGCTATGTATAGTAGCAACTATGAATTATGATATGTTGTAACAGTGTACTTACATACAGTCTACATCCGTTATGTCAAAGTCGGTTATGTCGAATTATCCGGTTATCTCGAAGTCGAATCAAAGTCCCGTTTCAGACATTATCATTTTACATATAACTGAACCTGTTTATATCGAATTTCGTTAAATAAAATTTCGGTTATGTCGAAGTATTTTGTTCTGTCCGGAGGAATTTGACATAACGGATGTAGACTGTAATTTTGCACTATATAATGTACTATTACATGTTCGAGTTATTTTTTATCGATGAAGGAGCGTTTGGTATGGGTGTGTTTGAACACTGATGTTTGTTAAGTCCTTAATTATTTTAGGAATAATGTGAACTTTGATTTTCAGTTTCACTTCAAAAATATTTATTTTAGATTAGCTTATTGATCTACACACAGTTTAAGCTCGATTCCAATACACATTCTTAATTTCTTAATAATTCTTAGTTTAATCTTTTATTATTGATTATCACCAATAGTTCTAAGCATATCTACATATTACAATGTACATTATATCATAGCATAGTATGCAATTATTAATGGATTGCAGACGGATGTGTAGTCCAGTGGTTAACACGCTGGACTGGTAATCCAGGGATCGCAGGTTCGATCCCCCGTTTGATCCTAATAAAATTAACAATCTTTCAGATGGGACTTTAAACCGAGGTCTCGTGTCGGTGCTTTACACCGTACACGTAAAAGAACCAGATGAGACTCTGTATCATTGCACTATCCTCCAACAATCTAAAATGACTAATCTCTACAGGAGGCGTTGCTCATATGAGTAACAGGTAGCGACGATAAATGAACGTAAAACACATTAATGGATAGAAACACATGTTTTGACAATACGCCAAACACCAGCTCATCACGCTAACGTTACACACCTGTAATTACATATACATTAAACGACGGGATTTCTTCAAGAACAGAAGTATGTAGCAGAATAAAATTGATGGCAACCGATGGCGACGATAAATAAACGTAAAACACACAGTACGGAGCAGGTACTGTGATGCTTTGTCATCTACGAGTCTGTAGAAGAGAGGGTCGCACTCGTCCAAGATATAAGTTGCGGGATTCACCAGTCAGAATGCAAGCTGTACACTCACATAAAGCATAGTACATGTACATCATTACAAATTCAAGGGCAGATAAATGAGAAATATAAAACACCGAACATTGTAACAAATACATATTTGCACATTATTAAAAACACACTACAGAACTACATATCAATTCTGTAACATGAAACAAAGCTAGAAGCAATTGGAAACAGTGTGACATGCATTGAGCTGTCTGTCCCGTCACATTGACATCTGCATTATATTCCTGCCAAAGTAAATCACTTAAAATGGGAAATCATTGCGAAATGTCAGTTTTTATCTTTTAAGAAATGGTCAGGAAGTGTTAACAGTTAACAACGTACCTATGATCAAATGATGTCAATTCTGGATACAAATATACCACGGTTCGGGATACAAACATACCCCCCCATATTTTTTGAACACTGCTAGGGCCCTTCCTTCGATATGAATGAGACGTGGGGGGGGGGTATGGGTTTTTATGTGGGGGATTATGTCCTACACTCCACAGTTCAGTATGGTCAAAATGAACTAAATCATATTTGTGCAAATCTAAATATCAAATATCTGCTGCTATGCTGCGGGGCCATGGCCAGAAGTTCTTGATACCCTATGCCAGGACATGGGTGTACAAGCACTCCGTCCTCCCTGTCCAGATGTCTTCAAATAAAATAAAATTTGATTTACTGTCGGTATGGTACATTCAATCAAAAAGCTATGTATAGATTTTGACCGACATTATCAAGACAGGAGATAAACTATATAAGCTCTGCTTCCGTTTTAATCCTCGTGACCACCTCCGTGGTCGAGTGGTTAAGGTCGCTGACTTGTATACCACTGTAACCTATCATCTCTGATGGTCAGGCCGTGTCTCATTTATATGAAAAAGTTGGCAGTTTCTTACGGAGGTTGGTGCACCAAGTACTGGTTAACCGCAGGAGCCTGCCCAGGAAAGGTGTTATTAGGTAAACTGCCCGTCGCTCAAATGGGAAACCGGTAGCGACGTTAAATAAACTTAAATATAAAAAAATCCTTCGTATATATAGGCTACTTACTTCTTTGATTTCGTGTACTGTACCGTTTTGTGAATGTATATAGTGGAATAAATATGCTTAAACCAAGGCAGGTCCGATGTATAATATACAGCTGTCAGGAACGTTTTTAGCCGCACTGTACATGCATAGTGATTATTAACCAGCACCAGCCGTTCTTGTTTTGCGTACGTAAGTATTCAGCTTCTTCTATGTATATATCACCAGTGTAGTTGGTCCACCCAGTTTTATCCGATAGTAGTTGATTTAAATCTCCGCAGACTAGATCAACGGCATATTGACCGTAGGTTATCCCTTATGTATAAATTCATAATGATCTGCTTGCTATATCCCATTGAAAATTACCTAGTTCACCTCTCTAGTCTCGCCACTTAACTGCCATTCCTTAAGCTATAGGTTAATTACAGAAACTACAGCCTGTTACAAGTGTTCCTTATTTCCAAGAATAATTTATCATTGGAACCATCTCCCCCTCCTTGACATTGTCCATCTCCCTTCCATAGAGCAATTCGATACGGTTGTTTGCTGTATTGATCTTGCCAGCCCCTAGTTCTGCCTAGCTCCTTTTAAACTCTTTAACCCAACTTATTTTTCATTACTTTCTTATATTTATGTTTTTATCTACTCATCATTTTAACTTCTTTGCTGTTTGACTCTCAACATGTCTACATGGGGTTTGGCATTAGAGGAAGAGAGATAGATAGATGTAGTAGGTTAGGTATAATTATGTACAATGTACTCTACTAATACTGGGATATTTATATATCAAAATAACGGCGCCGTCGATGGCAGCCAGTATTTAATTTTATTGTTTACTTGTAAGCGTATTATTATATTGCCTACTCAGCAGGGTATGACAACACAGACGGATATGTAGTCCAGTGGTAACACGCTGGACTGGTAATCCAGGGATCGCAGGTTCGATCCCCCGTCTGACCCTAATAAAATTAACAGTCTTTCAGATGGGACGTTAAACCGAGGTCTCGTGTCGGTGCTTTACACCGTGCACGTAAAAGAACCAGAGTAGATTCTGGAATGGGTCTCTGTCTGTATCATGCACTATCCTCCAAAATCTAAAAAATAACTAATCTCTTCAGGAGGCGGCGCTCATATGGGCAACCGGTAGCGACGATAAATAAACATAAAAACACACACACACACGACAACACGCGAGTGGTCCTGTACCTACAGGGTGGGTACCCGGATGAAGAAATATTCCTGTAGATGCATTATCCGATTACGTTTTTCCTGTCGACATATAAATCAAGCACAGCAAAGGTCGGTAAAACATGACAAGATAGAGGAACTCCTCGGTTTTACTTAAACAAAGAGCATATTGTATAAACTAATCGGATTTAGTATCTTTATTATGTTGTTACATACGGTGCTTCAGTTGGTCAGAAGCATGTAACTCCATGTATCATAGTAGTCGGATAGACATTAATTTTCGGATAAAATGTCAGCCACTCGTTCATAGTAAATGACATTTTACTTTTTAATTGTTAACACCAACAAGTGGCATACATTACTACACAGTAAAGGATAATTGTTTCTAATTAGTTTCAATAGATTGGGATCAGCAATAAACATCTTACTCAGTTACTGGTGTCTACAGTTTGTGACAAGACCACTACTGGTGCCTACAGTTTGTGACGGGACCACTACTGGTACCTACAGTTTGTGACGGGACCACTACTGGTACCTACAGTTTGTGACGGGACCACTACTGGTGTCTACAGTTTGTAACGGGACCACTACTGGTACCTACAGTTTGTGACGGGAACACTACTGGTGTCTACAGTTTGTGACGGGACCACTACTGGTACCTACAGTTTGTGACGGGACCACTACTGGTACCTACAGTTTGTGACGGGACCACTACTGGTGTCTACAGTTTGTGACGGGACCACTACTGGTATCTACAGTTTGTGACGGGACCACTACTGGTACCTACAGTTTGTGATGGGAACACTACTGGTGTCTACAGTTTTGTGACGGGACCACTACTTGTGCCTACAGTTTGTGACGGGACCACTACTGGTGCCTACAGTTTGTGACGGGAACACTACTGGTGTCTACAGTTTGTGACGGGACCACTACTGGTGCCTACAGTTTGTGACGGGACCACTACTGGTGCCTACAGTTTGTGACGGGACCACTACTGGTGTCTACAGTTTGTGACGGGACCACTACTGGTGGCTACAGTTTGTGACGGGACCACTACTGGTACCTACAGTTTGTGACGGGACCACTACTGGTGTCTACAGTTTGTGACGGGACCACTACTGGTGTCTACAGTTTGTGATGGGACCACTACTGGTGTCTACAGTTTGTGACGGGACCACTACTGGTACCTACAGTTTGTGATGGGACCACTACTGGTGTCTACAGTTTGTGACAGGACCACTACTGGTGTCTACAGTTTGTGACGGGAAGGGTTTGTGATGGGACCACTACTGGTGTCTACAGTTTGTGACAGGACCACTACTGGTGTCTACAGTTTGTGACGGGACCACTACTGGTGCCAGTTTGTGACGGGACCACTACTGGTGCCTACAGTTTGTGACGGGACCACTACTGGTCTACAGTTTGTGACGGGACCACTACTGGTACCTACAGTTTGTGACGGGACCACTACTGGTACCTACAGTTTGTGACGGGACCACTACTGGTGTCTACAGTTTGTGACGGGACCACTACTGGTACCTACAGTTTGTGACGGGACCACTACTTGTGCCTACAGTTTGTAACGGGAACACTACTTGTGCCTACAGTTTGTAACGGGACCACTACTTGTGCCTACAGTTTGTGACTGGACCACTACTGGTGCCTACAGTTTGTGACGGGACCACTACTTGTGCCTACAGTTTGTGACGGGACCACTACTGGTGCCTACAGTTTGTGACGGGAACACTACTGGTGTCTACAGTTTGTGACGGGACCACTACTGGTGTCTACAGTTTGTGACGGGACCACTACTGGTGGCTACAGTTTGTGACGGGACCATTCCATATCTAGACTCTTGTGTGTTGTCAAGAACCACCGATGTCCAATGGTGTAGCACACAGTTGTTGGAACTCGCCTTTCACCGCTATCACCAGGGCCGCAGGTTTGTACCCTAACGGACAAGCGATAAAAATGATATGTGAGAAAGTTGTCGATCGCTTGGAGAATTGATTATTGAGTACTGGTTCCTACCCAGGAAATGTGGTTAGTCTTCACCACAACATACTGACTTTGTACGACAATGCTCCACAGTGGGCCCTGTACGAAGATAGAAAGAACATTACGGATTGTGTCATAATTGTGTGGCGTCCGTGGTCCAGTGGTAGAGCGTCGGATTTGGAATCGAACGGTCCCGGGTTCGATACTCGGTCAGGCCACGTATGTAGTGTCATTGAGCAAGGCACCTCACACACATTGCTTAGTACTGGTTAATCGCATAGGTCGGCTACGCCTGCCCAGGAAAACATGTCTAAGTCCCCGCAATGGTTTGACAGTAAAGGAACATACATACATACATATAATTTCAATTCATGACTCATGTACATTTTACCTAATTAGTTTATACAAATTTGTTTTAGCTCGATTGAGAAACAAGTTCTTAACAACTTATTTTAAAAACTTGTCAAGACCTCATTCCTGATGGAATCCATTGCCACAAGTGAGAGAGAAGAGGCAATGTAGAATTTAAATGCCTTGTCTCAGGCACAATCATAACGGCTACCTGTAGTTCGGCTCGAACTTCGGGCCTTTCGCGCCTGAAGTGAACACGCTCACCACAGCGCTATCGCGACTTCCACAACTACCTAATTTCAATATCCACACACTTGGGGTATAGACAAATGTATGATTGCCAATATTTGAACTTTCTTGTAAAGCCACAACTTTATTTAGAATCATCTATTTGAGCTTATAAAGGTCTGTCCTCCCGAAGACATTGTAGGTATGACGTGTACCACCCTTTTCTAAAAGATATGCTTTTCACCTGTCCTTTACTTACTCCACATAAATGCCATGCAACACCGTTGTCTCTTCCCATTGATTGTACAGTGACAATGTGTGGTCTATGAACTAAAGGTTCTCTGCAATTATAGACGATATGTTTATACATCATATTATATAAAGTTTGTTACTTCACCTGCAATCGGCCATGGATTGTCTTTGAAATGCCTGCCGACCTACATGTATGTACGCACACCATAAACGGTATCATTCTGTTTCTTCTACGTGTGGTGGACAACGTTTCAAAACAAACATCTTTGATGTACGTGGTAGGGATCACTCTTCCCAACGGTAAATTTAGTTCTTTATAAAATTCATATATGAAAAATGATTTGAGCCAAACCTCAATACTCTGCTACACCTGAATATCCGCTACACCACAACAACTGTATGTATACCAGCATCAGGAGATGCACACTACATACTACGAATTTCATCTCCCCTGCGGACAAAAACGATCCATCCACTGCGTTTTTCCACTCTGAGATGATTCTTCCCACCGTGGTAGAGTGGAAATAGCAGGGGATCTGTACTGTACCTAATATATCATGTTCTTCTGATGTAGTCCGCCTCCGTGGTCGAGTGGTTAAGGTCGCTGACTTGTATGCCACTGTAACCTATCATCACTGATGGTCACGGGTTCGAGCCCCGCTCAGACTGTGTCTCATTTACCGGTATATGAAAAAGTTGGCAGTTTCTTACGGAGGTTGGTGCACCCAAGTACTGGTTAACCGCTGGAGCCTGCCCAGGAAAGGTGTTGTTAGGTAAACTGCCCGCCGGCGATATAGCCCAAAATGGTGCTGATGCAGGCGTAAAACCCGAAATATAACAATAATAATCTTCTGATGTACGGATTCTTGCACTATATAATTCAAGCATGTTTGTCAATTTTAACTTCAGGCTTGCCACAATGAGTCACTAAGATGCAGAGCGATATTCTGCGAGCTATATTACGGTTAGTGCCAGGAAAGAAGTCGTTCGGTTTGTACCGATTTCTGCCCTTGTATTTCATATTTGGTGGAACACTCGAGTGGTTTATGATCAACTGGAAACCTAACGGACACAACTTTTGTAAGCATTAGACATTTATATGCATCCGGTCCCAAATGGTCCAGAAATTACACATAGTACTGAAATAAATACATGTAGTCTGTCAAGACTTAATGCAACCCAGGTTCGATCCTCTTGCCGGGAAGTATGCGAGATGGTATGGTGCTTGCCAGATCGGACAGGTGGGTTTTCTCCGGGTGCTCCGGTTTCCTCCCACACAAATGACCATATAATAAATATATACGCTTTATATAAGTTGTTAAAACACATAGTACTGAAATAAATACATGTAGTCTGTCAAGACTTAATGCAACCCAGGTTCGATCCTCTTGCCGGGAAGTATGCGAGATGGTATGGTGCTTGCCAGATCGGACAGGTGGGTTTTCTCCGGGTGCTCCGGTTTCCTCCCACACAAATGACCATATAATAAATATATACGCTTTATATAAGTTGTTAAAACTTGCTTCGCAATCATTATAAAATAAATAAGGTTTATAGATTTGGATAAAAAAACAATTGCACAAATCATAATCCGTTAACATAAAAGTGTTTACTAAAGTCTGTGTTTGTTACAAAATTAATTAGATAAAGTCAAAGGAAACACCATTAAATTAATGACTTCTCTTGAACCAATAGCAAGAAAGTGACCAAATTTGGTATGTATATGCAGGTATTCATCCTTACAGAAACCTCTATATAGCCTGTTCAAATGGGACGTGTGTCAATACTATGTAACTTGTTATGTGACCAAATTTGGTATATAGTTTCTTACAGAAACCTCTACACATTCTATTCAAATAGGACAACTTGTGTAAAAATGTCAACCTATGAGGTGACTAAATTTTGTTAGTAGCATCAGTACTGAATACATACACACCAATTCTCTTTATTAAACACTATTGTACCAGTTGTATTAAATATGTCAACTTAGATAATGTAGCCAAATTTTGTCTGTAGATGATTATGTTTACATCTGTATTACTAGATAGCACATACAAGAAGTCTATATTACTATGTGTAGATAGCACATACAAGAAGTCTATATTACTATGTGTAGATAGCACATACAAGAAGTCTATATTACTATGTGTAGATAGCACATACAAGAAGTCTATATTACTATGTGTAGATAGCACATACAAGAAGTCTATATTACTATGTGTAGATAGCACATACAAGAAGTCTATATTACTATGTGTAGATAGCACATACAAGAAGTCTATATTACTATGTGTAGATAGCACATACAAGAAGTCTATATTACTATGTGTAGATAGCACATACAAGAAGTCTATATTACTATGTGTAGATAGCACATACAAGAAGTCTATATTACTATGTGTAGATAGCACATACAAGAAGTCTATATTACTATGTGTAGATAGCACATACAAGAAGTCTATATTACTATATGTAGATAGCACATACAAGAAGTCTATATTACTATATGTAGATAGCACATACAAGAAGTCTATATTACTATATGTAGATAGCACATACAAGAAGTCTATATTACTATATGTAGATAGCACATACAAGAAGTCTATATTACTATATGTAGATAGCACATACAAGAAGTCTATATTACTATGTGTAGATAGCACATACAAGAAGTCTATATTACTATGTGTAGATAGCACATACAAGAAGTCTATATTACTATATGTAGATAGCACATACAAGAAGTCTATATTACTATATGTAGATACATACAAGAAGTCTATATTACTATGTGTAGATAGCACATACAAGAAGTCTATATTACTATGTGTAGATAGCACATACAAGAAGTCTATATTACTATGTAGATAGCACATACAAGAAGTCTATATTACTATGTGTAGATAGCACATACAAGAAGTCTATATTACTATGTGTAGATAGCACATACAAGAAGTCTATATTACTATGTGTAGATAGCACATACAAGAAGTCTATATTACTATATGTAGATAGCACATACAAGAAGTCTATATTACTATGTGTAGATAGCACATACAAGAAGTCTATATTACTATGTGTAGATAGCACATACAAGAAGTCTATATTACTATGTGTAGATAGCACATACAAGAAGTCTATATTACTATGTGTAGATAGCACATACAAGAAGTCTATATTACTATATGTAGATAGCACATACAAGAAGTCTATATTACTATGTGTAGATAGCACATACAAGAAGTCTATATTACTATGTGTAGATAGCACATACAAGAAGTCTATATTACTATGTGTAGATAGCACATACAAGAAGTCTATATTACTATATGTAGATAGCACATACAAGAAGTCTATATTACTATGTGTAGATAGCACATACAAGAAGTCTATATTACTATGTGTAGATAGCACATACAAGAAGTCTATATTACTATGTGTAGATAGCACATACAAGAAGTCTATATTACTATGTGTAGATAGCACATACAAGAAGTCTATATTACTATGTGTAGATAGCACATACAAGAAGTCTATATTACTATGTGTAGATAGCACATACAAGAAGTCTATATTACTATGTGTAGATAGCACATACAAGAAGTCTATATTACTATGTGTAGATAGCACATACAAGAAGTCTATATTACTATGTGTAGATAGCACATACAAGAAGTCTATATTACTATGTGTAGATAGCACATACAAGAAGTCTATA
>CM026398.1:39427453-39456009 GCA_014843695.1 Archivesica marissinica
TAGATAGCACATACAAGAAGTCTATATTACTATATGTAGATAGCACATACAAGAAGTCTATATTACTATGTGTAGATAGCACATACAAGAAGTCTATATTACTATATGTAGATAGCACATACAAGAAGTCTATATTACTATATGTAGATAGCACATACAAGAAGTCTATATTACTATATGTAGATAGCACATACAAGAAGTCTATATTACTATATGTAGATAGCACATACAAGAAGTCTATATTACTATATGTAGATAGCACATACAAGAAGTCTATATTACTATATGTAGATACCACATACAAGAAGTCTATATTACTATGTGTAGATAGCACATACAAGAAGTCTATATTACTATGTGTAGATAGCACATACAAGAAGTCTATATTACTATGTGTAGATAGCACATACAAGAAGTCTATATTACTATGTGTAGATAGCACATACAAGAAGTCTATATTACTATATGTAGATAGCACATACAAGAAGTCTATATTACTATGTGTAGATAGCACATACAAGAAGTCTATATTACTATGTGTAGATAGCACATACAAGAAGTCTATATTACTATGTGTAGATAGCACATACAAGAAGTCTATATTACTATGTGTAGATAGCACATACAAGAAGTCTATATTACTATATGTAGATAGCACATACAAGAAGTCTATATTACTATATGTAGATAGCACATACAAGAAGTCTATATTACTATGTGTAGATAGCACATACAAGAAGTCTATATTACTATGTGTAGATAGCACATACAAGAAGTCTATATTACTATGTGTAGATAGCACATACAAGAAGTCTATATTACTATGTGTAGATAGGACATACAAGAAGTCTATATTACTATATGTAGATAGCACATACAAGAAGTCTATATTACTATGTGTAGATAGCACATACAAGAAGTCTATATTACTATGTGTAGATAGCACATACAAGAAGTCTATATTACTATGTGTAGATAGCACATACAAGAAGTCTATATTACTATGTGTAGATAGCACATACAAGAAGTCTATATTACTATGTGTAGATAGCACATACAAGAAGTCTATATTACTATGTGTAGATAGCACATACAAGAAGTCTATATTACTATGTGTAGATAGCACATACAAGAAGTCTATATTACTATGTGTAGATAGCACATACAAGAAGTCTATATTACTATGTGTAGATAGCACATACAAGAAGTCTATATTACTATGTGTAGATAGCACATACAAGAAGTCTATATTACTATATGTAGATAGCACATACAAGAAGTCTATATTACTATATGTAGATAGCACATACAAGAAGTCTATATTACTATGTGTAGATAGCACATACAAGAAGTCTATATTACTATATGTAGATAGCACATACAAGAAGTCTCAGATTGAGGAGGAGGCCATTAACCAGATACATTGGGAAGATATCAGAGGAAAAGTACTTAGTGATTTAAAAGAGAAGAAAGAGAGATTTAGCCTATAACTTCAGGTACATTTTGTTCTATCTTTACTTCAAGGGTCAGCCTATAACTTCAGGTACATTTTGTTCTATCTTTACCTCAAGGGTCAGCCTATAACTTCAGGTACACTTTGTCCCATATATACTTCAAGGGTCAGCCTATAACTTCAGGTACAGTTTGTTCCATCTATACATATACTTCAAGGGTCAGCCTATAACTTCAGGTACACTTTGTTCCATCTATACATATACTTCAAGGGTCAGCCTTTAACTTCAGGTACACTTTGTCCCATCTATACATATACTTCAAGGGTCAGCCTATAACTTCAGGTACACTTTGTCCCATCTATACATATACTTCAAGGGTCAGCCTATAACTTCAGGTACACTTTGTTCCATCTATACATATACTTCAAGGGTCAGCCTATAACTTCAGGTACACGTTGTTCCATCTATACATATACTGCAAGGGTCAGCCTATAACTTCAGGTACACGTTGTTCCATCTATACTTATACTTCAATGGTCATTTAGAGTTCAAGATCACCAATTAGTCTGGGTCCATTCCACCAATTAGTTTGGGCTCAGTCCACCAATTAGTCTGGACATTAGTCTGGGTCATGTCCACAAATTAGTTTGGGTCCAGTCCACCACTAGTCTGGGTCCAGTCCACCAATTAGTTTGGGTCCAGTCCACCAATTAGTTTGGGTCCAGTCCACTAATTAGTCTGGATCCAGTTCACCAATAGTCTGGGTCCAGTCCACCAATTAGTTTGGGTCCAGTTCACTAATTAGTCTGGATCCAGTCCACCAATAGTCTGGGTCCAGTCCACCAAATAGTTTGGGTTTAGCCCACCAATTAGTTTGGATCCAGTCCACCAATAGTCTGGGTCCAGTCCACTAATTAGTCTGGACCAGTCCACCAATTAGTTTGGGTCCAGTTCACTAATTAGTCTGGATCCAGTCCACCAATAGTCTGGGTCCAGTCCACCAATTAGTTTGGGTCCAGTCCACTAATTAGTCTGGATCCAGTCCACCAATTAGTTTGGGTTCAGTCCTCCAATTAGTCTGGGTTCACCACTTATAGTGCTTCATAGAATATTCAATATTAGGCATCACCACTTGACATTTCCCGTTAGTTCATTAAACTGGCATGATTGTTGGACCATATCGTAGATGAAACCATTGAACTGGCATAATTGTTGGACCATATTGTAGATGAAACCATTGAACTGGCATGATTGTTGGACCATATCGTAGATGAAACCATTGAACTGGCATAATTGTTGGACCATATCGTAGATGAAACCATTGAACTGGCATAATTGTTGGACCATATTGTAGATGAAACCATTGAACTGCCATAATTGTTGTACCATATTGTAGATGAAACCATTGAATTGGCATAATTGTTGTACTGTATTGTAGATGAAATCATTGAACTGGCATAATTGTTGTACTGTATTGTAGATGAAACCATTGAACTGGCACAATTGTTGTACTGTATTGTAGATGAAACCATTGAACTGGCACAATTGTTGTACTGTATTGTAGATGAAACCATTGAACTGGCATAATTGTTGTACTGTATTGTAGATGAAACCATTGAACTGGCATAATTGTTGTACTGTATTGTAGATGAAACCATTGAACTGGCACAATTGTTGTACTGTATTGTAGATGAAACCATTGAACTGGCACAATTGTTGTACTGTATTGTAGATGAAACCATTGAACTGGCATAATTGTTGTACTGTATTGTAGATGAAACCATTGAACTGGCATAATTGTTGTACTGTATTGTAGATGAAACCATTGAACTGGCACAATTGTTGTACTGTATTGTAGATGAAACCATTGAACTGGCACAATTGTTGTACTGTATTGTAGATGAAACCATGCCAGCAGGGTTGAAGTGGAGCACGTATATAGCAGGTTTAGGAAGTGCTTTATTGTCTATGTTTGCTGGGGCACAAACTGTCCACTACATCTATAAACCTCTAGAGGTGAGTAACATCATGTGTAACGTCTCTCATCATCCACTAACTCCCCCTCATCCACTAAAGTCCGCCTTCATGGTTACGGTCGCTGATGGTCACAGGGTTCGAGCCCCGCTCAGACCATGTCTCATTTATATGAAAAAGCTGGCAGTTTCTTACGGAGGTTGGTGCACGCTGGAGCCTGCCCAGGAAAGGTGTTGTTAGGTAAACTGCCCCCCGGCGATAATAGCCCAAAATGGTGCTGATGCAGGCGTAAAACCCAAAATATAACATAACCATCCACTAACTCCTCCTCATCCACTAACTCCTCCTCATCCACTAACTCCTCACCTTCCACTAACTCCTCACCATCCACTAACTCCTCACCAGGGCCTGCTCTGGCTCTTAATTTTTTGTAGCCAAATCTGCGTTTCCTGTAGCCAATTCTGACGCGCGCCATTTCCCCCAAACAGAGTATTTATAGTATATTAATGTATTATATGTATCTTGCAATTGCACCACCTAAGTGCTGTATGCCCATAAACTACAACTAAGGTAAGGGTTACATTTGCAGTGATACATTACTTGACAAGTTGTGTCCACTTTCATTTTCAAAATCATTTTAAAATCCATTCCTGCATGAGTTTATTAAATGTGTAAGCTGATGGGGGAGTGTATACATCAAATTTAGCATGCTTAGACACACTATCTTTTTTAAGGCTTGTACAACCGGTAGTGAATGAATTGCATTTCTGGTTTTTGATGCACAAGTTGCAAAACATAGATTGTGATTTTGAATCATAGTGAAGCCAATCAAGCCATGGGTGACCCACTTTCCAACCCTCTTGAAAAGGTCTATCACTTTTTGATTTTTTGGATGGTGGAGTTACACCAAAGACCCCAGAGTCTAATTTTCTTTTTAGAGCCATTTTCAAGGTAGACTATGAATAACCAAATTAGCAGTGTGTCTGAATGCCTTTTGAAAGCAAATATGTGGTATATGTGTGTTCTATGTTTATTTATCGTCGCTACCAGTTGCCCATATGAGTGACGCCTCTTGAAGAGATTAGTTATTTTAGATGATAGTGCAATGATACAGACCCATTCCAGAGTCTCCTCTGGTTCTTTTACGTGCATGGTGCAAAGCACCAACATGAGACCTCGATTTAAAGTCCCACCTGAAAGACTGTTAATTTTATTAGGGTCAGACGGGGGATCGAACTTGCGATCCCTGGATTACCAGTTCAGCGTGTTACCACTGGACTACAGATCCATCTGTGGTATATGCATAAACGTGCGATTTATATAGCATCGGTTGTTTGTAGCAAATTTAGTACTACTTTCCTTTGATATTCAAATTAACTTACACAATTGACCTTTCTGCAAACGCTACTTAGGCACGCCCCCATAGTTACCGGTGCTCGCTGTAACCACGCGAGACAAGCTATCTAACAAAATGGCGTCTAACGCAGTCCTGCATCGAGTTAATCTAGATAAATTCCGTCGAATTTCTCGGTTTTATTTCACCCAGATAAGAATATCTCGTTGAAAGCAAGACAGCAATGGTTTAGGTTTTTCAGTGATGGTTATTTCTCTAAAGTACAGATATATTTAACGGTTGAGGACATGTTAAGTGTTCGTGGAAAATGCTTTCGCAGTCAACGGAAGAGTGAACAACCATATCGTGTCAACTTTGACATCAAAAGAAATGAAATATGCCACCGTCTTGAGAGACTCGACCCTATGCCTCCTAGAAGACTCGAACATTAGGCCCAAACACTGAACACCAGTAAGTTCACTGAGCTAATATGGGAATCCCACAGCTCTGCACATGCATGGGTACTATTACTACTATCTGATCCCTAGTCCACCATCCACGACAATATGTATGAACCACATGTATAATTTTAATCACCAATTATACTCACATATCTCTTGTGAACAGTAAATCTATAAATGCAGAATATATTTTTTCGAAATATTTTATTATGCATAAATAAATTAATTTCAACTTACTTTTGTGCAAATATATCTGTTTGCATTAATTTTGGATGTATTCAGCTGGTCGTTTAATTCACCTTAGACATGTTTCAAGATTTGTCTTAGGTTTTGGAAATGGCACGAATTTAACGTCACCTATCAATCGATCTGGATATCTACTATCACACAGACCGTAACTACATCTTTTCACCATTGTCAATGACAGACAGCATTAATTAATTTGTAATTATTTTTCAAAACATAATTTCAGATCACGATCACTCGTTATCAGATTTGATTAAAACGTTACTAAATAACTCGTTTGTCTGACAGAACGATACAACAATGATTCGGTGTAGTAATCAATGCTATAATTATGTGCACACATTTTATAATTGACCAATTAGCACAATCAGTGCTAAATTCCGATGTGCAATTTTGATCTTGATAATAGCAGTAGGCCCCTATCCGGGATATTATAGTCGGCGGTCTCTGTGATGTACCGGTAGTCGATTACTCCCAATAAACAGTGTGACACGCTTAAATTTGATTGCTGTGTTTGCTAGAAAAGAATGACTATATGGGGTCAGTCGGTGTTTTTATAGATGCATTGTTTTTAAAGCAGCTGTCTGGTATTTTGTGGTTCATATACACACTTTTAGATTTGTCCAAGGATTTTGAAATGGGTTGAATTTAACGTCGATCACCAGGATGTCGACTAATGTTGTACTATAACTAACCCACACACCAAAGCTACACATTTTCAACATCATTAAAACAATTTTAAACCAGTATTTTCGATCAAATTCACGCCTTTTCAAATTTGTCTACTCGTTACTAGTTTGTCTAATATGCATTGTTTGTCTAACAAGATGGCGGCGATAAGCCGTTGCCGGGGGTGTGCGCAAATGGTGCGATGCGATTGGCTAACGCCAGCTGTCAATCAAAATCGGCAGAAAGGTCAATTAACGACAACAAAAAGTTGCCGACATACTTACGTCTAACCACAGGCACCAGACACACAAAAAACAGTCGTGTAAAGCTTTTCAATTTGGTAGCATAATTTTCGTCTACAAAGGATTTGGACAACAATGTAATGCCGCCCTACTCTTAATTATCACCTGCTCAATATAATAAGCATTCATAGTGTGTCCCGTGTTTGCACACTAATCAAACATTATGCCACGTTAAATAAACAAACAACACGCTTGTATGATTCTCCAGTCCGAGATATTAGTCACGCGCGACACGATTTCACCTTGACCCGAGTAATTTTCCACAAATAGCCAAGGGGGAATTTCCAATTGGCGAGTGCCAGCGCGGGCCCTGCCTCACCATCCACTAACGCCTCATCCACTAACTCCTCATCATCCACTAACTAATTTATTATCCACTAACTCACTATCCACTAACTAACTCGTCATCCACTAACTACATGTAACTCATCTTCCACTAACCTCACCATCCTCATCATCCACTAACTGCATCATCTTCCATTAACTCACCATCCACTAACTGCATCATCTTCCATTAACTCACCATCTACTAACTGCATCATCTTCCATTAACTCACCATCTACTAACTGCATCATCTTCCATTAACTCACCATCTACTAACTGCATCATCTTCCATTAACTCGCCATCTACTAACTGCATCATCTTCCATTAACTCACCATCTACTAACTGCATCATCTTCCATTAACTCACCATCTACTAACTGCATCATCTTCCATTAACTCACCATCTACTAACTTCATCATCTTCCATTAACTCGCCATCCACTAACTAACTCATCTTCCACATCCACTGACTTCATCATCCTAACTTCATTCACTGGCTGCAATTTCTTATTTTCCCCTGCTATTTCGACGTTATGCTTGGTCTGGTGTGTATCGGATGTGTCAATATCACCATACTGAAGTGCTTTCATTTGTCGTGACAAGCGTCCCCGGAGCTATTGCTAGACCCACAGTATCACCCGGAGCTATTGCTAGACCCACAGTATCACCCCGGAGCTATTGCTAGACCCACAGTATCACCCCGGAGCTATTGCTAGACCCACAGTATCACCCCGGAGCTATTGCTAGACCCACAGTATCAGTTTATCTAATCGGCCATTCTCCTTTGTTTAATCATACAAGTATTATACATACACACATGGGTAGGACGGCAAGTTATAACAACATTAGATTCGGTCCACACCATTGTAAAATCAGTTATGTTTTTATTGTGTAACCAGTTTAAGGAGCGACTGGGGGGGGGGGGCTATTGAGGGATATATGCATTAATCACAACACTATACACCTATGTGTTATCGAAATGATTTAACCTTGCATTCATGTTGTCTGTAATAGCATATACTCATATACTGTTACATGTATTTAAAGTAACGGAGGAAGTTTACACTAGTTTAATTGTTAATCGTTTTCAGGGATTACAAGAAGAAATAGATCAACGGAAAATAGAGATCAGAGCAGAGAGAGCACAAGCAGACTCCGGTGATCCAAACTCTAAAGTTGACTGCGGTGAACAGAACTCTTCAGTTTAATGAGTCAGTTTTTGAGAAGTGTGCTACATTTTGTTGCTAAATTTGAATTTGGGAACCATCATTACTTTGTGTAGACTGGTAGATGGTGAATAGTTTTGATACAATTGACTATTGATAAAAAAATGGCCTTGCAGGTTTTATTGAAGCGTGTCCAGATAAACCGAACATACTGTGTATGCATGGCCGAGAGAACTCGTTTATTTAGCTCAAAGATTCCCGATAAGCCACAGTGGAAAGAAATAAACCCAAAGGACCTGCCTTCAGTACCTGAGCTAAGTAGGGAAATGATAAATCATATTGAGCGCCTTTCATTGGTCGAATTCAACAACAAAGCAGGGGTGGAGAGGTTAGTCAGTGCTATTGAATATGCTAATCAGTTACATGTAGTTGATACTGAAGGCGTTGAACCTATGTATTCCGTGTTGGAAGACCGGGAACTGCGGCTGCGAGAGGACCTGGTTACGGAGGGCGGGTGTAAGGTCGGCATACTGCAGAATGCTGTTAAAGTGGATGAGGACTATTTTGTAGCTCCCCCGGGGAATATACCACTCGCGCAGAAACAAACATTTTACGACGACGGTACTTGATATGAATCGGTTGGGTCTGAACATTTCATGTAAAAGTTTCTGTACACAGCAGCTTTTATCCCAAACATTTACTTGACAAAACAAGATTGATAGTAAAGAAGGCATGAAAACAAAGTGGTGTTTTAATGTACAGTATCCATTGTATTCAAACAAAGTTTGTGGAGAGGTTTATTAGATCACTTACCCCTCAATGCTGTAGCTACATGTACCATTGTAGTTAGTTTGCATTGCCCCTCAATGCTGTAGCTACATGTACCATTGCAGTTAGTTTGCATTACCCCTCAATGCTGTAGCTACATGTACCATTGCAGTTAGTTTGCATTACCCCTCAATGCTGTAGCTACATGTACCATTTCAGTTAGTTTGCATTACCCCTCAATGCTGTAGCTACATGTACCATTGCAGTTAGTTTGCATTACCCCTCAATGCTGTAGCTACATGTACCATTGTAGTTAGTGCATTACCCCTCAATGCTGGCTAATGCACAGTTAGTTGCTACACTGGCTACATGTATGCAGTTATTGCATTACCCCTCAATGCTGTAGCTACATGTACCATTGTAGTTAGTACATTAGTTACAGCATTGAGGGGTAATGCAAACTGAGTTGCTACACTGGCTACATGTATGCTGAGGTAAGTTGCTACACTGACTACATGTATGCTGAGGTAAGTTGCTACACGGACTACATGTATGCTGAGGTAAGTTGCTACACGGACTACATGTATGCTGAGGTAAGTTGCTACACTGGCTACATGTATGCTGAGGTAAGTTGCTACACTGGCTACATGTATGCTGAGGTAAGTTGCTACACTGGCTACATGTATGCTGAGGTAAGTTGCTACACTGGCTACATGTATGCTGAGGTAAGTTGCTACACGGACTACATGTATGCTGAGGTAAGTTGCTACACTGGCTACATGTATGCTGAGGTAAGTTGCTACACTGGCTACATGTATGCTGAGGTAAGTTGCTATAGTCTATACACCGACAGTATATTCTTGGAAGATCACATATTAAAAATCTCACACGGCCAGCTTGGTCTCGTATCAGCGCTGTACTGTGAAAACGAATGGGAGATGAAGGCAAGCTACCTGTAGTGAATTCTTGTCCCCATGTATTTAGTAGACACAAGTAGCCTAAAGTTGTAAGAATGTAACATTTTTTTCACTGTAAACAATACAGCAAATGCTGTTTGTTACTCGGTGTCCGTCGACCAAGCACGTTACATTTTCTCCACTCTATACAGCAAATGCTGTTTGTTACTCGGTGTCCGTCGACCAAGCATGTTACATTTTCTCCACTCTATACAGCAACTGCTGTTTGTTACTCGGTGTCCGTCGACCAAGCATGTTACATTTTCTCCACTCTATACAGCAACTGCTGTTTGTTACTCGGTGTCCGTCGACCAAGCATGTTACATTTTCTCCACTCTATACAGCAACTGCTGTTTGTTACTCGGTGTCCGTCGACCAAGCATGTTACATTTTCTCCACTCTATACAGCAACTGCTGTTTGTTACTCGGTGTCCGTCGACCAAGCATGTTACATTTTCTCCACTCTATACAGCAACTGCTGTTTGTTACTCGGTGTCCGTCGACCAAGCATGTTACATTTTCTCCACTCTATACAGCAACTGCTGTTTGTTACTCGGTGTCCGTCGACCAAGCATGTTACATTTTCTCCACTCTATACAGCAAATGCTGTTTGTTACTCGGTGTCCGTCGACCAAGCATGTTACATTTTCTCCATATGGCTTACCATTCTCTGTTGCCGGGCATTTACATTTTTTGTCCAGTACATAGCGTATGTTGGTTACCACTCGGTCTATTCTGAGGCCATGCACGTTACATTTTTTCTACAGTATAGAGCGTATGTTGGTTACCACTCAGTCTATTCTGAGGCCAGGCATGTTGCAAGTCGTCTGCTTTCTCCGTTACTGCTGGTGAACATTCCACCATCTCCGACCTTTCATTTACACTCGGTCCTTCAATAGGTCTTTCCTGGAAAAATAATGTTATGGTATAGCGTGTATATTAGTTTACTATTTATCATCAGGAGGTCTCGAGGCCGATTAATCTAATATTGTAAAAACTTGTTTCACAATGGAGTTAAAATTAATTGGTATGTTACCTACAGTCGAAATATATGTTGATTGCAACAGCCTGTATTTCAGATCGGAATACTTTTGATAATTTTTGATCACCTTTCTCGGGTGAGATAGCAAATTGGACAGGCACATTGGGCTCTGGGTCGAATATACCTTGCTCTGGTGAGATAGCAAAATGGACAGGCACATTGGGCTCTGGGTCGAATATACCTTGCTCTGGTGAGATAGCAAAATGGACAGGCACATTGGGCTCTGGGTCGAATATACCTTGCTCTGGTGAGATAGCAAAATGGACAGGCACATTGGGCTCTGGGTCGAATATACCTTGCTCTGGTGAGATAGCAAATGGACAGGCACATTGGGCTCTGGGTCGAATATACCTTGCTCTGGTGAGATAGCAAAATGGACAGGCACATTGGGCTCTGGGTCGAATATACCTTGCTCTGGTGAGATAGCAAATTGGACAGGCACATTGGGCTCTGGGTCGAATATACCTTGCTCTGGTGAGATAGCAAAATGGACAGGCACATTGGGCTCTGGGTCGAATATACCTTGCTCTGGTGAGATAGCAAATTGGACAGGCACATTGGGCTCTGGGTCGAATATACCTTGCTCTGGTGAGATAGCAAAATGGACAGGCACATTGGGCTCTGGGTCGAATATACCTTGCTCTGGTGAGATAGCAAAATGGACAGGCACATTGGGCTCTGGGTCGAATATACCTTGCTCTGGTGAGATAGCAAATTGGACAGGCACATTGGGCTCTGGGTCGAATATACCTTGCTCTGGTGAGATAGCAAAATGGACAGGCACATTGGGCTCTGGGTCGAATATACCTTGCTCTGGTGAGATAGCAAATTGGACAGGCACATTGGGCTCTGGGTCGAGTATACCTTGCTCTGGTGAGATAGCAAAATGGACAGGCACATTGGGGTCGAGTATACCTTGCTCGGGTGAGATAGCAAAAGGGACAGGCACATTGGGCTCTGGGTCGATAATCTGTGCTGATATTTATAGGAAGTATGTAATATAACCTAGTGTTAGTGGTATTATTTGAGGCAATCAGCCAGCAGAATGGACCATTGAGCATACAGTATGTATCACCAGGGCGTGAGCTTTTAATTAGGGAGAAGTTTGTTCATCCGGAGGGAGAAATCGTGGTGCTTCAGGGAGATCATTTCTTCCAAACCACCCTCAAGCTTACACCCTGATCTAAATTATTACACATTTATTATATAAGCAGCCAGCCAATGAAATGACAGCATGTGGCTCCTTAACAGAGGTCAAATGTAATCGGGAAATTGGCTGCTTAATACAGGGTGGTTGCTTAATAGTGGTGGCCATTAACACAGATTTGACTATACAATGTACATTCAAACCTATATAGTCAAATCTGTGTTAGCGGTCACCTCTATTAAGACAGATTTGACAATACAACGTGTGTTAGCGGTCACCTCCATTAAGACAGGTTTGACAATACAACATGTGTTAGCGGTCATCTCCATTAGGACAGGTTTGACAATACAACGTGTGTTAGCGGTCACCTCCATTAAGACAGGTTTGACAATACAACGTGTGTTAGTGGTCACCTCCATTAGGACAGGTTTGACAATACAACGTGTGTTAGCGGTCACCTCCATTAGGACAGGTTTGACAATACGTGTGTTAGCGGTCACCTCCATTAGGACAGGTTTGACCAATAGTATCATATAGATCTTCAAAATCAGCTGACAGTTTGTTTCTTTGACATGGGATAAATAGTTGCACCAACAGCCAAGGATATATATGGCAACCTTCCAGCTTGTATATAGTGGAGGAAGACCACAGGTCACCCATTGAGCACTACAGCCAAGGATATATATGGCAACCCTCCAGCTTGTACATGTATATAGTGGAGGAAGACCACAGGTCACCCATTGAGCATTACAGTCAAGGATATATATGGCAACCCTCCAGCTTGTACATAGTGGAGGAAGACCACAGGTAACCCATTGAGCACTACAGCCAAGGATATATATGGCAACCTTCCAGCTTGTATATAGTGGAGGAAGACCACAGGTCACCCATTGAGCACTACAGCCAAGGATATATATGGCAACCTTCCAGCTTGTACATGTATATAGTGGAGGAAGACCACAGGTCACCCATTGAGCACTACAGCCAAGGATATATATGGCAACCTTCCAGCTTGTACATGTATATAGTGGAGGAAGACCACAGGTCACCCATTGAGCACTACAGCCAAGGATATATATGGCAACCTTCCAGCTTGTACATGTATATAGTGGAGGAAGACCACAGGTCACCCATTGAGCACTACAGTCAAGGATATATATGGAAACCTTCCAGCTTGTATATAGTGGAGGAAGACCACAGGTAATCCATTGGGGACAGTCGGGCACCCACCATGCAGAACCATGACCTCCCGAAAGCCATATCTTGACATGAAAAATAATTTGATACCTCTGGTGGAAATCGAACACACATCAGCAAAGGGCAAAAAGTGATTTTATATATGAGATCGTAACCACTCGGCCATGGAGAACCCCCCCACCCACCTGAAAGTTTGCATTACGGATGATATGTTCCACTAACCTCCAGTTCAAACCTTTTCTTCAATCTTTCTTTGATCAGTAGTCCCCGGATTAGTTTTCTCCAGTTGTCATAAACTCTCTTCTCTCGTTTCTGTAAGAATAAACGCAAAATTACGATGTAACAGTAGTAACTAATCATTTGCAGAACAGCTGAATCGGCTACATGTCACACAAACAATGTTCAGGTATAGGGCACAAAGCAGGTCTGACAATCTTAATAAATAATCCACTTGAAAACACATAATCAGTGATATTTCTGCACTATCTCTGCAACATTGGTCAACTTTCATCTATCTGTGTAACATTGGTCTGCTTTCATCTATCTGTGTAACATTGGTCTGCTTTCATCTATCTGTGTAACATTGGTCTGCTTTCATCTATCTGTGTAACATTGGTCTGCTTTCGTATCTATCTGTGTAACATTGGTCTGCTTTCATCTATCTGTGCAACATTGGTCTGCTTTCATCTATCTGTGCAACATTGGTCTGCTTTCATCTATATGTGTAACATTGGTCTGCTTTCGTATCTATCTGTGTAACATTGGTCTGCTTTCATCTATCTGTGCAACATTGGTCTGCTTTCATCTATCTGTGCAACATTGGTCTGCTTTCATCTATATGTGTAACATTGGTCTGCTTTCGTATCTATCTGTGTAACATTGGTCTGCTTTCATCTATCTGTGCAACATTGGTCTGCTTTCATCTATCTGTGCAACATTGGTCTGCTTTCATCTATATGTGTAACATTGGTCTGCTTTCGTATCTATCTGTGTAACATTGGTCTGCTTTCATCTATCTGTGCAACATTGGTCTGCTTTCATCTATCTGTGCAACATTGGTCTGCTTTCATCTATATGTGTAACATTGGTCTGCTTTCATCTATCTGTGCAACATTGGTCTGCTTTCATCTATCTGTGCAACATTGGTCTGCTTTCATCTATCTGTGTAACATTGGTCTGCTTTCATCTATCTGTGCAACATTGGTCTGCTTTCATCTATATGTGTAACATTAGTCTGCTTTCATCTATCTGTGTAACATTGGTCTGCTTTCATCTATCTGTGTAACATTGGTCTGCTTTCATCTATCTGTGTAACATTGGTCTGCTTTCATCTATCTGTGTAACATTGGTCTGCTTTCGTATCTATATGTGTAACATTGGTCTGCTTTCATCTATCTGTGCAACATTGGTCTGCATTCATCTATCTGTGCAACATTGGTCTGCTTTCATCTATCTTTGCAACATTGGTCTGCTTTCATCTATCTGTGCAACATTGGTCTGCTTTCATCTATCTTTGCAACATTGGTCTGCATTCATCTCGGGTTTTACACCTGCATCAGCACTATGTTGGGCTATATTACCTAACAAAACCTTTCCTGGGCAGGCTCCAGTACTTGGTGCACCAACTTCAGTTAGAAACTGCCAACATTTTCATATAAATGAGATACTTTCAAAAATGAGATACTTTCATTCAAAAATGAGATAATTTCAATTTATCTATAATTAAAGGTCTACAAACTTGTTGTTCTTTCTCTCTGATGATTTCCTGTTCTTCATCCCAGGCGGCTAGTAGAACATCCTTATGCTCCTTGCATACGATCCAACCATCCATCCTGCGTACAGTACACACAAACAACTACATATTAGCACAGGACACTGGAGTATTACTAGTTTATTAACAGTATTACTGAATCACAAGGTAAACCCTTATGTCACTCCTTAACTTCTAGATTCTCATCAACACATACAGACAAACCTGTGCTAAAGTCCACCGCCTAATAAATACTATATTCATGTCTCTACACACCACTTGTTTTATCTACCACCAAGCTATTCTTAATGAATTTAACCCTCTGAATATATACCAGACAACCGGCCAATAAAGTCAACATTTGCCATTCCAAGGGCTGGTCTTTATACATGTAAATACATGATATGTAGCTATATATCTCTCAAATATCCCAGAAAACTCAAGTTTGCTAAAGTACTGTCTTTAATGTTGTTGCTAACTGTTTCTCAGTGCACAAACACCATTTTACACATGTACTGTGGTAATGTTTAAAAACTGAACACAGGGATCGCAGGTTCAATCCCCTGTCTGACCCTAATAAAATTAAGTCTTTCAGATGGGACTTTAACCGAGGTCCCGGCACGGTGCTTTACACTGTGCACGTAAAAGAACCAGAGGAGACTCTGGAATGGGTTTCTGTCTGTATCATTGCACTATTCTCCAAAAATCTAAAAGGATTAATCTCATCAAGAGGGTCGCTCATATAGGCAACCGGTATAGCGACGATAAATAAATGTAAAACACAAAAAATCTGAACAGAATTAGATTTTACATCTCATACAATAGGTAGCTCTGACTGCATGAACATTCTGGTTACTTACAATGGATGAGAGAAGCCGCAATGATTATCCCATCCAATCATAGCAGGAGCACAGTCTATGTCAAGCTTCTTGGCAACCTTGTTCAATGCAGGTACTGAAACAGATCACACAAGATAAACTGTAACACAATCTCTATGCCAAGCTTCTTGGCAACCTTGTTCAATGCAGGTACTGAAACAGATCACACAAGATAAACTGTAACACAGTCTATAGCTAGGTTCTTGACAACCTTGTTCAATGCAGGTACTGAAACAGATCACACAAGATAAACTGTAACACAATCTCTATGCCAAGCTTCTTGGCAACCTTGTTCAATGCAGGTACTGAAACAGATCACACAAGATAAACTGTAACACAGTCTATAGCTAGGTTCTTGACAACCTTGTTCAATGCAGGTACTGAAACAGATCACACAAGATAAACTGTAACACAATCTCTATGCCAAGCTTCTTGGCAACCTTGTTCAATGCAGGTACTGAAACAGATCACACAAGATAAACTGTAACACAGTCTATGTCAATCTTCACAGAAGGTACTTGTACTTTAGCGGATGACACAAGTTAATTTAATACAGGTACATACATGCCAATTAACATTTGTTTGTTTTTCTCTAGCACTATGCCATTCAAGAATATCGGGTATTTACAGATACAAAACTAGGCGATGTACCATAATTCTCTCCAACAATGATATTTTAACAATGTGATCAAAGACAGAATAAGAAGATGCGGAAAATTTAGATAGCGCAGTCGTAGCACGTTCCTCATTCCTGATGGAATCCATCACAACGAGGGAGAGAGAAGAGGCAATATGGAATTTAAATCCCTTTCCTAAGGGCACAATCGTAACCCACCTGAAGCGAATGCGCTACCACTGTGCTATCACGACTTCCACGATGTTGAAATTATATAACTTTACACTCATATATATATGGACAAATCTTAGTGTTATGTATGGAAAATATGCGTATGACACGCAAGTTTTGATTGGCGAGTAATTAAATGTATTCAGTGTAGTTACTCACATTTTAAGTGTACTGTGCCCGCTGGTAGCATGGAAGGTAAGAACATCTCTACATTGCCGTGAGCATTTCTTGGTACTATTCCCTGAAATATGAAGCAAAACTCTAGAAACACCACTTGTAATCAAATACCATCCATAAACCTACATGTGAATATTTACACAACTATTTAATTGCGAATATTAAATTCCCAATTGGTCTGTTGCGTCTATTTTTAATATGGTTAAAGCAGTAGGGTGGAGCTACGACGAGACTGACATAAGTGGGCGGTACTATACCCATAAACCTGTGCAAATTGTTCCCAAGATGAGTTTATATTTGTTTAAACGAAACAAGTTATTACAACAGTTAAATCGCTCTCGAGACCTCATTCTTGATGGAATCCATCGCCATGGGAGAGGCAATGTGGTAACACGCTGGACTGGTAATCCAGGTATCGCAGGTTCGATCCCCTGTCTGACTCTAATAAAATTAACAGTTTTTCAAATGGGACTTTAAACCGAGGTCTTGTGTCGGTGCTGTAAACCGTGCACGTAAAAGAACCAGAGGAGACTCTGGAATGGGTCTCTGTCTGTATCATTGCACTAACCTCCAAAAATCTAAAATGACTAATCTCTTCAGGAGACGTCGCTCATATGGGCAACCGGTAGCGACGATAAATAAACGTAAAACACACACAATCTTAATGGTTACAGTTGGGCGTGAACTCCGGGCCACTAACACCTGAAGCGAACGTGCTATCACTGCGCCATAACATCTTCCACTTTGAGTTTACATTGTGTATATAGGCTGCACAGCAGGATAATGGAACCCATGTATTCGTTATTGTATCAATTAAACATGCTGGTGTGGAAGTATAAATATTAAAAGAATGTTAAAGTTAAGAAAATTAAACAAGGAATAAAATCAAACTGTTTCGTTCAGTGGGGTATAAAACCCAAACCTACACTTTATTTCAGCAGCTGATGGTGCGGTGCTGATGGTGTGGTGCTGATGGTGCGGTGCTGATGGTGCGGTGCAGTGACCCGATCTGCTTGGCAAACCTACACTTTATTTCAGCAGCTGATGGTGCGGTGCTGATGGTGCGGTGCAGTGACCCGATGTGCTTGGTATTCTAGAATTAAAGTGTATTATGTCGTGTATGGTTTATAAAAGAGATATCTGGAGTCGAGAGTGTGGTTCTAGTATTCGAAGACATGATGACACTGCGCTTCTTTTGAGAAAGGTGACACAGGTGTAGCAGGAGCCTCGTAAATTGGTGTTTTAGCCTGTGACTTGTTGAAGGTGGTGTCTGTTGTACAGTACATGGTACAGTACATGGTTGAAGGTGGTGACTGTTGTACAGTACATGGTACAGTACATGGTTGAAGGTGGTGACTGTTGTACAGTACATGGTTGAAGGTGGTGACTGTTGTACAATACATGGTTGAAGGTGGTGACTGTTGTACAGTACATGGTTGAAGGTGGTGATGGTACAGTACATGGTTGAAGGTGGTGACTGTTGTACAGTACATGGTTGAAGGTGGTGACTGTTGTACAGTACATGGTTGAAGGTGGTGACTGTTGTACAGTACATGGTTGAAGGTGGTGACTGTTGTACAGTACATGGTTGAAGGTGGTGACTGTTGTACAGTACATGGTTGAAGGTGGTGACTGTTGTACAGTACATGGTTGAAGGTGGTGACTGTTGTACAGTACATGGTTGAAGGTGGTGACTGTTGTACAGTACATGGTTGAAGGTGGTGACTGTTGTACAGTATATGGTTGAAGGTGGTGACTGTTGTACAGTACATGGTTGAAGGTGGTGACTGTTGTACAGTACATGGTTGAAGGTGGTGACTGTTGTACAGTACATGGTTGAAGGTGGAGACTGTTGTACAGTACATATATATGAGTATGTTGATAGAGAAAATTATTGGATGTACTGGAAGCATATCACTTACATCTACAGCTGGTGGGGGTATGTACACCTCTGTCTGCCATCTTCCAAACACTTCCAGGTCCTTAGCTTCTGGGTCCTCCTTGGGTCGGTTCTCAAATAATCAAAGAAAACCATCAATTAAATCATATTAATGTATACTATAAAAAGATTATTGCTGGTTATACATACAAACCAGCGAGATTCACCCCCCCCCCCCATCTCGTAGGAAAGATCAATATCTGACATGCGTTATTTATTGATTGAAATATTTTCTTTTCAAAGTCATACTCATATTCACATTCACTAGCATGAAATGTGGAGTGTCCCGTGCTGTATACGAGTGTCCCGTGCTGTATACGAGTGTCCCGTGCTGTATTACGAGTGTCCCGTGCTGTATGCGATTGTCCCGTGCTGTATACGAGTGTCCCGTGCTGTATACGAGTGTCCCGTGCTGTATACGAGTGTCCCGTGCTGCATACGAGTGTCCCGTGCTGCATACGAGTGTCCCGTGCTGCATACGAGTGTCCCGTGCTGCATACGAGTGTCCCGTGCTGCATACGAGTGTCCCGTGCTGTATACGAGTGTCCCGTGCTGTATACGAGTGTCCCGTGCTGTATACGAGTGTCCCGTGCTGCATACGAGTGTCCCGTGCTGCATACGAGTGTCCCGTTCTGCATACGAGTGTCCCGTGCTGTATACGAGTGTCCCGTGCTGCATACGAGTGTCACGTGCTGTATACGAGTGTCCCGTGCTGCATACGAGTGTCCCGTGCTGCATACGAGTGTCCCGTGCTGTATACGAGTGTCCCGTGCTGTATATGAGTGTCCCGTGCTGTATACGAGTGTCCCGTGCTGTATACGAGTGTCCCGTGCTGCATACGAGTGTCACGTGCTGTATACGAGTGTCCCGTGCTGTATACGAGTGTCACGTACTGTATATGAGTGTCCCGTGCTGTATGCAAGTGTCATGTACTGTATATGAGTGTCCCGTGCTGTATACAAGTGTCATGTACTGTATATGAGTGTCCCGTGCTGTATGCAAGTGTCATGTGCTGTATACGTGTGTCCTGTGTTGTATGCAAGTGTCCCGTGCTGTATATGAGTGTACTGTGTTGTATACAAGTGTCCTGTGCTGTATACGAGTGTCCTGTGTTGTGTTGTATACAAGTGTCCTGTGCTGTATACGAGTGTCCTGTGTTGTATACAAGTGTCCTGTGCTGTATACATGTGTCATGTACACATGTTGAGAAAATGGAACCCACTCGTAAGTATAGACCAAACACTGTAAAATTATGTAAAATCATAAAAAATGCACTGATGCACAACAAAAAATTTGATTTGCTAAAATGCTATTGACAAGTTCAGTTTACAGACAGAGCTATGAAAGTCTATGCTTTTGTTACACCCTTCCAGTTATTTCAATATAAGGTCATCAATTATCGAGTCGGAACAAACTGATTGAAACAATTTTATTTTTATCATTCGCTTATAAGACAGGAAGTCACTTTGAGCCATAATCTGGTGATAAAAAGCAAGTAAGTACGGTACATCAATCTACGCTATACTTCACAGTCACTGTCTCATTACTTACCCATTTTGGTCTTGATTTTACAAACTTGTACGGTTCTTCTCCAATCTAGTATTGAAAAAAAACAAACATAGCAATTTCAAATTTGAATAATGATTTTTCGAGCTTGTTAATGGAGAATAACGTGATTAGAAACCTGCAGGAGCTACATACACATAAAATATTTGTTTGTTTGTTTGTTTTTGGGTGTAACTGTGCACCGGCAGATTTGGTTATATTGTGACTCCAGTTGTTATTTGTGGAGGAAGACACAAAGTGGCTCATGTTGTTGACTTAGTTTATATAAATTTATTTTAGCTCGATTGCGAACCATTTCTTACAATTTATATTGATCACTCTCGAGACCTAATTCCTGATGGAATCCATCGCCACGAGAGAATGTGGAATTTAAATGCCTAGTGGAATTTAAATGCCTTGCCTAAGGGCACACTCGTAATGGCTCCAGCGGGGCTCGAACTCCGGGTATTTCGCACCTGAAGCAGAAGCGCTACCACTGCGCTATCATGACTTCCACATGTTGTTGACTTGTCGCTCAGCACTAGGTTTGACTCCTACTGTATGGGTTTCAAATTCAACTAAGTTGTGGAAGGTCGGTTGTTCCTGCACATTCAGGCAGAGAGACCTATATAAATTCGAAACACCCAACCACAATTGACAATTCACTAATATATTATTAAATTATTAAAGCCACCAATGTATTTGTACAATTTGAAATTATCTCAAATTCATAGAATTGTTTCTCCATCAAATGGGAACCGCATTTTAAGCTAGCAAATGTCATATTTATGATGCTAGTCGTAATAGAAACAAGCAAATTTTCATGAAGAAAAAATAGTGTCGGTTAGTAGGGAATTTATTTTTGTAATTTTCTTTACCCTACTCTTGGGCACAGAAAAATGTGAAAAACAAAATTTTTCTTTTTTATTTCTTCATAATTTCATAAAATAATTCAGGGTCGGGTGGTAAAAAAACAGGTCGGTCTGTAAATGGTAAACACAGGTATATTTTTGTTTTGCCTAAGCTTCATAAAATTCTACACATTGGTTACTGGCTCTGAATGGATGTACGCACTCATGACAACGAAATTCAAGCATATGATAATAATATTATTTGTACATACCCTCACAGCTCTGCCCTCTTTCAACCAATTTTCTCTGGAATGTAGCTGAAACAAATTGTAAAAATAGTAATATAGTTTCATTTTGTTGTTAATTGAGATTACAAATATATTTATTGGCACCACTTAGTTACAGGAAGTATATAATAATTAAAAAAATTAAACGAGACTTACCATGTTGAGTCGATGTTTGATTGTAATTCTATGAGTCATTAAAAATGACGGAGGGCTTAAATGAGATGTACCGCGTATACGCCGTGCTTCAGTTCCGCAATGCTAGCATTAATCGAATGATAGCAAGCGAAGTTTGTTTTAGAAAAATTGTAACTGTATTACTATATCATCTTCTTATTAAGAGTTGGGATCTCAGATGCTGTTCTTGACATCACAGCTGCTGCCGGTCACCAAGACAACATCCACACAATTATTTACTCACTCGTCTAGGCTTGTGTAGTATTGGTAGGTCACTATGCAAGGATAAACTTGAAGGCTTCCATGGACGGTATACCATATGAACACATTCCCTGGCATACACCACCGGCTCTCCGCGGATATAACCTACAGGTATGGAGGTGTCGGGATAGATGGCTTACCATATGAACACATTCCCTGGCATACACCGGCTCTCTGCGGATATAACCTACAGGTATGGAGGTGTCGGGATAGATGGCTTACCATATGAACACATTCCCTGGCATACACCGGCTCTCCGCGGATATAACCTACAGGTATGGAGGTGTCTGGATAGATGGTTTACCGGGATAGATGGCTTACCGTATGAACACATTCCCTGGCATATATTGGCTCTCCGCGGATATAACCTACAGGTATGGAGGTGTCGGGATAGATGGCTTCAAACTTCAACAAATGTCTGCTCAGAGCATACCTGCAAGAAACAGTTTGTTTATTCACTAACAACTGTGGACATAAAAAACAATTTAACAGCTTTATCAGGAACCCAGAGAGAACTATATTCATCAAGACATCAACCATGTTCATCAAACCATCAACCATGTTCATCAAGCCATCAACCATGTTCATCAAGACATCAACCATGTTCATCAAACCATCAACCATGTTCATCAAGTCATCAACCATGTTCATCAAGCCATCAACCATGTTCATCAAACCATCAACCATGTTCATCAAGCCTTCAACCATGTTCATCAAGCCATCAACCATGTTCATCAAGTCATCAACCATGTTCATCAAGCCATCAACCATGTTCATCAACCATGTTCATCAAGCCTTCAGCCATGTTCATCAAGTCATCAACCATGTTCATCAAGTCATCAACCATGTTCATCAAGTCATCAACCATGTTCATCAAGCCATCAACCATGTTCATCAAGCCATCAACCATGTTCATCAACCATGTTCATCAAGACATCAACCATGTTCATCAAGCCATCAACCATGTTCATCAAGACATCAACCATGTTCATCAAGACATCAACCATGTTTATCAAGACATCAACCATGTTCATCAAGACATCAACCATGTTCATCAAACCATCAACCATGTTCATCAAGCCATCAACCATGTTCATCAAGCCATCAACCATGTTCATCAAGACATCAACCATGTTCATCAAGCCATCAACCATGTTCATCAAGCCATCAACCATGTTCATCAAGACATCAACCATGTTCATCAAGACATCAACCATGTTTATCAAGACATCAACCATGTTCATCAAGACATCAACCATGTTCATCAAGCCATCAACCATGTTCATCAAGACATCAACCATGTTCATCAAGACATCAACCATGTTCATCAAGCCATCAACCATGTTCATCAAGACATCAACCATGTTCATCAAGACATCAACCATGTTCATTTCAATCCACTTGTGTTTATTGTGTACATAATGTTTTGTCGTAAGACTGCCTAGGAAAACATGTCCAGGGACAGTAAGGTGCTTGACATTAATGGAACATACATAATGTTGAATAAATATGCTTAAACCAATAGCAACAGACAACAATGTCACAGTATCAACAGATAGGAAATGTTGCACAGATGAAGGTGTTGAATTCAACCTCGGAGACATTGTTCCTGATACTAACAACGTGGAAGTTGCAATAGCGCAGTGGTAGCGCATTCCCTTCAGGTGCGAAAGGCCCCGGAGTTTATGCCCCCGCTGGAGCCGTTATGATTGTGCCCTTAGGCAAGTCTTCTAAATTCCACATGTCTCTTCTCTCACCCTAGTGGCAATGGATTACATCGGGAATGAGGTCTCGAGAGTGATTAATATATTGTAGGAACTTTTTCCGCAATCGAGCTAAAACAAAGTTGTCCAAACATAAACAATGTTCCTGTTCTCACCAACTGTATGTTATTAAACTAATAAAAAACGTTAGAAGATTTGTACAATCACATCAAGCCTTATTTTATATCCAGATTCATCAATCAATTATACACATAGTCTAACATAACATTTAACACCGGGAATTGAGAACATGTTTTTGTAGAAATCGTAGTCAGTTCAGTTTATACAAATTTATATTAGCTCGATTGTGAAACAAGTTCTTACAACTTATATTAATCACTCTCGAGACCTCATTCCTGATGGAATCCATCGCCACGAGGGAGAGTGAATAGACAAGTGGAATTTAAATGCCTTGCCTAAGGGCACAATCGTAACGGCTCCAGCGGGGTTCGAACTCTGGGCATTTCGCACCTGAAGCGAACGCACTACCACAGCACTATCACGACTTCTACAGATAGCTTACATAAATTCCATCTCCAAAATATTATTTCTTACATAAACACAAGAATATTATCTCTCTGTATACTTTACAAAGTTCCTATGAATGAGAAGAGACTCTTACAGCGGATGACTTTTAAAGGCCCCTATGGAGGTAGGTAGAGGTCGCTGTTGGAGACGGGAGTTGAGTTCCCGATCTTCGATCTCATCTCTCCGTTTATCATGGCACCTGTATGGATCCAGGGTCTCCTCCCACCAGTCTCCGTCCACACGTACCTTCCGAGTGTCGGTGAGCCAGTGACTGGCATATCTTGCTGTGACATCTCTCATATAACCATCTATAGGTATAAACAACAATAATTACATCCATTCTCTCATAATTGTGTGTTCGTATGTTCCATTAATGTCACACCCCTTGCGGGGACATAGAAATATCTTCCTGGACAGACTTAGCCGACCTAAGCCGTTAACTCGTACTAAGCTATGTGTGTACGTATGTTCCATTAATGTCACACCCCTTGCAGGGACATAGAAATATCTTCCTGGACAGGCTTAGCCGACCTAAGCGGTTAACCAGTACTAAGCAATGTGTGTAAGGTACCTTGCTCAATGACACGACACTTCGCAGCTGTGTGTTAATTTAGCTATGTGCAGGGCTAAAAGGTTAACCTAATGAAACTTGGCATCTAATATCTGTAAAGTTAGCTATAAACATCATTGTTAACATGTGTTAAATTAGCTATAAACTTTGCAGATATCATGTGTTAAGTAAATGTGTGTTAATTTAGTCATAAACATCACAGCTAATGTGTGTTAATTTAGTTATAAACATCGCAGTTAATGTGTGTTAATTTAGCTATAAACTTCACAACTAATGTGTGTTAATTTAGCTATAGACTTCACAACTAATGTGTGTTAATTTAGCTATACACTTCACAGCTAATGTGTGTTAATTTAGCTATACACTTCACAGCTAATGTGTGTTAATTTAGCTATAAACTTCACAGCTAATGTGTGTTAATTTAGCTATAGACTTCACAACTAATGTGTGTTAATTTAGCTATAGACTTCACAACTAATGTGTGTTAATTTAGCTATAGACTTCACAGCTAATGTGTGTTAATTTAGCTATAGACTTCACAGCTAATGTGTGTTAATTTAGCTATAGACTTCACAACTAATGTGTGTTAATTTAGCTATACACTTCACAGCTAATGTGTGTTAATTTAGCTATAGACTTCACAGCTAGTGTATGTTAATTTAGCTATAGACTTCACAGCTAGTGTATGTTAACTTAGCTATAGACTTCACAGCTAGTGTATGTTAACTTAGCTATAGACTTCACAACTAATGTGTGTTAATTTAGCTATAGACTTCACAACTAATGTGTGTTAATTTAGCTATAGACTTCACAGCTAATGTGTGTTAATTTAGCTATAGACTTCACAGCTAATGTGTGTTAATTTAGCTATAGACTTCACAACTAATGTGTGTTAATTTAGCTATAGACTTCACAGCTAATGTGTGTTAATTTAGCTATAGACTTCACAGCTAGTGTATGTTAATTTAGCTATAGACTTCACAGCTAGTGTATGTTAACTTAGCTATAGACTTCACAGCTAGTGTATGTTAACTTAGCTATAGACTTCACAACTAATGTGTGTTAATTTAGCTATAGACTTCACAGCTAGTGTATGTTAACTTAGCTATAGACTTCACAGCTAGTGTATGTTAACTTAGCTATATACTTCACAGCTAATGTGTGTTAATTTAGCTATGTGAAGGGGATCAAGGTAACCTAATGAATAGATTGACAGATTGAGTAAGCTATAGTTTCATTGTTTGAATCAGGGTTCATTTTAGGTCAGAATCGTTGGGAGAAGTTAGAAAGCGTACGATCGCGTCCTTAAATGGTGCTATTTAATAAATTTCAACAAAATATGGTTAATATGCACAGTATGACCATTAAATACAACAATTGAATAGGAGTGCTTTATAATGGGCCAGTGTATCTTACTGGACAACATTTTGTATGAAAAGTGTAAAAAATAATAATGTTTTTTTAAGGAGAAATGGGGCACCCAGAGGGCAAAGTCAGGGTCCCTAGGGCCACTATTTCACCCACAACACCCTCTAGAATGATAAAAATAACAACAATCTAAAGTTGAAAATGACGAGAGTTGGATAAAATAAGATTACTGATTTATTGGAGTTTGTTCATTTATTCCAAGATATAAAATAAGATTTACTTTGTGTGATTCCAACAACATATCTGATGGGCTGTGTAGCTTGGTTCTCTATCTCGTGTGCTTTCTTCATCTGTCCCGACACACTGTCTACACCTGAGGAATACACTGCATGTACTGCAACCCTTACAGTCAAATAATATCTATAATACACTGCATATACTGCAACCCTTACTGTCAAATAATATCTATAATACACTGCATATACTGCAACCCTTACTGTCAAATAATATCTATAATACACTGCATATACTGCAACCCTTACTGTCAAATAATATCTATAATACACTGCATATACTGCAACCCTTACTGTCAAATAATATCTATAATACACTGCATATACTGCAACCCTTACTGTCAAATAATATCTATAATACACTGCATATACTGCAACCCTTACTGTCAAATAATATATATAATACACTGCATATACTGCAACACTTACTGTCAAATAATATCTACCGGTATTTGCCATTTACTAACATACACAATATGTTTTTAATTAATTGCCTTTGAAAGTAAAAACATATTTTGACAACTTGTTTGTGCCTGCTTACAAAACTAACAGCTAGCATTTGTGTTAGTAAACACAAGACTGATATGTTTATAACCCAGGATGAGCACACCAGGTGAGCACAGCCTCCAGGTGAGCATAGCCTCCAGGTGAGCACAGCCTCCGGGTGAGCATAGCCTCCAGATGAGCACAGCCTTCAGGTGAGCGCACCCGGGTGAGCACAGCCCCCAGGTGAGACTCCCACTCAGGTGAGCTGAAAGCAATCGGCAATAATCATCTACTACATATATAATGTTTATGAACATCAGAGGATATCAGCGGCAACAACTTACATATCCATTTCTGTTCCTTCTGTAGGTATACCTCCACCCAGTGATCAACACCTACAAGATACATCAGTCTTACATGTATATACTGTATTATACCTCCACCCAGTGATCAACACCTACAAGATACACCAGTCTTGCATGTATATACTGTAGGTACACCTCCACCCAGTGATCAACACCTACAAGATACATCAGTCTTGCATGTATATACTGTATTACACCTCCACCCAGTGATCAACACCTACAAGATACATCAGTCTTGCATGTATATACTGTATTACACCTCCACCCAGTGATCAACACCTACAAGATACATCAGTCTTGCATGTATCTGTATTACACCTCCACCCAGTGATCAACACCTACAAGATACATCAGTCTTGCATGTATATACTGTAGGTACACCTCCACCCAGTGATCAACACCTACAAGATACATCAGTCTTGCATGTATATACTGTATTACACCTCCACCCAGTGATCAACACCTACAAGATACATCAGTCTTGCATGTATATACTGTAGGTACACCTCCACCCAGTGATCAACACCTACAAGATACATCAGTCTTGCATGTATATACTGTATTACACCTCCACCCAGTGATCAACACCTACAAGATACATCAGTCTTGCATGTATATACTGTAGGTACACCTCCACCCAGTGATCAACACCTACAAGATACATCAGTCTTGCATGTATATACTGTATTACACCTCCACCCAGTGATCAACACCTACAAGATACATCAGTCTTACATGTATATACTGTAGGTACACCTCCACCCAGTGATCAACACCTACAAGATACATCAGTCTTGCATGTATATACTGTATTACACCTCCACCCAGTGATCAACACCTACAAGATACATCAGTCTTGCATGTATATACTGTATTACACCTCCACCCAGTGATCAACACCTACAAGATACATCAGTCTTGCATGTATATACTGTATTACACCTCCACCCAGTGATCAACACCTACAAGATACATCAGTCTTGCATGTATATACTGTATTACACCTCCACCCAGTGATCAACACCTACAAGATACATCAGTCTTGCATGTATATACTGTAGTACACCTCCACCCAGTGATCAACACCTACAAGATACATCAGTCTTGCATGTATATACTGTAGTACACCTCCACCCAGTGATCAACACCTACAAGATACATCAGTCTTGCATGTATATACTGTATTACACCTCCACCCAGTGATCAACACCTACAAGATACATCAGTCTTGCATGTATATACTGTAGGTACACCTCCACCCAGTGATCAACACCTACAAGATACATCAGTCTTGCATGTATATACTGTATTACACCTCCACCCAGTGATCAACACCTACAAGATACATCAGTCTTGCATGTATATACTGTATTACACCTCCACCCAGTGATCAACACCTACAAGATACATCAGTCTTGCATGTATATACTGT
>CM026398.1:39457009-39507383 GCA_014843695.1 Archivesica marissinica
AGTCTTGCATGTATATACTGTATTACACCTCCACCCAGTGATCAACACCTACAAGATACATCAGTCTTGCATGTATATACTGTATTACACCTCCACCCAGTGATCAACACCTACAAGATACATCAGTCTTACATGTATATACTGTAGGTACACCTCCACCCAGTGATCAACACCTACAAGATACATCAGTCTTACATGTATATACTGTATTACACCTCCACCCAGTGATCAACACCTACAAGATACATCAGTCTTGCATGTATATACTGTATTACACCTCCACCCAGTGATCAACACCTACAAGATACATCAGTCTTGCATGTATATACTGTAGGTACACCTCCACCCAGTGATCAACACCTACAAGATACATCAGTCTTGCATGTATATACTGTATTACACCTCCACCCAGTGATCAACACCTACAAGATACATCAGTCTTGCATGTATATACTGTAGGTACACCTCCACCCAGTGATCAACACCTACAAGATACATCAGTCTTGCATGTATATACTGTATTACACCTCCACCCAGTGATCAACACCTACAAGATACATCAGTCTTGCATGTATATACTGTATTACACCTCCACCCAGTGATCAACACCTACAAGATACATCAGTCTTGCATGTATATACTGTATTACACCTCCACCCAGTGATCAACACCTACAAGATACATCAGTCTTGCATGTATATACTGTATTACACCTCCACCCAGTGATCAACACCTACAAGATACATCAGTCTTGCATGTATATACTGTAGGTACACCTCCACCCAGTGATCAACACCTACAAGATACATCAGTCTTGCATGTATATACTGTATTACACCTCCACCCAGTGATCAACACCTACAAGATACATCAGTCTTGCATGTATATACTGTATTACACCTCCACCCAGTGATCAACACCTACAAGATACATCAGTCTTACATGTATATACTGTATTACACCTCCACCCAGTGATCAACACCTACAAGATACATCAGTCTTGCATGTATATACTGTAGGTACACCTCCACCCAGTGATCAACACCTACAAGATACATCAGTCTTGCATGTATATACTGTATTACACCTCCACCCAGTGATCAACACCTACAAGATACATCAGTCTTGCATGTATATACTGTATTACACCTCCACCCAGTGATCAACACCTACAAGATACATCAGTCTTGCATGTATATACTGTATTACACCTCCACCCAGTGATCAACACCTACAAGATACATCAGTCTTGCATGTATATACTGTATTACACCTCCCCCAGTGATCAACACCTACAGATACATCAGTCTTGCATGTATATACTATACACCTCCACCCAGTGATCAACACCTACAAGAAACATCAGTCTTCATGTATATACTGTATACACCTCCACCAGATCAACACACAAGATACATCAGTCTTGCATGTATATACTGTATTACACCTCCACCCAGTGATCAACACCTACAAGATACATCAGTCTTGCATGTATATACTGTATTACACCTCCACCCAGTGATCAACACCTACAAGATACACCAGTCTTGCATGTATATACTGTATTACACCTCCACCCAGTGATCAACACCTACAAGATACATCAGTCTTGCATGTATATACTGTAGGTACACCTCCACCCAGTGATCAACACCTACAAGATACACCAGTCTTGCATGTATCTGTATTACACCTCCACCCAGTGATCAACACCTACAAGATACATCAGTCTTGCATGTATATACTGTAGGTACACCTCCACCCAGTGATCAACACCTACAAGATACACCAGTCTTGCATGTATCTGTATTACACCTCCACCCAGTGATCAACACCTACAAGATACATCAGTCTTACATGTATATACTGTAGGTACACCTCCACCCAGTGATCAACACCTACAAGATACATCAGTCTTGCATGTATATACTGTATTACACCTCCACCCAGTGATCAACACCTACAAGATACATCAGTCTTGCATGTATATACTGTATTACACCTCCACCCAGTGATCAACACCTACAAGATACATCAGTCTTGCATGTATATACTGTATTACACCTCCACCCAGTGATCAACACCTACAAGATACATCAGTCTTGCATGTATATACTGTATTACACCTCCACCCAGTGATCAACACCTACAAGATACATCAGTCTTACATGTATATACTGTAGGTACACCTCCACCCAGTGATCAACACCTACAAGATACATCAGTCTTACATGTATATACTGTAGGTACACCTCCACCCAGTGATCAACACCTACAAGATACATCAGTCTTGCATGTATATACTGTATTACACCTCCACCCAGTGATCAACACCTACAAGATACATCAGTCTTACATGTATATACTGTAGGTACACCTCCACCCAGTGATCAACACCTACAAGATACATCAGTCTTGCATGTATATACTGTAGGTACACCTCCACCCAGTGATCAACACCTACAAGATACATCAGTCTTGCATGTATATACTGTATTACACCTCCACCCAGTGATCAACACCTACAAGATACATCAGTCTTGCATGTATATACTGTAGTATACCTCCACCCAGTGATCAACACCTACAAGATACATCAGTCTTACATGTATATACTGTATTACACCTCCACCCAGTGATCAACACCTACAAGATACATCAGTCTTGCATGTATATACTGTATTACACCTCCACCCAGTGATCAACACCTACAAGATACATCAGTCTTGCATGTATATACTGTAGGTACACCTCCACCCAGTGATCAACACCTACAAGATACATCAGTCTTGCATGTATATACTGTATTACACCTCCACCCAGTGATCAACACCTACAAGATACATCAGTCTTGCATGTATATACTGTAGGTACACCTCACACAGTGATCAACACCTACAGATACATCAGTCTCATGTATACTGTATACACCCCCACAACACCAACTCCACCAGTGATCAACACCTACAAGATACATCAGTCTTACATGTATATACTGTATTACACCTCCACCCAGTGATCAACACCTACAAGATACATCAGTCTTGCATGTATATACTGTAGTACACCTCCACCCAGTGATCAACACCTACAAGATACATCAGTCTTGCATGTAATACTGTATTACACCTCCACCCAGGATCAACACCTACAAGATACATCAGTCACATGTATATACTGTAGGTACACCTCCACCCAGTGATCAACACCTACAAGATACATCAGTCTTGCATGTATATACTGTATTACACCTCCACCCAGTGATCAACACCTACAAGATACATCAGTCTTGCATGTATATACTGTATTACACCTCCACCCAGTGATCAACACCTACAAGATACATCAGTCTTGCATGTATATACTGTATTACACCTCCACCCAGTGATCAACACCTACAAGATACATCAGTCTTGCATGTATATACTGTAGGTACACCTCCACCCAGTGATCAACACCTACAAGATACATCAGTCTTGCATGTATATACTGTAGGTACACCTCCACCCAGTGATCAACACCTACAAGATACATCAGTCTTGCATGTATATACTGTAGGTACACCTCCATCCAGTGATCAACACCTACAAGATACATCAGTCTTACATGTATATACTGTAGGTACACCTCCACCCAGTGATCAACACCTACAAGATACATCAGTCTTGCATGTATATACTGTAGGTACACCTCCACCCAGTGATCAACACCTACAAGATACATCAGTCTTACATGTATATACTGTAGGTACACCTCCATCCAGTGATCAACACCTACAAGATACATCAGTCTTGCATGTATATACTGTATTATACCTCCACCCAGTGATCAACACCTACAAGATACATCAGTCTTGCATGTATATACTGTATTACACCTCCACCCAGTGATCAACACCTACAAGATACATCAGTCTTACATGTATATACTGTAGGTACACCATATTCTGCTAGATAAGTTGCAAGAATGCACAGCATGCATTTCTATCAGGGATGTAATCACTCAACAAGATATGCAAGTTCGTCATGCAAACTACAGAAAACCAATGGCGCCAATTGTGGCACATGTTTTGTCAAATACATGGCTTCAAATATTTATCTGTGAACTATATGGCTCTTAGCTGGCTCAAATTGTTTTAATTGGCTCCAGTAAACTAATGTTGTAAGAAGTTGTTTCACAATCGAGCTAAAATAAATTTGCATAAACTAAGGAACCGTGTACTATGATTGGCTACAGTAAAGTGATCTTATTGGTGTGTGTGTGTTTTACGCTTATTTATCGTCGCTACCGGTTGTCCATATGAGCGACGCCTCCTGAAGAGATTAGTCATTTTAGATTTTTGGAGGATAATGCAATGATACAGACAGTGACCCATTCCAGAGTCTCCTCTGGTTCTGTTACGTGCACGGTGTAGAGCACCGACACGAGACCTTGGTTTAAAGTCCCATCTGAAAGACTGTTAATTTTATTAGGGTCAGACGGGGGATCGAACCTGATCTTATTGGTGACATATTCCACTTAAATACCTGCGGACAATATTGTTCTCTTCCTATCACCTGATGTCTCTTTCTCCGAGTGCAGAGATTGAATGGAAAAGCTGGCTTCTTCAAAATCATCATCTGACGACCTGCAACAGAGCTTGATTCAGTCAATAAACAATGTAGGTTCATATCGCTGTCTTCTCCTTGGTGGTTGGAGGCCTTAAGCTAGATGGCGATTTGTTATAATCTCCGACAGTTGCCTCATTTCTCATTATTTTGAGGACGAGTTGTTTTCATATAGAATATATAGTGGGCACTTGGCCTAGTCAACAAACTTCTACCCTATATACATATATCTTAACCTGCCGAATAAATTGGATGGAATGTGCAAACAACATAGATCTAGATCAGCTGCGGCATAACGCCGCGTCTGATCAAGATCTATGTTGTTTGCTATTCACACAAATGTTTTAGCTCAGCTATCCGATTAGCAAACAGCATGGATTCCATCAGGAATGAGGTTTCGAGATAGATCAATAATAGTTGAAAGAACTTGTTTCGCTATTAACAGTGAATAGAATTGTTTAATATGTTGATAACATAATAATTAACATATATAGAACTGACAGATATAATATACATGTAGCAATATTTAAATCTTATACAAAAATCTTACACATTCTCTTCCTTGACTGAATCCTTGACTGAATCATGTGGCTCTCTTGTCCTAGTGCTCTTATTTTTCTTAACATATTTACTTCCATTTCTTTTTGCTTCCTTCTTTCCCGATTCACCATCCTCCTCTTGAATGAAATCTTCATCTTTCTCACCACTCAATCCTTCAGCATCACCATCAACTTCATCCTTGTATGTATCCTTGGCAACCTTGGAACATTTTCTATCCGAGCTTCTTCGCTTTAGTAACAACCCTCTTCCTTTGTTAGAACATCCTTCGTGATCATTGTTGTCCTTTGAGTCTATCATTTCCGATTTAAATTCCCGTTTTACTATTTTAGGTTTTAAGTTAGCGGTGGGTTTCTTGGCGTTACCACGTTTCTTCAAGGTAGCAGACTTATATTCAGATGTCCGACTTGCTTCTATGTTTGTGTTCTTAGCAGATTTTGGTTTGTTTATAGCACTGGACTGTAAAATGTTGATACATGTTGACGAGTTGATGAGATAAGATATATGGCATGCTGCGACACAGCTACAACTTAGACTGTACCTTAAGAGTAACAGTAATAAATCTTAAGACCATTCGTGTGTGTGTTTTACGTTTATTTATCGTCGCTACCGGTTGCCCATATGAGCGACACCTCCTGAAGAGATTAGTCATTTTAGATTGTTTGGAGGATAGTGCAATGATACAGACAGAGACACATTCCAGAGTCCCCTCTGGGTTTTTTACGTGCACGGTGTAAAGCACTGACACGAGACCTCGGTTTAAAGTCTCATCTGAAAGACTGTTTTAATTTTATTAGGGACAGACGGGGAATCAAACCTGCGATCCCTGGATTACAAGTCCAGCATGTTTACCACTGGACTACAGATCCGTCTGTGGAGACCATTTGCATACGAAATTTATTCAAGCCTTAACTTTAGTAAACAACCGTTAAGTTACTGGCGATTTTGTTAAAAAAAATATACAAAAAGGGAGATAATTTACAAATGATAATTTCACAAAAGCAGGTTTGTTTGTGGGCATATTTTCCACACAGATATCAAGGATGTACGCAGCAATGGAATACTCATTAATACCTGTAACATGATTATATTCATGTCTTTCCCAAAAACAAAACAACATGAGAAATGCAAAGAAACTTCATCTCTCAAAATACAGCTTAATTGATTACTTCCTCAGTTTCTGAGAACTTTATCCTTACCTTGCTATTCGTTTCTTTGAAAGATATTGGCTGTAGAGACGTCATTAACCTGGTGAGAAAGCCAATCTGACGCAGTAAAACTACACAAATCTGAAATCATGAATCTAGCATTAAACTATATGGGGTACATAGCGCAAACTAAGATAGCCATGTAAAACTTCATTAGATACAAAGATAAAGGGGTATAGCCTAATGCTATAGATTAGGTCTTTAGGAGGTGATGTTTTCACAAATCATGTCTATTACCAAGGCAACAAATTCACCCATGTTCCACTACCTCGTACATATCTTCATTTCTAATGTTTGCTGTACTTTTCAGTTACAAATTTGTATCAGGTGTCCCAATATAGACAATCTGTGTAATAGCAAATACAGTTATATTTTTTGAAAGCTTATTTATCATCACTACCGGTTGCCCATATGAACGATGGGCAGTTTAACAAACAACATCTTTCCTGGGCAGGCACCAATGGTTAACAAGTACTTGGTGCACCAATCTCTGTAAGAAACTGCCAACCTTTTCATATAAAGAGACAAGGTTTGAGCTTGGCTCGAACCAGTGACCATCAGTGATGATAGGTTACAGTGGTATACAAGTCAGCGACCGTAACGACTCGACCACAGAGGAGGACATATGTGTTAGTCAATCTACAGGATTAATGACAATTCATTAATTACTGTGGTAATAGAAAACACATGATATTCCAATCTACAACACTAAAATCAGTTCAGTATTTACCAGCGACAAACGTCAACGACAGTTCCTTATTTACCAGCGACAAACGTCAACGACAGTTCCTTATTTACCAGTGACAAACGTTAACGACAGTTCAGTATTTACCAGTGACAAACGTTAATGACAGTTCCGTATTTACCAGTGACAAACGTTAACGACAGTTCAGTAATTACCAGCGACAAACGTCAACGACAGTTCAGTATTTACCAGTGACAAACGACCATTCAGTGCTTACCAGAGTCGTGCGAAGCTGCGTAGATACATCATGTAAGCTCTCCTCCATCACCTCGGCCTGCAACACAGAATCTCTATTAACGTTCTAACAAATAACAGTTAAATCTGTGCTAGGCACAACCTCCAAATAACGACCACCTGTTCACATAAGATCCAATTTTATTCTTCCATCAAGTAGTTATGAATACATTTTAACTTGTAAACAAAGACCATATTTTGTTATTCCCACGGTTTGTTATTCACACAGGTTTCAAGTGTACGAGCGAAACTGTTAAAAACACAAAACTATAACTCCCATAAGTAGGACCTGTCTCCATGGCCTAGTGGTTAAGGGAGGGAGATGGAAGGTTCGAACATCATCAAGGGTATATTCTGTCTGACATAGCCGGTTGGTGAGCCATCAGCTAGCTAAATAATGGTTACTGATCAGCCTTGAATCCGGGCCTGCAAAGATAGAATTCTGGAAGTACTGATGTTCATAAGATGTGACTCATAAGTTGGAAATGGCTGGCCATTTAAATATGGGTGACAATATAATCACATTTATACTAACAGAACATATAGAGGAACGTGTTTAATTGAGTGAGAATTCCCCCCATGAGGACCTCTATTATTACCAGATACAGTTTCTTTGCTTGGATCCACGAGAGGACCTGTATTACATGATTCTCAGTGCACGATTTCACAGATGGCAGTTTCAGTTCCCTCGTTACCAGGGTGATAGAGAGGGCCTGGGCCTGAACCGTCTCGTCCTCACACAATCTGTTCAAATACTGACATCTAGACAATAAGCACAGCAGATGTACCTGCAAGTATTTTGGTAACAGTATAATACACTAAAAACTTAAAATTACTAGTAGTCTAATAACATAAAATAACATAAACGTGTACTATTTATTTTCATTGGTTATGGTCGCTGACTTGTATACCACTGTAAGTCTGTAATCTATCATTACTGAGTTCGAGCCCCGCTCAGACTGAGTCTCTTTATATGAAAAAGTTGGCAGTTTCTTACGGAGGTTGGTGCAGCCAGTACTGATTAAATGCTGGAGCCTGCCCAGGAAAGGTGTTGTTACACACGAATGACCACATATACGCTTTCATCCGTGCCAACGAGAGTGATTAATATAAGTTGTTAGAACTTGCTTCGCAATCGTTATTAAACATAAATAACATTTAAACAAGGTGTTGTTATGTAAACTGCTCGTCGCTCAAATAGGCAACCGGTAGCGACGTTTAATAAACTTAAATAAAAAAAAATGAAATCAGAATGTGGTTTATTGCTTCGGAGCAACCTGGAGAAACAAGACAAAACCCATCCAATCTATTGCTCATCATTCCATCTCATACACTAGGCAGAACTGAGGATCAAACACCCCAATTGTTGCAATGATGGCAAACGCTTGTGCTTATATCACTACAAATGTACATGCTTATCAAATAGCCAATTGCTAATGGCAGAAAGATACATGCTTTAAGAAAGATGTGGATCATAGCATTGATGTAAATTGGTGTGCAGGTACAAACTGGTCAGTAGTTTAATGCAATATTATGTTATATGTTATATTTCGGGTTTTACGCCTGCATCAGCACCATTTTGGGCAATATTGCCGGCGGGCAGTTTACCTAACAACACCTTTCCTGGGCAGGCTCCAGCGGTTAACCAGTACTTGGGTGCACCAACCTCCGTAAGAAACTGTCAACTTTTTCATATAAATGAGACACGGCCTGAGCAGGGCTCCGGTTTAATGCAATAAAAAACAATGTATTTTTGGAATCCATAGCTAATGTTCAGGATATGTTACACCTGGTAAGTTTGGCAATACGTTGTACAGATTTATTGACCTCTCTCAATATCTACACCAAACATGTGCTTGAAAGGATATTAAATGTTCATTAACTGTACAATGTTAACTAAGAAAACCCATTCTGGGAAATACCTTGTGGATATCCATGGCAACCTCCCGCTTGAACTTGTTAATCTGTCGTCGGAAATAAGCTTCTAGATCAAACTCTCCCTTCTTTCTGTAAGAATAAAATGAAAGATTCAATTGAATGTAGCAAAGCAAGTAATGACTATTTATTGTTATATTTCGGGTTTTACACCTGCATCAGCACCATTTTGGGCTATATCGCCGGCGGGCAGTTTACCTAACAACACCTTTCATGGGCAGGCTCCAATGGTTAACCAGTACTTGGGTGCACCAACCTCTGTAAGAAACTGGCAACTTTTTCATATAAATGAGACACGGCCTGAGCGGGGCTCGAACCTGTGACCATCAGTGATGATAGGTTACAGTGGTATACAAGTCAGCGACCGTAACCACTCGACCACGGAGGCGGGCGGAACAAAATGTACTTGAAGTTATAGGCGACCCTTGAAGTAATGACTAGCATCTAATATAGTTTCTTTGTTTTTTGTGGTTTAAAGTCGCACCAACAGCTTAGGTCATATGGCAGCATATTACAAGACAGGTGTATTCAGGTGAGTAATCGGTTTGATTACCTTTTCTTGTATATGACGGGAGCTTCTAGAGTTATTTCTACAGGTCCACTCGGTAACTGAGATTTCCTGGGACTGCTTCCATGGTGATCTAAAATAGCAGTTAAGAGTATCTATGTTAAATGTGACAGATTCAGTGGTGAACGAATTTTGCAACTGGCAATTTCAATCAACTTGTCCCAATATATAAAAATGTATATTGTATTAATACAAGATATATACATGTATCTATTATAATACATGTACCAGGTATCTATTATAATACATGTACCAGGTATCTATTATAATACATGTACCAGGTATCTATTATAATACATGTACCAGGTATCTATTATAATACATGTACCAGGTATCTATTATAATACATGTACCAGGTATTATTATAATACATGTACCAGGTATCTATTATAATACATGTACCAGGTATCTATTATAATACATGTACAGGGATCTAGTATAATACATGTACAGGTATCAGTATAATACATGTACCAGGTATCTATTATAATACATGTACCAGGTATCTATTATAATACATGTACCAGGTATCTATTATAATACATGTACCAGGTATCTATTATAATACATGTACCAGGTATCTATTATAATACATGTACCAGGTATCTATTATAATACATGTACCAGGTATCTATTATAATACATGTACCAGGTATCTATTATAATACATGTACCAGGTATCTATTATAATACATGTACCAGGTATCTATTATAATACATGTACCAGGTATCTATTATAATACATGTACCAGGTATCTATTATAATACATGTACCAGGTATCTATTATAATACATGTACCAGGTATCTATTATAATACATGTACCAGGTATCTACATGTATGTGCAAGTGATGTATTCTGTTCTTGATATGGTGTTACCATTCAGAATTTGCAAAAGCACACATATATCTGTAATGAGAGCATGACCAAGTACATGTATCAATCTACAGTGAAGTCAGATAGACCAACAGTGTTTGATAGAAAGTCACAGATGTTGTTTTTAAAACTTACTCGATTGCATCCAATGTGTGTGTGTTTTATGTTTATTTATCGTCGCTACTGGTTGCCCATAATTTATTAACGACGCCTACTGAAGAGATTACGGTAGTCATTTTAGATGTTTGGAGGATAGTGCAATGATACGGACAGAGACCCATTCCAGAGTCTCCTCTGGTTCTTTTATATACATGGTGTACAGCACCGACACGGGACCTCGGTTTAAAGTCCCACCTTGAAGACTGTTAATTTTATTAAGGTCAGACCTGCGATCTCTGGATTACCAGTCCAGCGTGTTACCACTGGACTACAGATCCGTCTGCATCCAATTCTTCCTGCACAGAATTAAAATTTGGCTTCGGTTACACCCACAACAGTACACAACAGAATGTGTCACTTTCACAAATTCAACAGACAGAGAATGCACACACAAAATGATGATTGGCAAATGCCGACAATATGTCCTTACAAATTCACATCAATCTACAGTAATTTACCATTGTTGTTATCTGTAATTATTCGATCAATGAATCATATCTAAGTTTCGGAATGAACAGATATCAAAACAAACCTTCTACATCTTCCCATTCAGCCATATCATCACTGTCACCACCCTCATCATCATCAGACAATGTTTCAACACTGTTTTCATGGTTATTGTTAGCTGTTGATGTAGACGACTGATCTGTGGAGCAACCTGGTTTTGGTCCTTCCATATGCATCAGAATAGCCATTGCATCAGATTGATCTACTGCCTTTGGCAATGCTGTTGCCATAGTTATTGGTGCTGCATTTTCTTCAACATCCATCATTTCTTCATCACTGCTCTCATTTAATAGGCTTTCATCTGGTGTGGTCATTTCTAGTCTAGTCTCAGTGATTTCTTGTTTCAGCATAGCGAGATTATCTTTTTCACCAGATTTTTTCAAAGACTTGTTATTATTAACCTTGTTAATTAGCCTAGCTCTCTGCCCAGCCCTATTGGTCAATGAGTCTTCTTTTACATTTTCACTGTGATCTTTTCTGCATCTTGTTTGTTTTCTTGATTCTCTTTTCTTCTTTGGTTTTTCAACAATGTCTTTATTTTCATTACCTGCTTCAAGATCAGTTGACTTCCTTTTACGATTATGTGTCACAGTACAAGGTATGTCTCTGTTTGTGATAATGGTTACCATTCTTTTCTGTTTCTCTTCATCATGTTCACCATTTACATTGACTTTCTGTGAATCTTTAATACTTACATTTATATCACTTGTTTTAATCTTTAGAGCTTTCCTTTTAGTTCTTTTTTTATTTTCAGGTATTTGTTTTTTTATATCCTCAGGTGATCTATAATTTACAGTTGCTACTTCAAACTCTGACTCGCTAGCAGTAGCATCCTCTGATGTCAAACTGTTTTTCAATTTTTTTATTTTGGATGAATATGAAGAACTATTGCCAGCTTTCATATTTCTCCCTCTGCTCCTAGCTCTATCAGCAGAAGCTGGGAAATACTTGGAAACATTGTCGGTAACCAGGGTAGTAGCATCAGATGGGGCACACACTTCTGCATTCTTTTTCTGTCTACGATTCTTAACCGGTGGAACAGTTCTTTTCTTTTCATCTACATCAGGAGTTTTTAGTTTTGTTCTTGACTTTGGACGAACAGTCTCAGTACATTTGTCTGTACCATTCTTTTTCATTTTAGCAAGAGAACATTTCCCTGTAACGATAATTTCACTGGTGTTATCAACAATGTCTGTCCCATGAGGTTTGGTCTTTCGTTTTGGCATTCTTTTTCTAAATGAACTGAAATTACAATACATATCAAATCATTGTATGCATAAGTTACGCGTATATATTTATTACTTTGCAATACAGTTCAGCTTAAAGCAGCATTACATCGTATGAAATAAAAGATATTTGAAAAATTCAAATTTTACGTATGGGTAGCAATGCTGCTACACATTCTAACATTATACTTTGTATACTTATGTTCAATTGGTAAACAATGTTTTTTTGCAATAAAACAAACTCAAAACCGAAAGTAGGACTTTCCGAGTCGATTGGTCACGCATTTGTTTACAACCAGAATGCACCATCCGCACTTGTTTACATTCGGAATGCATCGTCCCCATTTGTCCATAATTAAATTACTTGAGATGTTGATTCATACCTCTGTTATCTAAGTCTTTTAGGGACATGTCTACATCCCCGCGAGGGGTTCAACATTAGAGGAAGATAGATAGTCTATCATGTTCAAAATATATACGTTGTTTTCTTCATCATCTGTTGTTTCACGCATGCACGCTGTGCGTGTTTACATTTCGTGTGTTGATAAACAAATTCGAGTATACGACGATTTATATTTATTGGAATTTTATCATTTCTGAGCGACTATTTTGATTTTTGTAAACACACACACATTAGTATTTATATTTTACCCAAAACATCCTTTATTATGATGTAATACTGCTTTAACTCCTTACTCCACAATAGAACCTTGGGGCAAATGATCGGTGCTCGTTTTATCTACATACTGTTGATAAGCAATAGGCACACCATGGCAACTGTTATACGGGGAAGGTCTGAGTGGGAGGGGGTATGTGGGAGTTTACCCATAGACAATTAAAAGTGCGGACAATTTCAAGAAATAAATGTATACCCAACCGAAGACAAGGTACTCACCCATTGAGGCTTATAATATATATATATATATATATCTACTGTTTGATTATTTCGCAATCGAGCTAAAATAAATTTGTATAAACTACTATTTGATTGATGTTGCAGTGTGTTTTTGACTATTGGTTGCAACGTGGGGCTGGTAGTAGTAACGGGCAAAGAGGGGGATGTATGTATGTTCCATTAATGTCAAACTGGGAATAGCTACATTCAAAACAATATTGTCCATGTTGGTATTATGTGAAGACCAAGGGTTCTCAAAAGAGTATTCCAGGTGTGGGTATTTTATCACGCGTATGAGGCCGTAGAATGTAGAACTTTAAATCTATCTCAGTTTAATCATATTGTATTGCATTGATCAAGATATAATATACAAAACATAGGTATAACAATATAGCCTGATAATACAAATGGTTTGGGCCACAAGTTTTAACAACATTAGAAAACGGCCCAAATCTATCTCAATTTGCGGATACCAAATAACATTCTATCCGAACATTATGACAGTTAATTTTCTGGTCAATAAAAGGAACAAAGACTAAATTTGTTTACGAACACATACTAAAAGACAATGAATTCTATGTTATATCAAGCGATTTTAACAAAACCCGTATGACAAAAATACATGTTTGTAGTTTGCGGGAAATGTTACACAACATACCTTCAATCTTATTAACACAATGTAATATATGCAGCGGAAAGTGATGATTAGCGGAAAGACACTACAGTATCTAATCAAAAACAAGTCATTTGCATCTACATATCTCAATACTCAATGCTGATTGCGACTGGGAGGCGCTTGTCGGGGACAATGGTTAAACATCTCATCTGGATCGAGTTGTTCGGTTCGGGGGGGGGGTGCGAGGAGTGCATATGGTAGTGCCTACTGGTACTGTGGAATTAAGAAGTTCGGGTTCCTGGTAGGTTGTGGTCAACAATAATAACATTTATTTCCTCCAATTATAGGAGAGCACAACAGTAAATATTTACATATACAAATGTACACATTAATTACACAAGGGGCACATAATTACAGAATCAGAACTATCGAACTGTTCGACATGGTCACTGGTTCGAGCCCCGCTAAGGCCGTGTCTCATTTATATGAACAAGTTGGCAGTTTCTTACGGAGGTTGGTGCACCCAAGTACTGGTTAACCGCTGGAGCCTGCCCAGGAAATGTGTTGTTAAGTAAACTGCCCGCCGGCGATATAGCCCGAAATGGTGCTGATGCAGGCGTAAAAACCCGAAATATAACATATAACACAATCGACAGAATAGATCATGCTGTGTGCATTGTACATGACAGATACTTCTTTAATCATTAAAATAAATATATATATAACTTAACCTATATTATGAAAATCTGAATGACACTTTTTTAATTTCACGATCTGGTGATTTACTATTTTACATGGCAGGCTATTAATATAATAGTATGATTGTCTACTAATGTCAAGAATACATACCAAAGTCATGTACATTATTTATTATGTTATTATTTCTAACATTGCATGGATTCAGGAACCTAGCTGTCAATAAAACATATCATGGTGGATTTTACTTCATGATTTTAGATACGTTACGCTGTACATTGTAGATCTATATATGTTTTCAATTCAGTGGGCACCATGGGAGATTAGCCTCGCCGACTTGGTTATCTAGTCTAAACATAGAATGCACTTACTTACTTATTACTTACAAGTATATGCCACTGCCTTGTTCGTATTGTATGCTACTGGAACTATTTAGGACTGCGGTCGAGATAAGGCACACACATTGGAATACGTATCAATATCGTACTTTCTTTTATCGCATTGCTGTAGTAAGTACAACTATTAGATAGATTCACTTTATATGAAAATAAAGCAATTTTAACACGTTATTCCTAATTGTTTCCGTTGAATCGTTACATACATTAAGCTATATATATGTTTTACCACAGTAACTTGACATTTTAATAAAGGGGGGTGTCCTAGGATAGAGGTACACAACTTTGGCTTATGGATAACATTTCAAGTTCCTGTGGTTTTACCAATGCTGTTCATGCTTCAAAGCGTGGCCTCATGTGTCGATGGTTAATCTCGTATACTTCAAATCACTTGCTTCTCGCCGTTGTAGGTTCAAATCCAACAGCATGTGCCAAATTCTTTCAAGAGAGAAATCCATACAGGTGGCTTGCATGAGGTCGATCGTTCTACCCGCATGCACCACGTGACAGAAATACTGCTCGGGGGAGGGGCATCCGTTGTCTTCCCCATCCACTAACATAGAGGAGAGAAACGTAATAGCAATGGAAGCACACTCCATAAGTGGTGGCATATACAAACAATTCAACTACATGTACATGTATTATATTTTATTAAATAAAAATTCACAAAACTTAAACAATTATAAATTATTATAAAAGTATACATACAAATTTACTCCAACCGAACTTAAAAAGACATTTGTTAGACGTGATTGGTACATGTCGGGGCAAAGACTCAACTGTTGAGCGATAAATGGTTCCTGATTTGCTGTGTCTTCGGGTGGACGGACTAATATAAACTGGAAACACACGCATGCACGCACACACGCACGTCACAACAATGACTCAACGTCGAATGTTTACATAAACGTTTTCCAAAAGAAAATATAAATCCACTCAAAATTCACCACTGAAATCTAACTTTCTTTCAACTGTGCTGTGTATTCTGTATGCTCTGCAGTGAATGAGAACGTTTTCTATGCGTATGAATTGCAATTGGTTCTAATTGTGCATTGTCAGAACATTAATATACATTGTTTATATACTTACAGACCAAACATGTACGGACTACGTGTAGTAGTAACTGTTATCGCTCTCACTGCTGATAGTACTGTCGATAGTATGGATGTGAGCTATGGGTACGTCTTCATTTCACCATTTAAAAAGTACATGTGTATCCGTTTTGATGTACTGCTTGGTTGTTAGATACTCAAATGTTCCGCGTGAATATAATGCAAAAAACATAATTGGCAAGCTGCATAGCTGTCTGTCTACTTCCTTAATACAATGTACATGATAGAAAATAAATATGTTTAAATAAAAAAAACATCAACACTTAATTATAACCATTTCATATGATTACATCATATCGTTTGCTGTATTGAGAGAAATATGTACCGATGTTGAATAAGTTTAGTTAAGTACTCTCATTAAATAAATGTACTGTCAACATAATTATCTCTTTTGAGCTTTATATAATGTTTAACGTTTATGTAATGCTTAGTAGTTATGTAATCCTTAGTTATATGTAATGTTTAGTATTTATGCAATGCATAGTAGTTATGTAATATTTAGTTATATGTAATGTTTAGCATTTATGTAATGCTTAATAGTTATGTAATCCTTAGTTATATGTAATGTTTAGTATTTATGTAATGCATAGTAGTTATGTAATATTTAGCTATATGTAATGTTTAGCATTTATGTAATGCTTAATAGTTATGTAATCCTTAGTTATATGTAATGTTTAGCATTTATGTAATGCTTAGTAGTTATGTAATCTTTAGTTATATGTAATGTTTAACGTTTATGTAATGCTTAGTAGTTATGTAATCTTTAGCTATATGTAATGTTTAACGTTTATGTAATGCTTAGTAGTTATGTAATCCTTAGTTATATGTAATGTTTAGCATTTATGTAATGCTTAGTAGTTATGTAATCCTTAGTTATATGTAATGTTTAGCATTTATGTAATGCTTAGTAGTTATGTAATATTTAGTTATATGTAATGTTTAACGTTTATGTAATGCTTAGTAGTTATGTAATATTTAGTTATATGTAATGTTTAACGTTTATGTAATGCTTAGTAGTTATGTAATCTTTAGTTATATGTAATGTTTAGCATTTATGTAATGCTTAGTTAGTAGTTATGTAATCTTTAGCTATATGTAATGTTTAGCATTTATGTAAAGCTTAATTATATGTAATCCTTAATTATATGTAATGTTTAGCATTTATGTAATGCATAGTAGTTATGTAATCCTTAATTATATGTAATGTTTAGCATTTATGTAATGCTTACTTATATGTAATCCTTAATTATATGTAATGTTTAGCATTTATGTAATGCGTAGTAGTTGTGTAATCTTTAGGTATATGTAATGTTTAGTATTTATGTAATGCATAGTAGTTATGTAATGCTTAATTATATGTAATCTTTAGTTATATGTAATGTTTAGCAATTATGTAATGCATAGTAGTTATGTAATGCTTAATTATATGTAATGCTTAGCATCTATGTAATGTATAGTAGTTATGTAATCCTTAATAATATATGTAATGCTTAGCATTTATGTAATGCTTAATTATATGTAATCCGTAGTTATATGTAATGTTTAGCATTTATGTAATGCTTAGTAGTTATGTATTCTTTAGTTATATGTAATGTTTAGTATTTATACAATGTTTAGTATGTGCAAAACAATATAGTCAAACCTACACCTAACTGTTTCTATGTTGCAGTGCGTTATCACTGCTACCCTACAAAAGCACGGCACTAGGCATATTTCCGGGGTATGATTATGACGGAAACGGTGTTATCAGTGGGTATGAACTCGAATCCAACTTCGATAAATACGATGCTAATGGTACTCATTTTATTTTTAACTTTTTTATAACTACGAGTAATTCCGCAACTGGTTATTTTTTAAATTTTATTTAGGTTTATTTAACGTCGCTACCGGTTGCCCATTTGAGCGACCACTAAGGCGGTCTCCTACCGTCATCAGTGCCGATAATAAACCTTTCGTTACGTCATATCGCTGCGTGTATGTCGACATTTGTTCAGCGATGATTTGATAAACATTAGGTCATGAATATTCGGTAATATATCGTTTATAGGACTTCTTTTTATCAGAAGATAGGATAAATAGAATAGTAGGTTACTATCGTGGTAATTCAAACATTACTAATTACTGACTTGAAGCAATGTGTGTGCACACATAATATAACGTATTCTATTTTGTTATTAGGTGACGGTCAAGAATCACTTTACGAGTACAGGAGGTTTATCTGCGCAACGTCTCCGAATTTGTACCAAATATCACGCTACTTGTTTGATGAGTTTGATATGGACGGGGATCATAACCTCACGAAATCTGATTATAATGCTCTGTTTGACACGATGGACATAGACAGTAAGCTTACATATCTACTATGCATAAATAAAGTAATTCAGAAGTCTAAAACATTATTCACTGAACTTGTGTTACGGGAAAATTTAGTTTCCTGCTTACGAAAACATCACGTGATATGTAATTAATTATTATTAATACATGCTGTTAGGTGAGCCATGCAAGCACTGATAACTGATAGATGTACATATTGTGTTTAGTGTATCGACTATTTATCGTCTCATCCATGTGTTTTACTTTTATTTATCGTCGCTACCGGTTGCCCATATGAGCGACGCCTCTTGAAGAGATTAGTTATTTTGAGATTTTTGGAGGATTGTGCAATGATACAGACAGAGACCCATTCCAGAGTCTCCTCTGGTTCTTTTACGTGCACGGTGTAAAGCACCGACATGAGACCTCGGTTTAAAGTCCCATCTGAAAGACTGTTCATTGTATTAGGGTCAGACGTAGCCTACGGGTGATCGAACCTGCGATCCCTGGATTACCAGTCCAGCGTGTTACCCACTGGACTACATATCCGTCTCATCCATGTACACTAAATAAAATATATAGGATATGAGTGATGATTATATGGATTATTCTCTCAACCAATCAGAATCACTACAGGTCTTATTACACGTGTGTAGGTCTAAATATAAGAAATTATGACATGGTGTTATTACACTGCGTACAAGCAAATGTATGTGATACAATTTAATACAGATATACTTAAGCACTGACCACGGTAAATTAAATGGTCAATAAAGAATTGCAATCAGGCCCGTCGCTGGGCATACGCAAGTACGCACGTGCGTATCATTGGTCTGAGAAAATGAAAAAAAATTAAAACTCCAAAAATGAATTAAAACGCCAGGGGGGGGGGTAGTAGGGATACATAGGCGCCGTGATGTGTGGAGTGGTGGAATAATTGAGCCCATTGCAAATATGGTGCATCTCGAAATAGTTTGTGCTATTTTACGTGCTTGATTAATTGATAAGAGCAATAGTCCTGCAATTCTATGTTACAAAATGCATTGAAATGCAGGAAATTGCTTCCTCATTTCCAAAAATATCCCGGGGGGGTGGGGAGACCCCCCTAGCGTAATCGCACGCTATGTTCAATTGACAAACAAATTTGACCGTGCGTATCATCAAAATAGCTCCAGCGACGGCCCTGGCAATACACTATTATATTAAGATATCACATAAGGCCGTGGCACAAGTTGTGACCAAATATCTAAAAAAGCGCCATAATAATTGATGTTCTTCTTTTAGAAAGCGTAAATGACGTTACAAAACTACAAAAGTAAAACACTTAAACACGGTCAATTCCTTGTTGTGTATACATGTACAGACAAAATGCCGATTCATGTTAGAATATGAATTAAAACATATGGCTTTCCACATTTCCTCTTCTCTCTCCCTCGTGACGATGGATTCCAGATTAATATAAGTTGCAATAACTTGTTTCGCAATCGAGCTAAAATAAATGTGTATACACTAAACACTGAAATGAAAAAGGGCACTAGTTTAATGTGCGGATTGGGAACTATTCTAAACTAGTCATAAGAAAGGTACACGTATAGTAGCGTCATTGGCGTATATTAAAACATGCTTTGGCACACATTCTAATTAGATACGGACTTATAAACATAACATAAATTGATCAGTTTTGTTCGTTCATACTGCCTTTTCAAAAAGAACTGTTCTAAATACGTTATAATTGGTATATTCTAATAGCACATGGCGTTCGTATACATGTATGTCAGACAGTGTTATTTATATAGTGGTCTGGCATTGGTTGAAAAAGTGTAGGGATGCCCTTAAGAGTTATTGATACATGAACTGATTGGGCCTGGCTGAGTGGGTATTGTCAGCAATAGTGAAAATGACTTCTAAATATTAAAATACAATATATGAGCTGTATTTTGGAATATTTTAGAATATTTGCATACTATTTGGTGACAAATAAACAGCACATTATAAATGCAGGTGTCAGTGCAACATTCACAATCAAATTACCGCCAGAGGAGGGGGTGGGTGACTTTAGTTGGAAATAAAAAAGCCGCAATTGGCAACCCCATTGAAATTTGACATTCTCCTGTGGTTCAAAAAGTCAGTCTGTTGAAAACTACTGTCTTTTGTGCCAAACTATTTTGGCGGGATATCTAATGGTGAATCTAAATGTTATAATGGTGGCCTATGGAAATTTCAATAGCGGTGTCTGACCTGTACGTAGGTATGATAGGAAGTATATACGCGGTATATGGGTTGTAATTATAATGCCTTTTAATCTTAGTGAACGGCGAGGTGAGACCAGATGAGTTCGTCTATTTTTGGGAAAAGGTAAGTGTGCTGTTTATAATTATATGCTCAAAATATGAAATGTCCTTTCTAAGTTTTGTGTTTACATAATATTATGTTCCTTAAAATTCACGTCAGTAGATGCCAACTCACATATCTAAATAGAGGAATAATGCGAAATTGTCTGGCTTTATTAAAATATTCATTACATGAAATTGCAGTTAATTTTCTTTTGATATAATTATTCAAACCACACACTTGCATACTATGTTAGTACAGCTTGCCTTATTTGATCAGCCATGAACAACTCCAGCAAGAACATATCTTTGTCAGCATGATTTCAGCATTATAGCATAATGTAATCGTGGAATGAACCTGGTCACGGCACCATTAATCCACCGTTTCTTACAATTACAATTGTAACATGTAGGTTGTTGTATCCGGCAATACGACGGACACAATTTACATATACTATCTATTCGTTTTCCATTTGAATTGATAGTGTAAGTAGATTAATTCCACCACTAACTTGTCTTCAAGGTGCTCCCGATGTACGAAACTGTTGGACAGTATGAACAACCCGTATTGCAAGGGCATTCAGCTTGTCATTGATGATATATCATTATATCTATGTTCTAGTGTGTTCTATCCAATACAAAACAAACTGTTATTCCTTGCTTACTAATCATTCTCCTACTGTAGACATTGACTGTCATATTATTAACTAGAGAACAGCACTCAGATAGATGCAAACATGCTGACATCATGTCCACATGCCTTGACAGAGTACTCCCAAAATCGCACTCAGGACCAACTTCTATATACATATATCCACACGGTTTCATCAAAATTCATCCACAACTTTCCATGCAAACACCCAGACACACGCAGTCAACAACAATAACCCTCGTTCCTGACAGGTTATATATATAAGTTGGCAGTTTCTTATGGAGGTTGGTGCACCAAGTACTGGTTAACCGCTGGAGCCTGCCCAAGGTGTTGCTATGTAAACTGTCCGTTGCTCATATGGTCAACCGGTAGCGACATTAAATAAGCTTAAATACAAACAATAACCGTCTTCAGAAAGAAGATTTCGACAGGCATGTCGTGAAAGGTCAGACTATAGAATTTGACAGGCATGTCGTGAAAGGTCAGACTATAGATTTTGACAGGCATGTCGTGAAAGGTCAGACTATAGATTTTGACAGGCATGTCGTGAAAGGTCAGACTATAGATTTTGACAGGCATGTCGTGAAAGGTCAGACTATAGATTTTGACAGGCATGTCGTGAAATGTCAGACTATAGATTTTGACAGGCATGTCGTGAAAGGTCAGACTACATGATGTTCCAGTAAGCATAGTGTCAGTCATGTTGTAATTATCGGATATTGTGTTGGTCTTATAACCTCCCGATTATTGGTAATTTTAATTGAATATTGAAGTGCATTTCTGGTGCAACTTGCAAACATCTGTTTGAACGAGTTTATGGATGCTCTATTTTACTATCAGATAACAATACAGGTATATAGATGCACTCTAACTGGGAAATATTGTAAACACCGCAGATGTATGTAACCAATCAAACATCCAAAACTATGTTATACGTCATTCATGTTTTCCAATAAATATTACTTAACCCTTTGCATGCTAGTGGCAGCTAAACTTACTTTTGTAAACAACATAGATCCAGATCAGACAGCACATAACATGCCGTCTGCTGGTCAGGCTTTATACTGTTTGCTATTCGGATATAGTGGAGCTAAAACAATTGGCTGAATAGCAAGCAAACAACATAGATCATGAACAGACGCGATGTTATGCCGATCTGGATCTATGATGTTTGAAAATGTGACTTTATTTACTCAGCATGCAAAGGGTTAAACCAAATATCCAAAGTTTGACTATTGTCTAAGTACACACTCGTGTAACCAGTCCCAGTACCGGAAAGTTGTCAATATATCCATTTTGTTGTGGCGCGGCTCATATAATTATGACGTCGGGGCGTGGGGGGGGGGGGGGAGACAACTCAAGAGAGAAACTTTCAAAATCTTAACAGTATACAATAGTGAACACGAACATTGAATATCTGCATATAAATATTTATTATAAACTATAAAATACACTGCTAAATTGCATTAACAGGAACTATCACAGAGCTAGAGCCAAGATATATGGTTGAGAATGTTTAATGACAGAAACAGTGATACAAACATGGATAAACATAACAAAACAACAGATCATGAAACGCAAAATCACATGGAATTCAATTTACTCTCTTTAAATATCACAATTGAAACGAATTGTATTACATTTGGTAACATTTCATGAATTCCCATACAACTTAGTGAGAAAAACACGATTCAATGAAAGGATATTTATTGGGGTCGATTACAAAAATACAACAACTTGAAAATATAGTCTTGTAAGGAAAAATACTAGAAAACAAATTAATAAAGTAACACATTCTGTGTTTAATTAGTCATATTTGGATTCTATTAATTTCTTCCTGGATACGTGGAAGTAGTTGAACTGTATTTTAAGTATATATTAAGTGCTTAATTAGTCATATTTGGATTCTATTAATTTTATCCTGGATACGTGAAAGTAGTTGAACTGTATTTTAAGTATATATTAAGTGCTTAATTACCGGTAGTCATATTTGGATTCTATTAATTTCATCCTGGATACGTGAAAGTAGTTGAACTGTATTTTAAGTATATATTAAGTGTTTAATTAGTCATATTTTGATTCTATTAATTTCTTCCTGGATACGTGGAAGTAGTTGAACTGCAATTTAAGTATAATATTGTTTGGGTGTATTTCTGAATGTCTTACATAGTAGAAATGAATTGGTGTATAATGATCGTGCATCATGTACATGTAGTTTGTTAATTCAATCATGAATCCAGTCGTATATATGCCTAGTATAGATTATGCCATCAAAATTTGGATTATGTCAATACAATGCATTGTTCTTTTGGTAGTTTATACAGAATAATGTACAATTACATTTATACATAACATAAAATATTCCATTTTTCCATAGATTTTGTTTTGTCTTTGGTGTTTAACGCCAACAGCTTAGGTCATATGGCGGTTCTCCAGATGGTGTTGGTGGGAAAGACCCAGAGTGTCCATCTGAGCAGTATTTCCGGCAACGAGAGGCACCCGGGTAGAACCATCCGGACACTTTCCTCGCATTCCTCCAAGGAAAGAATTCGACTATAGTATTCAAACATACGAGCATTAAGCACTCGGCTACCTTTTCACATAGCAATTTTCAAGTAAATTATTTTGTTATGTTTGTTTATAGATCATAAGTTACACAATCTGGATTGGAATATATATTAATATAGTGTGCCTTCAAAGTAAAGTATTCAAACCATTGGAATATTACACTACTATCTAGATAGGAAATTTACAGGTAATGTGGTGTATTATTTAAATGTAAATAATTATGTTTTTCTATAATGTACATTAATTATTATTAATAATATAGTCATTGAAAAGTAGCTTTTATCACACAAACAAAAAGTTTAAATATAATTCGACCATATAATGTGATAACAAATATCTTCTAAACACGCCATTTGCAAGATAGTCTAATACGCAGCATGGTATAAAAATATTGCCACAATGTCTATGTTATATAATAACTATATTGACTCTGAAATAGTTTGATTTAAATTTTATGAAATGATAAACTGCAATAGCAACAAGGTCATGGATAAATACTGTCGTGTATACATACTCTCCGGCTATTTGAAATTGTGCAATACAATATTAGACATTAGCGGTAACAAAATCTAAACATTTCACAGGCACTGAAAACATACTCTTAATAAATAAACGGATAAATACCTCATTAGACACAGATGGCTAATGTAATGTTGGACTACATAAAAAATTAGACATTTCCGCATAATCTAACCCAGAACTATGTCACACTGAAATGGTGTATAAGTGTGTGTTTTAAGTCAAACGTTCCATTTAAATTCCACGTTGCCTATTCTCTCTCCCTCGTGGCGTTGGATTCCATTAGGAATGAGGTCTCGAGAGTAATTAATATCAGTTGAAATAACTTGTTTCGCAATCGAGCTAAAATAAATTTGTATAAACTAAGTCAAACGGATCCAATAATTATGTAAAATATTGGTACTGTCTTCAGCGCTCACAGTCCAATATTTTACATATTGGATCGTTTTCGTCATATATCATATACATGTACCGGTACATAATAATACAATAATCCTGTCACAGACTCACAAGTACCCAATCGCATATTACATTTGACATTTAGTATCAAATATAAGACAATATAGGCAATGAAAAGCCGAGCATTTAATACAGATAAATGTTATATGAAATTATTCATTATTTCTGTTGAGCAATATAATTTAGCACACCGATAAGACAAATATATGCTGAATCAATGGTGCTGAATTATGTCATTTATTTTCTGCTTTTCAATGAAATAAATTATATAGAAATTTATCAGCGAAATAAAATGTGATATTCTACTGATTGAAAGCAATGGAATAACACATTTTATTTCTCACAACTTTGCACGTATGGTACCTAACAACTGCATGTTGAAATGGTTTAACACAAACGTTTTCGGCCTAAGTTGTCAGTGATTTCATCTCTATTGACGTCATTTATTGCAGTCTGCACGTGACGTTCTATAAGTGACGTTCTATAAGTGACGTTCTATAAGACCAAACAAACTAAGAGAAAGTTTTCAGTTTGTTGACATTGTGCTTATCGTGCTTGTTGGAGATGTATATGTCTCTAATTCACAGTCATTCTACTCCACATCAGCCACCACAACCACCACCACACCCACCACCACACCCACCCCCACATCCTCCCCCACAACCACCCCCTCCACCGCATCCACCACCACCACCACAACCCCCACCGCCACCACAACCACCACAGCCTCCTCCACACCCGCCACCATCACCACCATCTGCACCACCGCCACATGCACTACCATCACAGCCAGCATCACCACCATCTGCATCACCACCAGGAAGATCTCCCCAATCACCTTCATACTCCATTGCACCACCTCCACCGCCGCCACACATGGCGCATATATGGGCACCATAGTAACTATGCATGTAGTAATTCGATGGTGTTGCCCATAGTAGGCCAGCAGCCATTATAAACGCCATGTCATCCGATGGAACCGTTGTTATAGAACGACTCCCTCGTGATGTTACGCTTGGTTTCACCTGCTGCCCCTCTACCCAGCCCTTTGGTCTTGGAACACATAGCACATGCAAAAGGGAGACGGAAAACGCTATGGCAATACTTTCGGCTACTTCATTAGTTGCCGAGTCAATGGACAGGACTCCCTTCATCAAGTCGATTTGAGCAGATTCTATAGTAAACATGTAGTCCTGTCGCAGGTATCCAAGCTCAACAGTAGTAATTCTGCCAGTAGAAAACTTGTAGAACTTCAGAAACAGTGTCCCAGGGCTACCCCGCACTCCTCGTTTTCCTGTAAAACCAATTATATATATACGATATATACTCTTAAAAATTTAAAGTTAACGATTGCGAAGCAAGTACTAACAACTTATATTAATCACTCTCGTTGGCGCCGATGAACGCATATATGGGGTCATTCGTGTGGGAGGAAACCGGAGTACCCGGAGATAACCCACTTGTCTGATCTGGCGAAAACCGTATCATCTCACATACCTCATGGCCCGAGGATCGAACCCGGGTTGCATTGGTGAGAAGCGAGTGCGCTAACCACTGCGCTAATCGGACAGCCTATATACTCTACTATATGAAAACCATATCATCTCGCATATTTCCTGGCCCGAGGATCGAACCCGGGTTACATTGGTGAGAAGTGAGTGCGCTAATCGGACAGCCTATATACTCTACTATATATATACTCTACTGGTTATGTACTTTTAATCAGGTTCTAAATTACAGGCATATATGTAAATTGTGTTGGTTACCAATCTGATAACATGATAACATTATGTATCATTTACCCATTGCAATGTTCAGTAACTTAAACAGGAAAACCATAAAATATATTTCAAAGTTTGTGAAAGACTAACATAAAGAAACAAAGGCAATGTCTAATGTCTTCTCCATTACATGGAGATATAATTGTAAGGTTCAATATATTGCTACACCAATGTATGTCAGATTATGAATATCTGTATCCTCTTCAAATAATTGGAGCTTATACAAATTTATTTTGGCTCGACTGAGAAAAGCAAGTTCACGTTCTTACAATATTAGTTTATTAGGTACACGTCCGAGTTACAGTCGTTTACTTTAAATGTCCGATTAGCGCAGTGGTTACCGTGCTCGCTTCTCACCAATGCAACCCGAGTACGATCTTTGGAACGGGTAGTATGTGAGATGGTAGATGCCAGATAGGACAGGTGGGTTTTCTCCGGGTACTCCGGTTTCCTCCCACACTAAAGACCACATATACGCTTCCATCCGCACCAATGAGAATGATTAATATAAGTTGCTAAAACTTGCTTCGCAATCGTTTGTAACATAAATAAAGTTTAAAGTTTAAACTTTAGTTTACTTTAAATCACATCTATCTCACGGCTGTAGGTTAGAATCCCACTGTGCTGTGTCAAATTAATTTCATGTGATGAAGCTTTGATATCTAATTGGGTTACCGAAGGTCGGTGGTTCTATCCGTGTTCTTACAACTTATATTAATTACTCTCGAGACCGAGACCTCATTCCTGATGGAATCTATAGCCATGAGCGACAGAGAAGAGTCAATGTGGAATTTAAATGCCTTGTCTAAGGGAACAATCGTAACTGCTACAGTTGGGATCGAATTCCGGACCTTTCACACCTGAAGCGAACACGCTATCACTGCGCTATCAGGACTTGCACAAATAACTGGAATTGCAGAACCTACAAAATATGAGAAGATATAATAATTAAATACATACGTTTAGTTCCAGCAACACCCCTTTTGAATCCTTTCCAATGTCCTGTGATAATCCCCCAATCACCTTCATTGTTCTTCAGAAGTACTGCCCTCTCTCCTTGTTTTGGATTCAGAGTTATCTCATCTTTGCTTACCTGAAAGGAAATATCTTATTTCATATCCGTGCATCATATGTAGACATCACTGTGCGTGCGTGCGTGCGTGCGTGCGTGCGTGCGTGCGTGCGTGCGTGCGTGCGTGCGTGCGTGCGTGCGTGCGTGCGTGCATGTATATATGTATGTTCCATTAATGTCAAACCCCTTGCTGGGATCTAGACAAGTTTTCCTGGGCAGGCTTAGGAGACCTAAGCGGTTAATCAGTATTAAGCAATGTGTGTATTAAGGTACCTTGCTCAATGACACTACATACCTGGCCTGACCAAGTATCGTACCTAGGACCGTTCGATTCCAAATCCGACACTCTACCACTGGACCACGGATGCCACTATAGCGATATAACTCTTGAGTACATAATCAAAGGGGGATACAGAACGACATGCAACCTTCGATATGTATGTATATATATGGTCATAATCACAAGACACTGTGGTGTCGCACACAAGAGCCAGGTACATCTCATAACTATAAATATCAAAGTTTGCCATAAGGGAACAATGAGAGACGTCAGTCAGTTACTTCCCCTGAATACTCCATAAAATAGTTTGCAGGTCTTCTAAAGTGCTTTCCTCTATTTTAATCATTGTTTCCTTTGCACAACATGCTATGAATTTTCATCCAATTTCGCATCTTTTAATTATTACTATATCTCAACATAAATCCTACAGTAAACCAAATGCTTACTTTACTGTACAAAATTGTTATTAAATAATTTCTAGTAAGACATGATTTTGATAAAATCACATTTATCTGGCGACGACCGTACCATCTCACATACTTCCCGTTCCAAGGATCGAACTCGGGTTGCATTGGTGAGAAGCGAGCACGCTAATCACTGCGCTAATCAGACATTTAAAGTAAACGACTGTAACTCGGAAGTAAACTAATATTGTAAGAACGTGAAGTTGCTTTTCGCAGTCGAGCTGAAATAAATTTGGACAAAAAGTAAATGTTTACCTGTGTAGGCAACGGAAGTTGATCAGATGCTATGAGATGCCCGATGACGGACATACTGTCGTGGTAGTACACCTGTACAACGGACATCATCAGCGGCTGGCTGTGAATCGTCCTCACTGTGAACTCTGTGTTGCCAAGGTGATTCTTCAATCTAAACAAGCAATAGTACATATACAGTATAACATGCAACAATATACCAGTCATATACAGTATAAAATGCAACAATATACCAGCCATATACAGTATAACATGCAACAATATACCAGTCATATACAGTATAACATGCAACAATATACCAGCCATATACAGTATAAAATGCTACAATATACCAGTCATATACAGTATAAAATGCAACAATATACCAGTCATATACAGTATAACATGCAACACTATACCAGCCATATACAGTATAAAATGCAACAATATACCAGTCATATACAGTATAACATGCTACAATATACCAGTCATATACAGTATAACATGCAACAATATACCAGTCATATACAGTATAACATGCTACAATATACCAGTCATATACAGTATAACATGCAACAATATACCAGTCATATACAGTATAACATGCAACAATATACCAGCCATATACAGTATAAAATGCTACAATATACCAGTCATATACAGTATAACATGCTACAATATACCATTCATATACAGTATAACATGCAACAATATACCAGCCATATACAGTATAAAATGCTACAATATACCAGTCATATACAGTATAAAATGCAACAATATACCAGTCATATACAGTATAAAATGCTACAATATACCAGTCATATACAGTACAAAATGCAACAATATATACGATTATTTAGAGCGGACACAATACTTATATAGCATATATTAAACAGGTATTAAATGACAGATGCTTATTTAACATTAGTTCCCTCCATTACTTTCCTCGCTAAACTTCCTTTTAACACATTCTCCTTCACAATACCTACATAAACAACATGTATTAAAGCACAGTAGTCGGAACGGAATAAAGTGTATATACACATTTTATAGAAGGGTGGGGCTCCTAGGATAATGTATTCCTTTGTTCGTTCGGGCTTTACACCTCCATCAGCACCATTTTGGGATATATCGCCGGCAGGCAGTTTAACTAATAGCACCTTTCCTGGGCAAGCTCCAGCGGTTAACCAGTACTTGGGTTACCACCAACCTCCGTAAGAAACTGCCAACTTTTTCATATAACTGAGACACACCCTGGGAGAGGCTTGACCCCGTGACCATCAGTGATGATACGAGTCAGCGACCTTAACAACTCGACCACGGAGGCGGGAGGATATAAGTATAGTGATATAACCATGCTCTACCAGTTCGTACTAGCAGAAAATGGGAGACAAAGGGGAAATATGAAATGTAATAGGTGACGACGACCAATCCATCTCACATACATCCCGTTTCGGCTTAGATCATTGACCCAATGTGGTCCACGTGTTACATAACTTGTTAACTGTTAAGCTAATCAGAAACAAATGAATTTCACTATTGTATTCATATCTCATTATGTGTTTGTTTATTTGTTTTGGGAGTTTAAAAGTCACACAAACAGCTTTGGTCATTTGGCGATTCTCCAGTTAGTAGTTGTGGAGGAAGACCTCGGTGGCCCTTTGAGAAATATTGCCGACACGGACAGGTACCCTGGTAGCACCACCGACCTACCGCAAGCCAGCTGGATACTTTCCTCACATAAAATAATTCGACCCCCCACAGTGAGATTCGAACCTGCAGAGCTGAGGAGCAAATTATTTGAAGGCAACGACCGTAATTACTCGGCCACGGGACACCGGATGACCTTTAAAAGCATGGAACGAGCATGTAAACAGTTTAAAAGGTTAGTAAAAACAACTTGTTAAAACAAGGGAGAGTACCTCTACATTAATAGTATGCTCTGAAGAACAAGGGAGAATATCCATACATTAATAGTCTGCTCTGAAGAACAGGGGAGAGTATTCATACATTAATAGTATGCTTTATACATTAATAGTACGCTCTGGAGAACAAGGGAGATTATCCATACATTAATAGTCTGCTCTGAAGAACAGGGGAGAGTATTCATACATTATGGTATTCTCTGAAGAACAAGGGAGAATATCCATACATTAATAGTCTGCTCTGAAGAACAGGGGAGAGTATTCATACATTAATGGTATTCTCTGAAGAACAAGGGAGAATGTCCATACATTAATAGTCTGCTCTGAAGAACAAGGGAGAGTATTCATACATTACTAGTACGCTCTGAAGAACAAGGGAGATTATCCATACATTAATAGTTTGCTCTGAAGAACAGGGGAGAGTATTCATACATTATGGTATTCTCTGAAGAACAAGGGAGAATATCCATACATTAATAGTCTGCTCTGAAGAACAAGGGAGAGTATTCATACATTAATAGTATGCTCTGAAGAACAAGGGAGATTATCCATACATTAATAGTCTGCTCTGAAGAACAGGGGAGAGTATTCATACATTAATGGTATGCCCTGAAGAACAAGGGAGAGGATCCATACATTAATGGTATGCTCTGGGGAACTAGGGAGAGTATTCATACATTAATGGTATGCCCTGAAGAACAAGGGAGAGGATCCATACATTAATGGTATGCTCTGGGGAACTAGGGAGATTATTCATACATCAAAAGTATGCACTGAAGAACAAGGGAGAGTATCCATACATTAATAGTACGCTCTGAAGAACAAGGGAGAGTATCCATACATTAATAGTACGCTCTGAAGAACAAGGGAGAGTATCCATACATTAATAGTACGCTCTGAAGAACAAGGGAGAGTATCCATACATTAATAGTACGCTCTGAAGAAATAACATGCAAACTGCATTACATACGTTCGCAATGATATAAAATCTTACACTCACCTGTGAGAGGCAACTTGACAGTGATTATCTGTACCTGGCGGTAGTCTCTCTAGCGATACTGGTCCCCATAGCTGTTGAACGTTCTCTGGAATTACAGCAACTTCGTATTTACCCTGGTCAAGAAACAACAATGCACGTCCTCTTTTAGGTGGAGCGAACTGTCCTTGGATATCTAATGGAATGTTTGCACCTAGCGGGATCTGTGCATTGATCCGCCCACCAGTGGCTGCATTTGCACTGGATTCCACTTGAGGCAACAGGTTAATTACATTTGAACCCACGTCTGTCTTAGATCCACAACAGCCCCAGCCCACCTGCTCTTGTAACCAAAATGTTATATTATTAGAGGTTTTCGTGTCAAACTGAAAATGGCCGACACCCTTCCACGTAAGGGTTGTTGCTAGCGGAGTTGCATCCTTCGGGCGATTCACAGCGAACCATTTGTCAATAGTTTTATTACCCGCTGAACTGAATCCCGATAGTTTGATTTTCTTGTACCTGTTGGGATTTTCGGATGGGAGTGTTAGAGTTAATTGTTCCAGGGTGATTATACTGTTCTTGGTGCAGAAGCCATATGTTTCCTCCGAGCTGATTTTGTAGAGGAATCCGGCTGGAGGGTTACCACGGTACATCGCACCAAATAAGGAAAACGACTCGTTGTAGTTGTTCTTCCAGTGTTGTCTGGTTTTCTTGTCGGCGATGTGTAACTTTGATCCTTCACTACGATCATTCGTAGAGTCGTCGTGATTAAATAAGTTACCGATAATTCTCACCATATCCTGCGTGTATATGAGAGGATTGACTTGATGAGAGTGCCACATCAGATCTATGTCGTAGCATGGTACGAGGAAGTCATTAGGTAGTTGTGACTTGAGGTAAATGAATTGCTTATACCTGAGAAGCGAGTTGTCGAGGTATTTCTTGTCTCGATAATGCGGAAGTGACACTTGGTAATAGAACACGCTCTGTCGTTGCGCCGCAGAGATAATATCGTATGAAATCTTGGATTTGTGGCTCTCAACCGCATTAATGTCGTACGGGGCACTTAAATCAACGAAGAATGGTTCATGGTCACCCTCATATTTCTGCGACCAATATCTCTGTGCTTCTTGCTGCTTGTCTTGGAATAGTTTCACACTCCGAAGCGTGTGGTTGACAGTCACCCCAACAGTAGCAGCGCAGTCACGTTCGTAAGCCCTTGGCGATAACATATGACAATGCCAAACCCACTCAATGTCCAGTGGAGCTGCTAGACATTGCTTAAGGTGGTCAGCAGCTAAAGGAAGCCAGTATTTCTCATATCTATATATAGCTCGCTTCAAGATATATGGTTTCTTTAAGTCCGCTACATTATCAACTGCTTTGAGAAAGGCGATGTGGTGGAAAGACTGGTCACGAAGATCGGTTCCAAAATGTAACCTGCGGGCCGCTTGCTTGGACATTGTCGGTCAGCTTTAAAGATAAAAAATATAATAATTATGTTTTTCTAAGTGCATATGACAAAATGTACATTTTGTTGGTCATGGGGCAAACAATGAACCTTAGAGCATGTAGTTTATACATTAAAGTACCTTTGTAGTGCCGCATATAATGCACGACCGTGAGCACATGCACACTACACACAATTTATGTGTAATGTTGACTGTGACCGTGAGGGTTATGTAATAATTAAATGGAATACATGTACACAAAAGGAAATATGTTAGTTTAAATTCTGTTTTAAATATTTCACGTTGCCGCAATTTTCTTTCATATAAAATATTTCTTTATTCAAGCATACATATATATGTCTAGAGTTCAAAGAACATATCATCCAATCATTTATTAAAAGAATAAACTACATAATGGATTTAGAGATATTTGTTCATCTGTAATTTTCATTTACACGTAATGATATGATATACATGTAGTAAGAAACCGTTGTCTCTGGTGCGGGCCGCTGTCTAATGTTGTTAAAACTTGTGGCCCAAACCATTTGCATGTTCATATTATGTATTTTATCTGTTTATGCATGACATATATAATAATGATTATGATCGCTTCAGGTGCGAAAGGTCCGGAGTTCGAGCCCCACTGGAGCCGTTACGATTGTGCCCTTAGGCAAGGCATTTAAATTCCACATTGCCACTTCTCTCTCCCTCGTGGCGATGGATTACATCAGGAATGAGGTCTCGAGAGTGATTTATATAAGTGCCTCTTCTCTCTCCCTCGTGGCGATGGATTACATCAGGAATGAGGTCTCGAGAGTGATTTATATAAGTTGAAATAACTTGTTTCGCAATCGAGCTAAAATAAATTTGTATAATAAAAATAAATAAATAATGATTTGCATCAAAATATGATTAAACTAAAACCTTTCATGGCGCTAATAGTACCTATTCTTAACATACAGTCACGAACATATCTGTCATTTCTTGGTTGAACATATTTAAATCCTGCAAATTGAAATATCAACTGGTCAAAGGAACAAATGCAACCTGCAATATTTAATACTTTTGAAATTGATTTGGTAATGGCACCGGTTTGCTGAGAATGAGTGTACATGCGGTGATTTTCAACGCAAAACACAGGCTGAGAGTGTCCCGCAAGACAAGCCAGCGCATTAGAGGCACTATCAGACGGATATGTAGTCCAGTGGTAACACGCTGGACTGGTAATCCAGGGATCGCAGGTTTGATCCCCCGTCTGACCCTAATAAAAGTAACAGTCTTTCAGATGGGACGTTAAACCGATGTCTCGTGTCGGTGCTTTACACCGTGCACGTAAAAGAACCAGAGGAGACTCTGGAATGGGTCTCTCTCTCTGCATCATTGCACTATCCTCCAAACATCTAAAATGACTAATCTCTTCAGGAGGCGTCGCTCATATGGGCAACCGGTAGCGGCGATAAATAAACGTAAAACACACACACGCATTAGCTATGCCTATGCATGATGGCTCTGTGGTGTTTGTAAAAGCACCTTTAGCTGTAATCCAAAACATAAAAGTTATGATCACATCATTGTCATTCCTTGCGTGGACAAACGTCAGGGGAGGTAACTAGAGCCGGGTTACGTTAGTTGTGATTGGCAAGTTAAGGGTTAATCGCTCTCGTGATCCCATCCTGATAGAACACATGTACATCGCCATGAGGGAGAGAGAAGAGTCAATGTGGAATTTAAATTCCTTGCCTATGGGCACAATGGGTGATAATACGAAGGTTTGACTGTATTATATATGGGCGCGGTGGTTAGATTAGATGCACAGACAGCATGCTTGTTCAAGTATCGTTAATGATCCACTCCATTCCTCGTTACTCTTGTCATAATCATTCACGAATAGCTAGAACACTGTTGAACTTATGTATAACAAACTGACGTAAACCACGCGCATAATGTCTGGCATAGTATAGCCCTAGTCGAAATAATGCACGTGTAAGACATTGAAATACGTTTCTGGGGCGGCATTGTTCCATGGTATTTGACTAAATCAATCCTTGGCCGGAATGATTCTTATTGTACAATATTAATGTATTTCACGTATGTGATCACAGACGATTGGTGTCGGACAAATGGTTTCGGGGGGGGGGGGGGGGTCCAAACCAAAATAACTAAAATCACTATAATATACTATAGACTTGACACTATACATACGTGTTTTTGAGCCATTCCAATCATGTTGAAAAATGACACCCCACGTATTATTTGGTGAATATTGGTACACACACGCTTACAGAGATCGGAGAGTTGAGTAGTTGGTGTTACCCAGGTAACGTATACACGTGGTCAACACTTCACAACAACAGACCTCCCTCCCAATAATAATAAGATAATGATTGATGGTGAGTAGTGTAAAACTTGATGTGAAGATGTGGTGGGGGTTGGGGGCGGGGTTATGTGGTGGGGGTTGGAGGCGGGGTTATGTGGTGGGGGTTGGGGCGGGGTTATGTGGTGGGGTTGGGGCGGGGTTATGTGGTGGGGGTTGGGGGCGGGGTTATGTGGTGGGGGTTGTGGGCGCGGTATTTAGTGAAAACGAAATCTATTTTAAAATGTGGAACACATATAAATTGACAACCAAATAGGGGCCGGTGGGAGGTAAAAATAACGACCCACTAGACCCGCCACTGACATACAGAAAGAAACGTTCATGTATTCAACAGTTATTCAATCATATTACTATACCTCTGATGGTTAAAGTCCTAAATATAACATGTTAATCTGCACTAGAACCCCTAAATATAACAGGTCTATCTGCACTCACTCACTCAATGCACTATCATCTTAAACCGTTAAACATAACAGGTCTATCTGCACTCACTCTATGCACTATCATCTTAAACCCCTAAATATAACAGGTCTATCTGCACTCACTCTATGCACTATCATCTTAAACCCCTAAATATAACAGGTCTATCTGCACTCACTCTATGCACTATCATCTTAAACCCCTAAATATAACAGGTATATCTGCACTCACTCACTCACTCACTCACTCACTCACTCACTCACTCACTCACTCACTCACTCACTCACTCACTCACTCACTCACTCACTCACTCACTCACTCACTCACTCACTCACTCACTCACTCACTCACTCACTCACTCACTCACTCACTCACTCACTCACTCACTCACTCACGCACTCACTCACTCACTCACTCACTCACTCACTCACTCACTCAATGCACTATCATCTTAAACGCTTAAATATAACAGGTCTATCTGCACTCACTCTATGCACTATCATCTTACATCCCTAAATATAACAGGTCTATTTGCACTCACTCTATGCACTATCGGCTTAAACCCCTAAATATAACAGGTCTATCTGCATTCACTCTATGCACTATCATCCCTAAATATAACAGGTCTATTTGCACTCACTCTATGCACTATCATCTTAAATCCCTAAATATAACAGGTCTATGTGCACTCACTCTATGCACTATCATCCCTAAATATAACAGGTCTATTTGCACTCACTCTATGCACTATCATCTTAAACCCCTAAATATAACAGGTCTATTTGCACTCACTCTATGCACTATCATCTTAAACCCCTAAATATAACAGGTCTATTTGCACTCACTCTATGCACTATCATCTTAAATCCCTAAATATAACAGGTCTATCTGCACTCACTCTATGCACTATCATCTTAAATCCCTAAATATAACAGGTCTATTTGCACTCACTCTATGCACTATCGGCTTAACCCCCTAAATATAACAGGTATATCTGCACTCTATGCACTATCGGTTTCAACCCCTAAATATAACAGGTATATCTGCACTCTATGCACTATCGGCTTAAACACCTAAATATAACAGGTATATATGCACTCACTCTATGCACTATCGGCTTAAACCGCTAAATATAACAGGTCTATCTGCACACTCACTCACTCAATGCACTATCATCTTAAACGCTTAAATATAACAGGTATATCTATACTCTATGCACTATCAACTTAAACCCCTAAATATAGCAGGTCTATCTGCACTACTCTATGTACTATCGGCTTAAACCGCTAAATATAACAGGTATATCTGCACTCTATGCACTATCAACTTAAACCCCTAAATATAGCAGGTCTATCTGCACTACTCTATGTACTATCGGCTTAAACCGCTAAATATAACAGGTCTATCTGCACTCACTCACTCACTCACTCACTCACTCACTCACTCACTCACTCACTCACTCACTCACTCACTCACTCACTCACTCACTCACTCACTCACTCACTCACTCACTCACTCACTCACTCACTCACTCACTCACTCACTCACTCACTCACTCACTCACTCACTCAATGCACTATCAACTTAAACCCCTAACTATAACAGGTCTATCTGCACTATCGGCTTAAACCCCTAAATATAACAGGTCTATCTGCACTCACTCTATGCACTATCGGCTTAAACCCCTAAATATAACAGGTCTATCTGCACTCACTCTATGCACTATCGGCTTAAACCGCTAAATATAACAGGTCTATCGGCATTCTATGCACTATCGGCTTAAACCCCTAAATATAGCAGGTCTATCTGCACTCACTCTATGCACTATCGTCTTAAACCGCTACATATAGCAGGTATATCTGCATTATATACACTATCTAATTTACAGGCCTATTCGTCGAGAAGAAGTCATTCTTGCCCGTCTCAGGATTGGTCATTCTCGAATATCACATTCATGGCTGTTGTCACGAGATGATGCACCAGAATGTATCCCATGCAATACTCTATACACGGTGGAGCATATCTTAATACACTGTGTTGACCTTCAACCAATCCGGTTGCAGTACTACAATGTGGACAACATTAAAAAACAGAGTAGAGTCCATCATATCATTTATCAAGGCAATAGGAATTTACAATAAGCTGTGATATCAATTGTTAATCATGCCTTTGTAGTAATCATTCATTCATATATTACCTGTAATTAATCTTACGTCTTTATAACTTCTTAGTATTAATTTTTACGTAATACATATACTTATATAGAATTTTATTTCATACACTCGACAATAAACATAACTTTAATGCGCGCTACATGACCTTAGATGTCGATGCGCTGTAAAACACCATTCATTCATTACACTATCGGCTTAAACCCCTAAATATAGCAGGTATGTCTGCATTATATACACTATCGTCTTAAACCGCTAAATACAACAGGTATATCTGCATTATATGCACTATCGGTTTATACCGCTAAATATAACAGGTATATCTACACTGAAGTTATCATTCTTATTGGGACAATTCATTAAAATAGACTTTTATCACATCTCTTCGTCTTATACAGAGTGCAACCCCTTACACGGGCTACCAACGACATCCACGACACCTTCAACTAATACCACTCTCAACAAACGACGTACACATTCCACAAAAAACACAGCTATTATCAACAACAACTTCTAACCCACATCACTCGCACACGCTGAGAAACAGGTATATCTGCACTCTATGCACTATCGGCTTAAACCCCTAAATATAACAGGTATATCTGCACTCTATGCACTATCGGCTTAAACACCTAAATATAGCAGGTCTATCTGCACTCTATGCACTATCGGTTTATACCGCTAAATATAACAGGTATATCTGCACTCTATGCACTATCGGCTTAAACCCCTAAATATAACAGGTATATCTGCACTCTATGCACTATCGGCTTAAACACCTAAATATAGCAGGTCTATCTGCACTCTATGCACTATCGGTTTATACCGCTAAATATAACAGGTATATCTGCACTCTATGCACTATCGGGTTAAACCCCCTAAATATAACAGGTTACACGAGGCTTAAGTTTAGCTTTTAAGCTACAATCCTTTTCCAATATTATAAAAATGAGCTGCATTCATAAATAAGTCGATATTCCCTCCTTAAATAAGAAACACAGATAAAAATGGTAATAATCCCGAAATTTGAACAGATTGTATGTTAAGATTATATTTCTTACATGAAACTATATAATGTCTCTATTAATCCCAAATTATTTGTCCATACCTGTTCCGTATCTAACCCAACACTATGGGATTAACATAGTATATATAATGGCCAAACATCCAGTCTGAAGTTATCATTTTTATTGGGACAATTCATTAAAATAGACTTTTATTACATCTCTTCGTCTTATACAGGTAAGCCATTATAATTTATTATGTTTATATTTTTGATAAGAACATTTAAAGTGTTTGTTTGTAAATATATTTTGTCTCTAAATTGTATAATGTATAAAATTGTGGACACCAAACAATGAAGTAATGATTGGGTAGATTTAAATTGTATATATTGCTCAGGGTACCTCCACACATCAAGCGAGTTTTCTCCAAGATACTAAAGTTAAAAATGTTGATATTTTTATATGAATTATAATTGGTTTATTGCATATTGTAGCCTAACGTTTATTTACAAATTGTAACATCTGTGAAGTTATCATTCTTATTGGGACAATTCATTAAAATAGACTTTTATTACATCTCTTCGTCTTATACAGAGTCCAACCCCTAACACGAGCTACCAACGACGTCCACGACACTTTCAACTAATACCACTCTCAACAAACGACGTACACATTCCACAAAAAACACAGCTATTATCAACAACAACTTCTAACCCACATCACTCGCAAACGCTGTGAAAACTGGTGGAGTAGGTGATCCCGGAACCTATGAGCAAAATCAACAACAATATCCACAGACAACCGAATCCCGAATACCAAAGAGCCCTACGATCCCGAGGACCGGTTACAACAACAACAATAACACAGATGGGACAGACCTCATCAGTAGCGGAGACAGCTCCTACAACGACAACAAAAGGTAGGCACCCTTTCAGTGTTGATTTGTTGGGCAAATTTGACCCAAGTAGTTGTGATGCGAGACAGTGGATAACATGCTATGAATACTATGGTAGCATAACACACACAACAACCACAGACCTAGCGAAATTCAGGGGACTGTATCTTGTAATTGGTGTTGCTTTTGACTGGTTCACGAGCCTCACAACTGAAATACGCACCAATTTTGATCTTCTAAAAACCAAATTTTTACATAGATTTGCTAAAAAAAATAGACCGCATACAAATAACCTCCGACCTATTCCATATGAAGCAAAAACTTAAACAACCTGTAAGAGAATTTATGTCCGACGTGCAGCAACTGGCACAGTGGCAGATATTTCTGATGATAATGTTTTAAGTGCTATAAATGGTGGGCTTCTGTCACATATTAGGGCTGACTTGAGGAGAAAACCCCCAACCACTTTAGACGAATTGATTGAAACCGCATAATTATCTGAAAGTGCTTTTGCTGTTCACCCCCTCAAATAAGTTTCTGCTAATTCCATGAATGAAATGACCAAACGGATGCTTCTAAGGAAACAAACACTGTAAATTCACTTAGTAGTAGAATTCCACCACAGAATCAAGAAAAAACCTTCCATCGAGACAATTCACAAACTTACAACAAAAATATCACCAGCGTAACAACCATACATTTCAAAACAGAAGCGCACAAAACAGTACTTATTCTCACAATAGAACAAGTATATCACAAAATAACACTAGGCCAGCAAATTATCCAAAATGCAGGGCTTGTGGTAAAACTACCCCTCATAATTTCTCAAAATGCTCGGCTAGGACAAAAACTTTTTTCTGTGGTACACCAGGACATATAGAACCTGCTTGTTTTAGGAAACAAAAACAACAACAATAGCGGTGCCCGCCTGCCAATGGTAAAAGAGGGAACCATTTGGAAAGGCTACATAATTCACAAAATTTGGAAAAATACGGGAGAATTGATAAAACAGTTTCTAAATCTGCAACAAAACCACAACATTTACAAAATTCAGATACTAACATTAGCAAAATCCCTACTATTACGGCAACAGTTGTGGAAACTTGTCTGGAAAACAATTTCACAAACGTTCGTATTGGTGAACAAAATATACGCTCTCTTGTTGATTCAGGCAGTAGTTTGTGTTGCATGCGCAAATCCCTCTTGCATACATTCGACCCATCTTTAACAATACTGGGAACTAGTGAACATTCACATGTTGTTGGTGTTAGTGGCAAATTAATTGAGGTTAAAGGTACAATCACATTACCCTTGAAAATAGGTGATCAACAATTTTGTCAGAAGTTCCATGTATTTGATGACATTTACCATTCGCTTATTCTTGGGGTGAATTTCTTGAAAAATCACAAATGTAAGCTCAACTTTGCAACATCTATGTTCCAGTTGTTAACTTCATATCTTCATTTAATATGGGATTTGCTCGTCTTAAAACAGCTGTTACGCTCGAGCCTAGGTCAGAAACACTGGTACCTGTTAAACTCTCAAGGGTTCCACATGGCGTATCCGCAATGATTGAACCTGTCCACTCTCTCACTAGTAACAATGTCGCATGCGCTAGGGTTATTGTAAAATCTACAAACGGGAAAGCGGCTTGTAGGTTACTAAATCTCTTACCCTTTAAGGTTACATTAAGAGACAATTGTGTTGTCGGCAAGTTGTTGCCTATCGATGAAACCTCAATTAGATCATTAGATGAAGATGTTGTTACTGAGGATAACTCTGCAGAGGAACAGAATTATGAGTGTTCTGACTCTGCTGAGGGTTCAACTCATTCTAGAAAAGGGGTTTATTCAGCTTCTCACATTGACTATGACACTGTTTTAGCAGATTTAGGCATAACCTTACAGAACTCAACTCTTAGCGATTATCAAAGGGAGAAGCTTAAAGGCTTTGTCTTTCGCAATAGGGACATGTTTGCTCAAAACACATCTGAACTAGGCTGTATAAATGTGCACTCCCACAAAATTGAAACAGGGGATGCCACCCCCCAACGACAGTTTCCTTATAGAGTGTCACCCCAGGTTAAAACAGAAATTGAAACACAGGTTAATGACATGCTAGAAAATGACATCATTGAGCCCTCAAATTCCATGTGGGCAGCACCTGTTGACTTTCGCCGATTAAATGCAGTTACCAAGCCAATCAACTTCCCCCTGCCAAGGTTTGAAGATGTTGTAGATTCTGTTGGAAATAACAACTTTCAGATTTTTACAGTTTTAGATCTCAAGGCAGGATTCCACCAGATACCACTTGACCCAGAAACTAAACATAAAACTACATTCATTACACATGAAGGGACCTATAACTTCAAAAGACTCCCATACGGTCTTCGTAATGCTCCAATAGCTTTTCAATGTGTTATGGCAAATGTCCTGAGAGGAATCAATTTCAAATTTGCTCTTGTCTATGTTGACGATATATTGGTACATTCGTCAAACTTTGAGGAACATCTTGATCACTTACAGGCAGTATTCGATAGACTTAGAGAAGCCAATTTACGTTTGCAACCTAAGAAGTGCATATTTGGTGCAGAACGTGTCGAATATTTGGGTCATTACTTTTCAAGCAATGGTATTGAAGTAAACCCTGGCAAGGTTGAAGTTGTTAAGTCATCCCCAGTACCAAAGACACAGACAAATGTTAGGGAATTCCTAGGTTTATGCAATTATTACAGAAAGTTCATCTTAGGGTTTGCAGAAATTGAATGATCTGTTAAAGAAAGACAAAAGTTTTGATTGGACAGAAAGTTGTAACGTAGCCTTTGAAACTTTGAAAGATAGATTAACATCAACACCAATACTGGTGTTCCCTGATATGTCAAAACCTTTCACACTGTCAACAGATGCTTCAACATCTGCTGTTGGTTATATCTTAGGACAGCGTGATGATGAAAATCGTGAGAGAGTCATTGCATATGGTGGTAGGGCACTCCGTGGCAATGAAATAAAATGGCATATCCATGAACAAGAATGTCTAGCTCTGATGGAAGCCATTAAACAGTTCCATCCCTATCTAGCTCATTCTAGGTTTACAGTTTATACTGATAATATTGGCATGAAATATATTCAAGGTTTGAAAGATCTTTCCGGTAGAAGGGATCGTTGGTCTATGAAATTACAGGCCTATGATTTTGAGATTATACACAAACCTGGCAGTAAAAATCTCAATGCATATGCTCTAAGCAGACGATCCTACATCAGTAAGAGCATTGAAGCTCTTGACGATGTCATAGGGATTAAATGTGCATCCCAAGGGGTCAGTCAACAAGTACAGTTTGAATATAATGAGGTCTGCTCTGTTGTTGCTGAAACTCCACTCATTTGTGCTATGGACATTGTCGACGAGGACAATGAAACTGAATATATTAACACACCAATGCTCGCTAAGAAATTAACTGAACTAGCTACTCTTCAGTGGGAATGTCCAGAACTGAGACCCCTGTTATTATATTTGGTCAACGGTGATATGCCAGATAAGGTAGTTGAGCAAATGAAACTGAGAACCCTTGCTGAACAATACATTGTTAGAGACGGCATACTCTATCACTTTTGTGAGCCTAAGCACAAGAAAAAATCAAAACAAGCAGAACCTTATTCACAGGTTGTAGTACCAACATCTCTGAGGGAAGATGTCATATTATCCTATCATGATGGTCATGCTCACCTAGGCTTCGATAAGACATATGCTGCTATTAAAGCCAAATAGTATTGGTCTAGAATGTATCCTGACGTTGACAATCATGTTAGGAAATGCACTTCATGTCAGAAATCAAAGCGCAATTATGCAAATCATAAGGCACCACTGTATTCATGACCAATTGCACCTCATGCATTTTCAAGAATTCACATGGACATCCTTGGTCCGCTACCACTTACACAGGACAAATATAAATATATCTTAGTTGTTGTCGATTCATTCTCTGGCTGGTGTGAATCATTTCCGTTACGTACACAGGAAGCAAAAGAAATTGCGAAGATCCTATACGAAGAAATATTTTGCAGGTATGGGGCCTCAGATAGTATTCATGGTGGTACACATTTCCTGTCAAAACTAATAGCAGCTATTTGTGAAAGTTTCCAAGTCACCAGACATCATACATCCTCATTTCACCCTCAATCGAACAGTACTGTTGAACGTGTGAATGGCACTTTAGGTCAAGCACTTAGGTCTCTGTGTAACGATAACCAGGACAACTGGGCTGAGTACCTCCCCTCCATAATGATGGCCTTCAGGAATTCTCAGTCTGCCACAACAGGTTTTACTCCATATCAAGTGCTCTTTGGTAGACAAATGCGAATGCCCATTGATACCTCATTAGTACCCAAAGAAAACCTTCTAACGTCCGTTAAAGAACATGTGCAACAGCTCGGTGATAAGCTGAAGCTGCCAAACACAATAGTAACACTTAACCGAGCATGTCAACAGAAAACACTTCATGATAAGACAGCAAAGGAACCTAACTTTTATGTTGGTCAACAAGTTATGCTTCAAAAGCAAAACATTGCTGTCGGCCTTTCTAAGAAATGGTCACCAAAGTTCGAAGGACCATTCGAAATCACGCAGCTTGGTCCGAATTACACTTACAAGTTGAAACGTCTTGTAAACGGCCAAATTCACAAATCTCTTATACATGCCAATCGGTTAAAGCCACATCACCACGGCACACAAACCCAATCCCAACTCCATAACAATGCCAACAACGCTAGTGGTCAAAATGATGATCTAGGTACAGATGTTGTAAATGATAGGAACATAGAGCCTAAGACATCTGCTACTGTAAATCAAAGAAGTCAAGCAAAATATGTTACTGGCAGAGATTCTGAGGTCAGCAACAATGACAATAGACCTGACTCCGATCCATCTCATACTTACTGGATTGAGAAAATAATCAGTACCGACTATTACCGAGGTCAGCTACTGTATCGCGTTAAATGGATAGGACATGGTAATATGCCTAGTACCTGGGTAAAAGCTGAAACTATTCCGAAACAGATGAGGGAAGCCTACCATGCCAAATATACGCGCCAGGGAAAGGTTAGGAAGAAATCAAAGGTTTTTAAGAAGCAATAAATATTGCAGAATTCTGTAAAATTCACAAATTTGTCATTATCGATGCATTCAGTAATCGTTTCATCCTGTTCTTTGGATAAACCAATGTTCTACAGTCTTGTTCTTTCCCATATATAGCTTTCCTTATGGGCATGTTACGATCTATGTAACGCAAGATAGTAGAATGTGTAAGGACTTTGGGTTTTATATCTTTTCACAGATAGGCAATTTAAGTAATGGGCTGGTCTCATGAAACAAAAGTGCTATCCTAGGAGCCTTCCCTGTGCTCAAGATATTCTGTTCTAGGGTCCGTTACAAATTCCTACTTGCAGGAAACTTCCTGTGCTTGCTGTTCTTGATTACGACTTGTTTTTCAGGATCGTTTGGGACAGTGGTGGATCAAAGACTGAATTATGGGACAGTGTTCCCAAAGCTCAGTATTGACTATGGTGAGCTCACAGTTACAAACAAATTTAATAGACAAACCATACAGCCAATGAAAGAAATGAGACTAAACCCATTACAAGCACACACACTTAGAACAATAACAAACAACCAGTTCTCAATGTTTATCTGGATTAAACAACAAAACACATGCATTTCGATCATCATCAACAACCCATCAGATGGACAAACACTGACAACACAACATTCTACATTATACCCAAAAATAGAGGAACTACAAACATCGACTAATCTGGCCAAGTAAACATCAATTATGATTTAATACATTCGTTATTTATGCAAAAACAAATAATTTCTTCTTCATATACATTTGTTCAAATTCAATTTTTCGATATTTCGTTGAAGACGACAAATTAAATATGGTGAAAAACTTATTGTTTATATACAATGTATTACTGATTATTTATGATTAATAATCTTCCTTATTGATGAAGATAATTTTTCAAAGAATAATTTCTCTGTAATGTTACATTTGTACATAGTAATGTTTGAGATGCTCATGCTAGGCACATTACTAAATAAACATTCAGTGTACAGATTTCGCACGTTATTCAATTTACTTACTCAAAAAGTTAGATATATGAACATGTGACAGGGGAATCCCATTTGTAGACTGGGTACATTATCTCTACATCTACCTGCTGGTGCATATTGCATTCAATTCATTTTTGTCTTCTCAAACTTCACAAATTAAACCCATTTTATCAAATTACACCCATTTTTTGACTGGTGTGTGTCTTGTGTACCCATAGTATTGTGTATCCATAGTGTTGCGTATCCATAAACTGCACAATGCATCACTGTACTTGATCATAGGCCGTAACAATCTACCTGTCGTGCCTACCTGATGTACCATAAAATCGTCTACAGAAGAATACATTTCTACATTGCTGCTTACATCATTCTACATTACAATGATGTTCCATTATATTACTACAATACTGTGAACTTTATGATGTCATCCACAGAATGTTATTATCTATATATAGGCCTACGTGCTGCTACAGACTGCAGTGTTCTCCACATATGTTGATGGAATCTACAAGCTTGATGTCATCCACATACTGCAATGTTATTATCTATATATAGGCCTACGTGCTGCTACAGACTGCAGTATTCTCCACATATGTTGATGGAATCTACAAGCTTGATGTCATCCACATACTGCAATGTTATTATCTATATATAGGCCTACGTGCTGCTACAGACTGCAGTATTCTCCACATATGTTGATGGAATCTACAAGCTTGATGTCATCCACATACTGCAATGTTATTATCTATATATAGGCCTACGTGCTGCTACAGACTGCAGTATTCTCCACATATGTTGATGGAATCTACAAGCTTGATGTCATCCACATACTGCAATGTTATTATCTATATATAGGCCTACGTGCTGCTACAGACTGCAGTATTCTCCACATATGTTGATGGAATCTACAAATCATAGACAATATGACCATCTCGTGGATTTCATGATATTGTGTACATAAAACGATATAACTGTACATTTATACTTTGGTGTATTTACTTATACTACATAACTTATACTTAAGGATCCTTGTATATATTATCTTACTGTTTGAATACTCATGTTTATTTTACACACAATTGCACTTTCCCTTCTAAATTCAATGCAGGAGCATTGATTTGCCGAGCAGGAGGATGTTTACACAAGGCTTAAGTTTAGCTTTTAAGCTACAATCCTTTTCCAATATTATAAAAATTAGGTGCATTTATAAAAAGTCGATATTCCCTCCTTAAATAAGAAACACAGATAAGAATGGTAATAATCCCGAAATTTGAACAGATTGTATGTTAAGATTATATTTCTTACATGAAACTATATAATGTCTCTATTAATCTCAAATTATTTGTCCATACCTGTTCCGTATCTAACCCAACACTATGGGATTAACATAGTATATACAATGGCCAAACATCCAGTCTGAAGTTATCATTTTTATTGGGACAATTCATTAAAATAGACTTTTATCACATCTCTTCGTCTTATACAGAGTGCAACCCTTACACGAGCTACCAACGACATCCACGACACCTTCAACTAATACCACTCTCAACAAACGACGTACACATTCCACAAAAAACACAGCTATTATCAACAACAACTTCTAACCCACATCACTCGCAAACGCTGAGAAACAGGTATATCTGCACTCTATGCACTGCACTATCGGCTAACCCCTAAATATAACAGGTCTATCTGCACCCACTCTATGCACTATCGGCTTAAACCCCCTAAATATAGCAGGTCTATCACTATGCACTATCGGCACTCTATGCACTATCTGCTAAACCCCCTAAATATAACAGGTCTATCTGCACTATATGCACTATCGGCACTCTATGCACTATCTGCTTAACCCCCTAAATATAGCAGGTCTATCTGCACTATCGGCACTCTATGCACTATCTGCTTAAACCGCTAAATATAGCAGGTCTATCTGCACTATAGGCACTCTATGCACTATCTGCTTAAACCGCTAAATATAGCAAGTCTATCTGCACTATATGCACTATCGGCACTCTATGCACTATCTGCTTAACCCCCTAAATATAGCAGGTCTATCTGCACTATAGGCACTCTATGCACTATCTGCTTAAACCGCTAAATATAGCAAGTCTATCTGCACTATATGCACTATCGGCACTCTATGCACTATCTGCTTAACCCCCTAAATATAGCAGGTCTATCTGCACTATAGGCACTCTATGCACTATCTGCTTAAACCGCTAAATATAGCAAGTCTATCTGCACTATATGCACTATCGGCACTCTATGCACTATCTGCTTAACCCCCTAAATATAGCAGGTCTATCTGCACTATAGGCACTCTATGCACTATCTGCTTAAACCGCTAAATATAGCAAGTCTATCTGCACTATATGCATTATCGGTATTATAGAGTGTCGATATGCCGGGGTGTTACTATATGCACTATCGGTATTATAGAGTGTCGATATCCCGGGGTGTTACAATACCTCACATCGCAATATATAACATAACATATACAGTGACCTCTACACAACAAACCGATCTGTAGTCCAGTGGTAACACACTGAACTGGTAATCCCGGGATCGCAGGTTCGATCCCCGTCTGACCCTAATAAAATTAACAGTCTTTCAGATGGGACGTTAAACCGAGGTCTTGTGTCGATGGTTTACACTGTGCACTTAAAAGAACCAGAGGAGGCTCTGGAATGGGTCTCTGTCTGTATCATGCACTATCCTCCAAAATCTATAATGACTAATCTCTTCAGGAGGCGTCGCTCATATGGGCAACCGGTAGCGACGATAAATAAACGTAAAACACACACACCTCTAGGCTCTACACAATGGTTACACATATGAATATCAATGAATTATCAACATTTCCATTCCAGACTGGCAAGTGACAACTCTAGTTTCGCCTAACTCTATGTGTGTGGTGGTGACATGCATATTCAAACCATCTAACTTTAAATTAAATGCTTTAAAACTTAATCAAATCTAAAATAACTTACCTCTCTCAATCTGGGTCACGCCTACTTGCACTCAATCTCAACTTCAATTGTCGATATTTTAGTAAGAACGTCTATACTACTGTTTATATTTGCGCCACTGAATACCCCAGTCATAGTCCACTGAATTCAAAACTCTATCTCAATTCAACTTTATATACGGATCATTTATTTTGCAATGTTTACAGGTGTGTTTATTAGTATGTCGGAATTCCCCGTACTGTTGAAACTTCACATAAAAACGTCATGGAAAGTTCACGGTCAAGGGTCAAATACACATTTGTAGAAATATAACGAATGCGGAAAGTTACATTTCGCTATGATCACGTGTGTTACTTCCTATAATGGAATACTTATGCTTTGATATATAATATTATAATAATAATAGGCCTATTCGTTTATTATTGCTCTATTATTTTAAGGTGTTTAACTATAAACTGTTTGCTTTTATTCATTCTCAACAATACAGTTATATATTACATAGGGGGATCCAGGGGAGGGGGCGCACCCGGCATACGCCCCCTAAAAGAGCCTTGATACGATTTGTGTGTGGTATATCAACAAATTAAAACAGGACCCATTCAATATAATAACCAACTGTATGCCTCAGAATGCTCTCCAGAAGCCGCCATCAATTTCCAGGGGAGGCCCCAGGAACCCCACCAATAGGAGGGGATACCCCCTTCCGTATCCCCAACTTTACACCCCTAACCCAAAATCCTGGAGCCACCCCTGTATTAATTAGGTTTACCTTATTCATCCCTACATTTATTCTTTTTGTAATGAAAGCTCAAATGGACATACTACATGTGAGAGGGTGCTGCAGACAGAGATACAGACACATTTGACAGACGGACGGACGTCCGTCCGGGCGGGAGGGCGGACAGACAGATAGGCAGACAGGCAGCAATGGAGTAGCAGCACACAGTATATATACCTTCCATAACATATCACGTCAATCAGCAATGGAGTAGCAGCGGACAGTATATATACCTTCCATAACATATCACGTCAATCAGCAATGGAGTAGCAGCGGACAGTATATATATCTT
>CM026398.1:39508383-39584996 GCA_014843695.1 Archivesica marissinica
GGGGGTGTACTAGAGTAGAAGATGCTGGGGTGTACTACAGAGGTGATGGGGGTGTACTAGAGTAGAAGATGCTGGGGTGTACTACAGAGGTGATGGGGGTGTACTAGAGTAGAAGATGCTGGGGTGTACTACAGAGGTGATGGGGGTGTACTAGAGTAGAAGAGAGAAGATGTGAGGGGAATACAAGAGAATAGTGAGGGAGAAATGAATGTGCATTTACAGATGGCATGAGAGGTACAAACAAACCTCCCACAAATCTCCCAGATGTGCCAATTTTGTCTAAAATGGAGGCTGGATTAAATTCTTTTCAATTATTTTTGAATCAAATTTGTTTTAAGCAATAATATATTTAGAGGCACTAATTAAATATATGGGAATGAAAACCTGGCAATTACTTTATAATGGCCTATAATATTTGTTGGTTGGTCCATTGAAATATAGAAACGTATCAGGGATAATAGAATGTACATTGTATTTGCCTCCCTGCTTTACACTTATGGTTCCCAGCTACCGTAGTTTGAAGTATTTTCTACATGAAAGCCTGTGGACTCAAGCTGTCAATGATGTCATTTATGATGTCATCAGTAGACAGTAGGCTGTTAGATTAGCGCAGTGGTTATCACGCTCGCTTCTCACCAATGCAACCCGGGTTCGATCCTCTGACTGGGAAGTATGTAAGATGGTACGGTGGTCGCCAGATCGGACAGGTGGGTTTTCTCCGGGTACTCCGGTTTCCTTCCACACGAATGACCACATATACGCTTTCATCCGCACCAATGAGAGTGATTAATATAAGTTGTTAAAACTTGCTTCGCAATCGTTGTAAGATTAAATAAAGTTTGAACTTTTTTTTTATCAGTAGACACAACTGTTAAATAATAACGCTTGATTGGACAGTACCGAGATATCACATGACTAAACAATTAATTAACGAGACGCTACGTGGGTAGTCCTATAGATAGAATCTTATATCATTACATTAACGCATTAACACTAACAGCGGCGGGGGGAACCTAGCGATAAATGCACAATATTTCCATTCTTCTATAGCTGACACTAACAGCGGGGGGGGGGACCTAGCGATTAATGCACAATATTTCTACAGCTGGTTATCCAAATAGTACCACATTCAATCTAATGGTAATATGATTGTAATGCAATTACTCAAAGTAGGGCAACGGTAAATCATATCACATGTCCAATGAGTCACTATCGAAATAACAACTAGCCGTTAACTAAAGTTGATTATGCAAACAGTATAGAGCCAGATCAGATGGAACAGAACGAAACCAGATGAAGTAGAGGACAACCGTAAGCTGTATAGCTTTCTGTCCAATTCCTTATCTCAATTGTTGTAAATAATCATGTACATGATAGAAAATAAATATGTTTATACCAATCAGGTTCTATGCAGTTTGTTATTCGGATAGTTGAGTTAAAACACTTGTCTGAATAGGACACAACATAGATCCTGATCTGGATCTATGTTGTTTGCACATTCCATCCAGTTTATTCCGATAGTGGAGCTAAAACACTTGTCTGAATAGGACATAACATAGGTCCTGATCATTCCGTCCAGTTTATTCGAAGGGGTTAATGAGGAACAGACAGCTACACAGCCACAGCCAGCCAGGTCCCCATGTCCAGTTGTTATTGGCGCCACACTTGTACAGGATTTTTATTTGGCAATGGTAGGAGAAGATGTGGTTAATGCTTTGTGAATATTATTCTTGATTTGCCATGCATTATCTTCATGAACAAAAATCATTATTAGCTTACATGTAGGTTAAGTTTAGGTTTGTCATATGTAACTATGTTTCTTTGTGCCCTTATTTATTTATACATAGCACCGATACATGACATCTCTGTATACATGTCTGGTGTATAGCACCGATACATGACATCTCTGTATACATGCCCGGTGTATAGCACCGATACATGACATCTCGGTATACATGTCCACTGTATAGCACCGATACATGACATCTCTGTATACATGTCCACTGCATAGCACCGATACATGACATCTATGTATACATGTCCACTGTATAGCACCGATACATGACATCTCGGTATACATGCTCGGTGTATAGCACCGATACATGACATCTCTGTATACATGTCCGGTGTATAGCATCGATACATGATATCTCGGTATACATGTCCGGAGTATAGCACCGATACATGACATCGCGGTGTACATGTCCGGAGTATAGCACCGATACATGACATCTCGGTATACATGCCCGGTGTATAGCACCAATACTTGACATCTTGGTATACATGTCCGTGTATAGCACCGATACATGACATCTCGGTATACATGTCCAGAGTATAGCACCGATACATGACATCTCGGTATACATGTCCACTGTATAGCACCGATACATGACATCTCGGTATACATGCCCGGTGTATAGCACAGATACATGACATCTCTGTATACATGCCCGGTGTATAGCACCGATACATGACATCTCTGTATACATGTCCACTGTATAGCACCGATACATGACATCTCTGTATACATGCCCGGAGTATAGCACGGATACATGACATCTCTGTATACATGTCCGGAGTATAGCATCGATACATGACATCTCTGTATACATGTCCGGAGTATAGCACCGATACATGACATCTCTGTATACATGTCCGGAGTATAGCACCGATACATGACATCTCTGTATACATGTCCGGAGTATAGCATGGATACATGACATCTCGGTGTACATGTCCGGAGTATAGCACCGATACATGACATCTCGGTATACATGCCCGGTGTATAGCACGGATACATGACATCTCGGTGTACATGTCCGGTGTATAGCACCGATACATGACATCTCGGTATACATGCCCGGTGTATAGCACCGATACATGACATCTCGGTATACATGTCCACTGTATAGCACCGATATATGACATCTCTGTATACATGTCCGGTGTATAGCACCGATACATGACATCTCTGTATACATGCCCGGAGTATAGCACCGATACATGACATCTCGGTATATAATCCCACCTGAAAGACTGTTAATAAATATTAGTAGGGTCAGACGGGAGATCGAACCTGTGATCCCTGGAACGCAGTTTGATGTGATAACCACTGGACAACTGACCAGTCTATAAATTAAACTATAAGTTTATTACGAGCTACTGATCCGTATAAATGCTGCTGCGGGGTGACCTACAGTGATAAGGGTGGCCCTCCAAAGGACCACGTACAGACCAGACCTTGTCACCCTGGCACGGAAAGAAGGAGCCACCTGAGGATGTCTTCGTAAGCTCCGCAGAAGAAGAATCATCGTAGAAGACAGAAGAAATCATCATAGAAGAACCAGCATAGAAAAAAGAAAAAAGAAGAATCATCTTAGAATCAACAATAAGCACCGTAGAGGATTAACCTACTTAGAAGACGACTAACCTACTTAGAAACATTTGGTCGCCCAAATGCTGTATTGCGGTGGCGACCATAAACAAGCGTATTATCTTCTTCTTACGAGCTACTTTAAATCATCTTCTATTTTAGGTAAAAAAAGTGACTAAATTAGTCAGAACATTTGTTTGTATTTATTATATAATTCAACAGTTTCACTTACAAGATCTGTCGGTTAGCCCCTGTAGATGTAAATCAGCATATGGCACCTTAATGAATTAATATCATATAATTTTAGCAACTCGTGAATCTTGATCACCCCAATCTAGACACAATGCACTTAATTCAGATCTATTTTAAAATCCCAATCATTTGATTTCATCTGAACTACAAGACTGCAACACTTTGAAATTGTGTACAAAAAAAACAACTTTATATCCTTGAACAGAACATAAAGAACAAAATTACAAGACATACTTTACAGAAATTCGATCTGATATTTTAAGAATATTATGTAGGCTATATAATAAATTATATATTTTAACACATGTTTTATTCAATATAAACCTCCTTATTCTGCAATCTGTAGAAAATTATGTAATTACTGTTGAATTGTTGAAAGTCCCCAAATACAAATTGCTTACCGTTCATACCCGTCTATAAGGAGATCTCGCCGATAAGACAACCCCCATAATTTGGTCTTGAAATCTGTGGGTTTTTGCATGCACTCGTATATAAAGACTGGTTTGTTTAATCAGATTTTATTTTGCTCTATTATGACAGAATCTACATAAAATATATGTAAAGAAAGCAAAATGGTCGAGCCACAAGTTCTTACAACATTAGAGACGGCTCTTCCCGAAGATTGGTTAATAAAATGGACACCAGACACAAGTATAAATTGCATGTTTGGCCAGTGCAAGTTGAAGAAATGTTCACGGTCAGGGTGCTTTCTTTTCTTAAACATAATTAAGAAATAATAAGTATCAACCGTGGTATATCGCAGAATAACCCGAGTTTGTCGTTCTTATGCGTAGAAATATATCACTTCGGCCTTCGTGATATATTTCTACGCATAAGAACGACAAACGAGGGTTATTCTGCGATATACCACGGTTGATACTTATTATTTCGATTCTAACACGACTTACTTCTAATAATTTTTGACGAGAATCAAAGGAGTATTTTCTTCAAACGCCGTGGTACTCTGCTGCATTTGGCTTTCGAAATTTCCTCCCGCGTAAGGGGTGATGACGTTATTGTTATGGAAAATATCAATCTAGTGCATAAATGAACAAAAGTTGTAACGGATCAATAATTTTATTTATTTTGTCAAATAAAACTGTACAGAATAGTAACTGAAACGTTACTTAACAGAAAAACAAGACGGACAAGAGATTATCTGATTCTAAAAATAGCTCACTTCCGCGAATTCCCACGGTATTATTTACAAGCATCACGTGACTTTCATTCATAAAACTTTACACGCATTGTATAAATGGAATAGCCAAAACACGGTGCGCGCGCAGCATAGTTCAAGGTAGGTATATCGAAGAATAACCCGAGGTATATTTTACTCTACAAGTATGTATGTTATTAGCTGGGTCATGTTAGAATTATGAATAACCCAAACCTACATTAAATAAAAACGGGAAGCCACTTTGAGGCCTTATTCTGGTGGTAAAAAACTTGTCTTATAGGCGAGCATGGATGGTAGAAAATAATTTATCGGAGTGGTAGCGTTTGGTAAACCATTGTCTATTTAAGAGGATAAACACAAATGGATAATGGGAGATAAGTTATACATGCGTGGAATAATTTGCTTCATTATTGACTAATCGGAATTAATATCATTATTATTACAGACAGACAGACAGACAGACAGACAGACAGACAGACAGACAGACAGACAGACAGACAGACAGACAGACAGACAGACAGACAGACAGACAGACAGACAGACAGACAGACAGACAGACAGACAGACAGACAGACAGACAGACAGACAGACAGACAGACAGACAGACAGACAGACAGACAGACAGACAGACAGACAGACAGACAGACAGACAGACAGACAGACAGACAGACAGACAGACAGACAGACAGACAGACAGACAGACAGACAGACAGACAGACAGACAGACAGACAGACAACAGACAGACAGACAGACAGACAGACAGACAACAGACAGACAACAGACAGACAGACAGACAGACAGACAGACAGACAGACAGACAGACAGACAGACAGACAGACAGACAGACAGACAGACAGACAGACAGACAGACAGACAGACAGACAGACAGACAGACAGACAGACAGACAGACAGACAGACAGACAGACAGACAGACAGACAGACAGACAGACAGACAGACAGACAGACAGACAGACAGACAGACAGACAGACAGACAGACAGACAGACAGACAGACAGATGATTTATTTAAGTCTCACCATTATACAGTAAATGATACAACATAAATATTATACACAAAATGCATGATATTATACATGTATTATCAAATCAAATACAAAGCCACTCAATAATGAGTTATGAGAGACTATGGGTAAATAAAATTGACACTTTGTAACGTTATTTGTTTAGTTAGAATGTTCTGCCCACAGAGACATGATTATCAATGTGACGATTTCAATGAATTGTTACAAGCCCTACATTCTAGGAAAAGTAAGAAAAGTATGATACATTTGTTATCTGCTCATTTCGCCTCGATGGCGCGATTTGAATGAAATATCACAAGGCCTACTTTCTAGGAAATATATTACACATTTGTTATCTGCTCATTTTGCCTCGATGTCACGCTTTGAATGAAATATCACAAGGCCTACTTTCTAGGAAATATATTACACATTTGTTATCTGCTCATTTTGCCTCGATGTAACGCTTTGAATGAAATATCACAAGGCCTACTTTCTAGGAAATATATTACACATTTGTTATCTGCTCATTTTGCCCACTAAGGGCTAAAAAAACTGCATTCAGATTTGAATAAATTTTGTTGAATATATGCCAACAAATGAACAGTTAGTTAAGCGTGAAGTAATTATTTCTGTGTAAATTACCTCCCTTTATGGATATTTATTTACAAGATCATCATTAACGTTGTAAATGGATGTTTGAAAATGCCAACACTTATAAATAATCGCCTTAGGGAAAGTGACTTCGTTCCCATCTCTCGAAAAGAAAAAATGAAATGAATTTTTTGTTTGCAATTTTCATACAAAGTTATAAATCATTCCTGCTACTCAAATGTTGTATTTAATGGTCATACTGTGAATGTGAATTTTAGCTCTGTTTTGTTGAACTTGTTAAATAATACCATATAAGGAATAGGATGCATTCGCGCGCTTTCTCACTTCTCTCAAAAATTCTGACCAAGGAGTGTGTGTTCTACGTTTATTTAGCGTCGCTACCAGTTGCTCATATGAGCGACACTTCCTGAAAAGATTAGCCCCGCTGGAGCCGTTACGATTGTGCCCTTAGGCAAGGCATTTAATTTCCACGTTGCCTCTTCTCTCTCCCTCATGGCGATGGATTCCATCAGGAATGAGGTCTCGAGAGTGATTAATATAAGTTATAAGAACTTGTTTCGCAATCGAGCTAAAATAAATTTGTATAAACTAAGAGATTAGTAATTTTAGATTTTTGGAGGATAGTGCAATGATACAGACAGAGACCCATTCCAGAGTCTCCTCTGGTTCTTTTACGTGCACGATGTACAGCACCGACATGAGACCTCGGTTTAACGTCTCATCTAAAAGACTGTTAATTAACAAAGGATATGGATCCCGACACATATATATATATGGATCCCGACACATATATATATATGGATCCGACACATATATATATGGAAATCTGACACATATTTATACGGATCCTGACACACATATAGACGTATCCTGACATATATATATACGGATCCTGACATATATATATATGGATCCCGACACACATATATATGGATCCCGACACATATATATACGGATCCCGACACATATATACGGATCCGGACACATATATATACGGATCCCGACACATATATATATATGGATCCCGACACATATATATATACGGATCCCGATACACATATATATATGGATCCCGGCACATATATATATACAGATCCCGACACATATATATACGGATCCCGACACATATATATGGAAATCTGACACATATTTATACGGATCCTGACACATATATACAGATCCTGACATATATATATACGGATCCTGACACATATATATACAGATCCTGACATATATTTATACGGATCCTGACACATATATATACAGATCCTGACATATATATATACGGATCCTGACACATATATATACAGATCCTGACACATATATATATATACAGATCCTGACACATATATATACGGATCCTGACACATATATATATACGGATCCCGACACATATATATCTATACGGATCCTGGTACATATATATACAGATCCCGACACATATATATACGGATCCTGACACATATATATACAGATCCCGACACATATATATACAGATCCTGACACATATATATACAGATCCCGACACATATATATACAGATCCTGACATAGATCCTGACACATATATATACAGATCCTGACACATATATATATATACAGATCCTGACACATATATATACGGATCCTGACACATATATATACAGATCCCGACACATATATATACGGATCCTGACACATATATATACAGATCCCGACACATATATATACGGATCCTGACACATATATATACAGATCCCAACACATATATATACGGATCCTGACACATATATATACAGATCCCGACACATATATATACGGATCCTGACACATATATATACGGATCCCGACACATATATATACGGAAATCTGACACATATATATGGATCCTGACACATATATATATACGGATCCTGACACATATATAAATGGATCCTGACACACATATATATATGGATCCCGACACATATATATACGGATCCTGACACACATATATATGGATCCTGACACATATATATACGGATCCTGATACATATATATACAGATCCTGGCACATATATATACGGATCCTGACACATATATATACGGATCCTGACACATATATATACGGATCCTGACACATATATATATACGGATCCTGACACATATATATACGGATCCTGACACATATATATATACGGATCCCGACACACATATATATATACGGATCCTGACACATATATATATATACGGATCCCGACACATATATATATACGGATCCTGGCACATATATATATACGGATCCCGACACACATATATATATACGGATCCTGACACATATATATACGGATCCCGACACATATATATACGGATCCCGACATATATATATACAGATCCTGACATATATATATACAGATCCTGACACATATATATATGGATCCTGACACATATATATACAGATCCCGACACATATATATACAGATCCTGACACATATATATATGGATCCTGACACACATATATACGGATCCTGACACACATATATACGGATCCTGACACATATATATATATACGGATCCCGACACACATACATATATATATATATGGATCCCGACACATATATATATACGGATCCTGGCACATATATATATGGATCCCGACACATATATATATACGGATCCTGGCACATATATATATACGGATCCCAACACATATATATATACGGATCCTGGCACATATATATATACGGATCCCGACACATATATATATACGGATCCTGGCACATATATATATACGGATCCCGACACACATATATATATACGGATCCTGACACATATATATACGGATCCTGACACATATATATATGGATCCCGACACACATATATACGGATCCCGACACATATATATCTATATGGATCCCGACATATATATATACAGATCCTGACACATATATATATGGATCCTGACACACATATATACAGATCCCGACACATATATATACGGATCCTGACACACATATATACAGATCCCGACACATATATATACGGATCCTGACACATATATATACGGATCCTGACACATATATATACGGATCCCGACACACATATATACGGATCCCGACACATATATATCTATACGGATCCTGGTACATATATATATACGGATTCCGACACATATATATACGGATCCCGACACACACATATATATGGATCCCGACACATATATATCTATACGGATCCTGGTACATATATATACGGATCCCGACACATATATATACGGATCCTGACACATATATATATGGATCCTGACACATATATATACGGATCCCGACACATATATATACGGATCCCGACACATATATATACGGATCCCGACACACATATATACGGATCCTGACACATATATATATGGATCCTGACACATATATATACGGATCCCGACACATATATATCTATACGGATCCTGGTACATATATATACGGATCCTGACACATATATATACAGATCCTGGCACATATATATATGGATCCTGACACATATATATATGGATCCTGACACATATATATACGGATCCTGGCACATATATATATGGATCCTGACACATATATATACGGATCCCGACACATATATATCTATACGGATCCTGGCACATATATATACGGATCCTGACACATATATATACCTATTTCAACTTCTCTGTAAATTGTATCTGCATTTTACATAATGTCCATATTGTTGGCTATTGATGTGTTTTGTACTATTTTAATGCCTAAAATAATATGCTATGTAATGTTTATTTATATATCTGGATATCAATAAGGTGGCGTCCATGGTCCAGTGGTAGAGCGTCGGATTTGGAATAAACGGTCCCGGGTTCGATACTCGGACAGACCACATATGTAGTGTCATTGAGCAAGGGCACCTCACACACATTGCTTAGTACTGGTTAATTGCTTAGGTCGGTAAGCCTGTCCAGGAAAACATGTCTAGGTCCCCGCAAGGGGTTTGACATTAAAGGAACATACATACATACATCAATATAATCCAAGATTAATTTGACACGATTTGTGGATTAAATAATAATTATACATAAAATAATATTATATGAATATAAAATCGGAATATAATAGATTACGAAGAGCTTGAAATAATATTATATATTCTAACACGACCCAGCTAATAACATACATACTTGTAGAGTAAAATCTACCGCGGGTTATTCTGCGATATACCTACCTTGAACTATGCTGCGCGCGCACCGTGTTTTGGCTATTCCATTTATACAATGCGTGTAAAGTTTTAAGAATGAAAGTCACGTGATGTTTGTAAATACTACCGTGGGAATTCGTGGAAGTGAGCTATTTTGAGAATCAGATAATCTCTTGTCCGTCTTGTTTTTCTGTTAAGTAACGTTTCAGTTACTATTCTGTACAGTTTTATTTGACAAAATAAATAAAATTATTGATCAGTTACAACTTTTGTTCATTTATGCACTAGATTGATATTTTCCATAAAAAATAACGTCATCACCCCTTACGCGGGAGGAAATTTTGAAAGCCAAATGCAGCGGAGTACCACGGCGTTTGAAGAAAATACTCCTTTGATTCTCGTCTAAAATTATTAGAAGTAAGTCGTGTTAGAATCGAAATAATAAGTATCAACCGTGGTATATCGCAGAATAACCCTCGTTTGTCGTTCTTATGCGTAGAAATATATCACGAAGGCCGAAGTGATATATTTCTACGCATAAGAACGACAAACTCGGGTTATTCTGCGATATACCACGGTTGATACTTATTATTTCTTAATTATGTTTAAGAAAAGAAAGCACCCTGACCGTGAACATTTCTTCAACTTGCACTGGCCAAACATGCAATTTATACTTGTGTCTGGTGTCCATTTTATCAACCAATCTTTGGGAAGAGCCGTCTCTAATGTTGTAAGAACGTGTGGCTCGACCCATTTTTGCTTTCTTTACATATATTTTATGTAGATTCTGTCATAATAGAGCAAAATAAAATCTGATTAAACAAACCAGTCTTTATATACGAGTGCATGCAAAAACCCACAGATTTCAGGACCAAATTATGGGGGTTGTCTTATCGGCGAGATCTCCTTATAGACGGGTATGAACGGTAAGCAATTTGTATTTGGGTATATGCGTAGAAATATATCACTCAGGCCTTCGGCCTTCGTTGATATTTATTCTTTCTTAAATATACAATTACAGCTCCAATCTCTGCCCTGGTTGCTTCTATTTGTGCAGCTTCCAAATGTATATCTGCTTCTTTAAAATTAGACTCTAATAATGGTGCCTCTATACATTCACATCATGTGCCCCCTCCTCTTCCGTCTCACTTAAACTACGGTAGATTTTAAACTAATTTGTCTCAAGTCTGTGGGGGCAATTAGACTACAAGCTATGTTTGCCTTCATTACACTTGCATTTCTTCATGTTTCAGTGAAAGCAACGAAATTCAGAAATTTAAATAGTCGTTCAAATGCCCGACTGTCAGAGTACTATATTACCCAGTACATGATTCAAATATTCAGATAAACATTTTAAAAAATTGGTCAAAGCTTAAAATACTTTGAACGACTTTAAAAACGAATAACTTTTGTCGACGGTTTATTTTTTGCATTTTTTGTCTACCATAAAGTGTATGAAATTAAATTTTATAGGGTGTCATAAGCAGTCTTAGTAAATGTATGTGCCAAATTTGTCTTAGTATGTGCCAAATTCTATGAAATTCCATCTATTATAAATGTGCCATGCTTCATTGCTTCTTGTAAACATGCTTGTATGATTCTACGATTGGTTATAGATTTTACATAAAACACTGCATAGGTGTGAACTATTGGTAAACCAGTCCGGGAAATTAATCATGTGCGACACAATTTTACCTTGACCCGAGTAATGTAAATAGTTTTTGAATATTCAAACTTTCGGCGAATATTTATATTTTCACAGTTTTTTAAAAATATTTATATGCCAAATTGATTTTATTAGCCAATTTTTACACACTTAAATTATTACTGGTTAATCTTGGCTACACATCTAGAGATATATTAGTCATTTTATTTTTTGGAAAGGGCTGTTGCTAATCTTTTCAAAACGTGTAGCCCAATCCTTTTGCACTTTAAAAATGTCATGTATATGTAAGCTAGTAATCCAGCAAAGGAATGAACTGAACTATAGTACATACCACTGTCAAGCTAATGATCCAGCAAGAGATTGAGCTGCACTATAGAACATACCACTGTCAAGCTAGTAATACAGCAAGGGATTGAGCTGAACTATAGTACATACCACTGTCAAGCTAGTAATCCAGCAAGGGATTGAGCTGAACTATAGAACACACCACTGTCAAGCTAGTAATCCAGAGAACTATAGAACACACCACTGTCAAGCTAATGATCCAGCAAGGGATTGAGCTGAACTATAGAACACACCACTGTCAAGCTAGTAATCCAGAGAACTATAGAACACACCACTGTCAAGCTAATGATCCAGCAAGGGATTGAGCTAAACTATAGAACACACCACTGTCAAGCTAGTAATCCAGCAATGGAATGAACTGAACTATAGTACATACCACTGTCAAGCTAATGATCCAGCAAGGGATTGAGCTAAACTATAGAACACACCACTGTCAAGCTAGTAATCCAGCAATGGATTGAACTGAACTATAGAACACACCACTGTCAAGCTAGTAATCCAGCAAGGGATTGAGCTGAACTATAGAACACAGCACTGTCAAGCTAGTAATCCAGCAAGGGATTGAGCTGAACTATAGAACACACCACTGTCAAGCTAGTAATCCAGCAAGGGATTGAGCTGAACTATAGAACACACCACTGTCAAGCTAGTAATCCAGCAAGGGGTTGAGCTGAACTATAGAACACACCACTGTCAAGCTAGTAATCCAGCAAGGGATTGAGCTGAACTATAGAACACACTACTGTCAAGCTAGTAATCCAGCAAGGGGTTGAGCTAAACTATAGAACACACCACTGTCAAGCTAGTAATACAGCAAGGGATTGAGCTGAACTATAGAACACACCACTGTCAAGCTAGTAATCCAGCAAGGGATGGAACTGAACTATAGTACACACTACTGTCAAGCTAGTAATCCAGCAAGGGATTGAACTGAACTATAGAACACGCCACTGTCAAGCTAGTAATCCAGCAAGGGATTGAACTGAACTATAGAACACACCACTGTCAAGCTAGTAATCCAGCAAAGGATTGAACTGAACAATAGAACACACCACTGTCAAGCTAGTAATACAGCAAAGGATTGAACTGAACAATAGAACACACCACTGTCAAGCTAGTAATCCAGCAAAGGATTGAACTGAACAATAGAACACACCACTGTCAAGCTAATGATCCAGAAAGGGATTGAACTGAACTATAGAACACACTACTGTCAAGCTAGTAATCCAGCAAAGGATTGAACTGAACAATAGAACACACCACTGTCAAGCTAGTAATACAGCAAAGGATTGAACTGAACAATAGAACACACCACTGTCAAGCTAGTAATCCAGCAAGGGATTGAACTGAACTATAGAACATACCACTGTCAAGCTAGTAATACAGCAAAGGATTGAGCTGAACTATAGAACACACTACTGTCAAGCTAGTAATCCAGCAAGGGATTGAACTAGTACACATGTATCAACCCCAGGCAGACAGACAGATGGATTGCACATTTCCAATCAAACAATGTCCCTGAGAATGTTCATGAATGACAACAAATGAGAGTGGCTCTGGTCTCTGTTGGTATAATCACATCAACCTAAATACATTGCTAATTTATATCATGCAAAATAGATAACAAAATTCCTGCAAATGTTGTTATCTGCTTCAAAACATCAAAATAACCTCATTCCTAATTGCACAATGGAAAGGTTACTCAGAATTGGAATGTCAAATTGGTCCTACAAAATCCTATTTTCTTAAATGGAAAAGAGTGATGAAAAAAGTAAACAAATTAGTGATCGTTATAAAGAGGTTATGTTATAAGCCTGCTCCAGCTGTAATGATTCACTACGAGTGTCAACTAAACGTCTTAGTAAGCTCGCCAACATGGTTCGTCGGCGGCGAGGGTAAATAATAGTGATGTGCATCGGTTTCAAAATTCATAATTGATTAATCGGAATAATCGGACGGGTAAACCGATTAGATAATCGATTATTAATCGGGCAATTGATATAGTTATAAATCAAAATCATTCCATCTAATTTGTGAGTTTAACAATCTATTTAGTACTAATAAATTACTTACAAGTTACTAGTTTCGACAAATTAGTTACTCAGTTACATCTGAGTACTAGACTTTAAGTTAGTAGACTGCCACCTGATATAAAATTAGTTTTTAAGTTAATAGAGGACAGAACGCTTAGTGACATACTAGTGAAAAGTTTAATACTAGATACAGTTAGAAGTGTTGTTGCAAACGTGCAATGCTAATAAAATACAGCCAATAGTAAATCGTGGTTTTATTTGAAGCATAATCATAAAAGTAAGAGACAAAAATAAAGACTCGTCGATTATAATCGATTACACATTTTCACAATCGATTATCGCCGATGTCCATGCCGGCGAACGATTATTGGTGACTTAGCGATAATCGGTTTATCACTAGTAAATAAGCTCAATTATCAATGATTCACTTACCGGCTTCAACAGATGAGATGAGATGCAATGCTGGTGCAATTGATAGTGTCTGCCTCTTTTATTTAGACAGATTTTGCAAGATTGGTAATAGTGCAGATGCATGTATCAATTAAACTCCTCTTTTATTTAGACAGATTTTGCAAGATTGGTAATGGTGCAGATGCATGTATTAATTAAATTCCACTTTTATTCGGACAGATTTTGCAAGATTGGTAATGGTGCAGATGCATGTATCAATTAAATTCCACTTTTATTCGGACAGATTTTGCAAGATTGGTAATGGTGCAGATGCATGTATTAATTAAATTCCACTTTTATTCGGACAGATTTTGCAAGATTGGTAATGGTGCAGATGCATGTATCAATTAAATTCCACTTTTATTCGGACAGATTTTGCAAGATTGGTAATGGTGCAGATGCATGTATCAATTAAATTCCACTTTTATTTAGACAGATTTTGCAAGATTGGTAATGGTGCAGATGCATGTATCAATTAAATTCCACTTTTATTTGGACAGATTTTGCAAGATTGGTAATGGTGCAGATGCATGTATCCATTAAATTCCACTTTTATTCGGACAGATTTTGCAAGATTGGTAATGGTGCAGATGCATGTATCAATTAAATTCCACTTTTATTCGGACAGATTTTGCAAGATTGGTAATGGTGCAGATGCATGTATTAATTAAATTCCACTTTTATTTGGACAGATTTTGCAAGATTGGTAATGGTGCAGATGCATGTATTAATTAAATTCTACTTTTATTTAGACAGATTTTGCAAGATTGGTAATGGTGCAGATGCATGTATCAATTAAATTCCACTTTTATTTAGACAGATTTTGCAAGATTGGTAATGGTGCAGATGCATGTATCAATTAAATTCCACTTTTATTTAGACAGATTTTGCAATTGGTAATGGTGCAGATGCGTTAATTAATCCACTTTTATTCGGACAGATTTTGCAGATTGGTAATGGTGCGATGCATGTATCAATTAAATTCCACTTTTATTTAGACAGATTTTGCAAGATTGGTAATGGTGCAGATGCATGTATCAATTAAATTCCACTTTTATTCAGACAGATTTTGCAAATTGGTAATGGTGCAGATGCATGTATCATTAAATTCACTTTATTTAGACAGATTTGCAAGATTGGTAATGGTGCAGATGCATGTATTAATTAAATTCTACTTTTATTTAGACAGATTTTGCAAGATTGGTAATGGTGCAGATGCATGTATCAATTAAATTCCACTTTTATTCGGACAGATTTTGCAAGATTGGTAATGGTGCAGATGCATGTATCAATTAAATTCCACTTTTATTCGGACAGATTTTGCAAGATTGGTAATGGTGCAGATGCATGTATTAATTAAATTCTACTTTTATTTACAGATTTTGCAAGATTGGTAATGGTGCAGATGCATGTATCAATTAAATTCCACTTTTATTCGGACAGATTTTGCAAGATTGGTAATGGTGCAGATGCATGTATCAATTAAATTCCACTTTTATTTAGACAGATTTTGCAAGATTGGTAATGGTGCAGATGCATGTATCAATTAAATTCCACTTTTATTTAGACATATTTTGTGAGATTGGCACATTTAACATTAGCAGTTAAATTACTACCTGTAACTGATAATATGTCTACAGTTATAAACTGAATCGTGTACATTTTAAAATATATTAAATTACCAGGGATCATTCTAGAGGACGATGTGGGCGAAATTCTCGCCCTAGGGACCCTGACTTCGTCCTCTGGGGGCCCCACTTCTCACTAAAAAAAACGATTTTCAGTAAGATCCATTATAAAGCACTCCTTCTATTCAAATGTTGTATTTAATGGTTGTACTGTGCATTTTAATTCTATTTTGCAGAAGTATATTAAAGAACACCATTTAAGGAAGCGTTCACGCGCTTTCTCACTTCTCCCAACAATTCTGACCTAGAATGAACCCTGAATTACAAATCGGAAATACCAAGAAGAACTTGCTGGTTATTTCTATGTTTACAGTCAAACCTGTCTTAAGCAGCCAGCCAGGGGAATCACATAATGTGGCTGCTCAGCACAGGTGGCTGCTTAATAGAGGTCAAATGTATAATAAAACAACATATTGGGACTCTGGAAACTGGCTGCTTAACACAGGTTTCACTGTATATACAAAATGAGAAAAATCACAAATCACAAATTCTATGGTACTAGTGAACCATCAAATGCATCGTGATCCAGTGCATGAATTATTAAACTGGTACAAGTCACTGGATAAGATTTTTGTTGTTTTGTTGTTTTTTAACCTTTATTTATTTGGTTTAAACATATTTATTCGTTCATTATGTACAGTACATATCTATTGTATACAGAATGAAAATGGATTTAATCGAAAGCGTAAAGCGTATTGTCCATTTCCATCTCTTATTTATTTTACAACGATTACGAAGCAAGTTTCAACAACTTATATTAATCACTCTCGTTGGCTCGGATGAAAGCATATATGTGGTTATTCGTGTGGGAGGAAACTGGAGTACCCGGAGAAAACCCACCTGTCTGATCTGGCGACCATCGTGCCATCTTACATACTTGCATGGCAATATGGTTTAACTCTTTGCAAGCTAGCAGTGACTATAACAGGAAAATATGTCATAGAATTTCATTAGCGGAGACTATAGCAGGAAAATATGTCATAGAATTTCATTAGCGGAGACTATAGCAGGAAAATATGTCATAGAATTTCATTAGCGGAGACTATAGCAGGAAAATATGTCATAGAATTTCATTAGCGGAGATTATAACAGGAAAATATGTCATAGAATTTCATTAGCGGAGATTATAACAGGAAAATATGTCATAGAATTTCATTAGCGGTGACTATAACAGGATAATATGTCATAGCATTTCATTAGCGGAGATTATAACAGGAAAATATGTCATAGAATTTCATTAGCAGTGACCATAACAGGATAATGTCATAGAATTTCATTTGCGGTGACCATAACAGGAAAATATGTCATAGAATTTCATTAGAATTGTGTCGTTTTCTCGTTTACATCATTACACAACATAATTCCAATAAAATTTCATGACATATTTCAAGAATTTTCAGTTACAAATAAGAAAAACACATTAACCCATTCAACAACTGGTGCATGATATTAACCCATTCAACACCAAGTAACTGACATGGACTGGTGCATGATATTAACCCATTCATCACCAAGTAACTGACATGGACTGGTGCATGATATTAACCCATTCAACACCAAGTAACGGACATGGACTGGTGCATGATATTAACCCATTCATCCCCAAGTAACTGACATGGACTGGTGCATGATATTTAACCCATTCATCACCAAGTAACTGACATGGACTGGTGCATGATATTTAACCCATTCATCCCCAAGTAACTGACATGGACTGGTGCATCATATTTAACCCATTCATCACCAAGTAACTGACATGGACTGGTGCATGATATTAACCCATTCAACACCAAGTACTGACATGGACTGGTGCATGATATTAACCCATTCAACACCAAGTACTGACATGGACTGGTGCAGGATATTAACCCATTCAACACCAAGTACTGACATGGACTGGTGCATGATATTAACCCATTCAACACCAAGTACTGACATGGACTGGTGCATGATATTAACCCATTCAACACCAAGTACTGACATGGACTGGTGCATGATATTAACCCATTCAACACCAAGTAACTGACATGGACTGGTGCATGATATTAACCCATTCAACACCAAGTAACTGACATGGACTGGTGCATGATATTAACCCATTCAACACCAAGTAACTGACATGGACTGGTGCATGATATATAACCCATTCAACACCAAGTAACTGACATGGACTGGTGCATGATATTAACCCATTCAACACCAAGTAACTGACATGGACTGGTGCATGATATTAACCCATTCAACACCAAGTAACTGACATGGACTGGTGCATGATATTAACCCATTCAACACCAAGTAACTGACATGGACTGGTGCATGATATTAACCCATTCAACACCAAGTAACTGACATGGACTGGTGCATGATATTAACCCATTCAACACCAAGTAACTGACATGGACTGGTGCATGATATTAACCCATTCAACACCAAGTAACTGACATGGACTGGTGCATGATATTAACCCATTCAACACCAAGTAACTGACATGGACTGGTGCATGATATTAACCCATTCAACACCAAGTAACTGACATGGATTGGTGCATGATATTAAAGCAGCATATCGGAATTCTCAGATCATTAAAATTCCTTCTTACCCGTTTCTGTCTAGAGCGCATGTATCTTGCCTACATTCGACCTCTTCTAGAATATGGTAACGTCGTGTGGGACAACTGCAGTAATGATTCGAAAAACGATATTGAGGCCGTACAGAACGAGGCAGCGCGAATTGTGTCTGGAGCTACTAAACTCTGCAACATAAACACTCTTCTGTCGGACCTGTCCTGGGATACCCTAGCCAAACGACGTTGCAATCACAAGCTCACCCTCTTCTACAAAATGAAGACTGGTCGCTGTCCCCATTACCTCTCCAATCTCATTCCAGAACAAGCTGACCAATTATATAACCTTCGACACGTACCCGCCGTTCAACCTATAACTGCACATACTCAATCCCATGCTTCTACATTTCTTCCATCAACTATTCTAATATGGAACTCGCTGCCAAACGAGACACGGAACGCCGATACAGTAGCAACCTTCAAATACATGTTAAGTAAAAACAGGAAAAGACAATCCCCGTTATACAATGTTGGATCAAGAAGGAATCAGATACTCCACACCCGACTACGACTAGGATGTAGTTCTTTGTGCTACGACCTTCACAGGAAAAATATCATCGATTCTCCCGTGTGCGCATGCGGGTCTATCGAATCAGTCACTCACTTCCTTCTGCATTGCCCAAGGTATAATCATCAACGTCTACAACACCTATCTAACCTTCCATGTGCTGCCACACTCAACAATCTCTTGTTTGGCGATGAGCATCTCACTACACACTGTAACACAACACTTTACCTGAATGTCCAGAGCTATATTGCAGCAACAAAACGTTTCGATACCTAGGTGAACGTGGGGGTTCTCTCCGTTTTGGTCCCGGCCCGTCGTGTGACAATACCAGATTGTTTTTTGATATTTTACATATTTGGATATAACGTTTCCGTATTGCTACATTAAAATTACAATAACGATGCTGTAAATATATGTGGACGTTTAGTAAAATCAAGTCCAAATATTTGCCACTGCTGTTAAATATTCAATAGTTTCTCTACAATTTATATGATATATACTGAACACATAAACTCGCCATTACTATTCGCCAAGCATTTTGTACCATTTAAACGTACTCCAACATGGGAAGGGATTCATATAAGCTTTAAGCTTGTTTCTCGACCCATATCGGTTCAAATGTATAAGAATTGTGTTTATATATGTATATATGTATTTGATCCGAATAAAATATGTTTAAACTAAATATGTATTTGATCCGAATAAAATATGTTTAAACTAATCAGCAATGGAGTAGCAGCGGACAGTATATATATATCTTCCATAACATATCACACCAATCAGCAATGGAGTAGCAGCGGACAGTATATATATCTTCCATAATATATCACATCAATCAGCAATGGAGTAGCAGCGGACAGTATATATATATCCTCCATAACATATCACATCAATCAGCAATGGAGTAGCAGCGGACAGTATATATATCTTCCCTAACATATCACGTCAATCAGCAATGGAGTAGCAGCGGACAGTATTTATACCTTCCATAACATATCACGTCAATCAGCAATGGTGTAGCAGCGGACAGTATATATATATCCTCCATAACATATCACGTCAATCAGCAATGGAGTAGCAGCGGACAGTATATACCTTCCCTAACATATCACGTCCATCGGCAATGGAGTAGCAGTGGAGTGCATAGCCCTTCCATAAACGATTTACAGCAATGTAGTAACAGCTGACAGAATAGCCATTCCATGACCTATTACAGCAATGAAGTAGCAGCGAATGAAGTAGCAGCGAATATTCATTCCATAACATTATTATAGTAATAGTAGAGTAGCAGCGGACACTATAGCACTTCAATAAACGATTACAACAATGGAGTAGCAGCGTACAGAATGTACCATCCATAACATATTAAAGCAATCGGGTAGCAGCGGACAGTATATTCATTCCATAGCTTATGACAGCATTGGTGTAAATGCGGACAGTGTATTCCTTACATAGCATATTACAGCAATGAAGTTGCAGCGGACAGTGTATTCCTTATATAGCCCATGTCAGTAATGGAGTAGCAGCGGACAGTATATATACCTTCCATAACATTGTTGATCAACATGGCGGCTGTCTACTTTCTTATTTTATACACTGCTCTCTGCGGTTATCATTTCCCCCAATGGTATGGTGACATGTCCGAAACGTCTGAGAACATAATCGTCCTATCATTGAGGACCAGTTGTGGTGACTCAGAGCCCATGCATAGTTCCATGGACAACCTCTCCTGAAGCAATCACGTGACAGATAGTTTTAAGTAACCAATGCAATTCCATGATACTAAGATTTAATATAAAGACACGTGACTTGTAAGATATAATAATTTTATATTAATGTAATACTAATTTCGTGTTAATCCGCTGTTGAATCATTACTGCAATGCTATGACAGACATTCCTTCACACAAGCATGATTATTTCATAAATATCATGTCACTTTCCTTTACAGATAAAAACAAGGCCACGCCCCATGAGTGTCTCGCTACGAGCGATTGGCTGTATATTCAACGAAATAGACAATGTATTTTATGCTTTCCAATGAGTGACCACATTTCAAGTTAAAGATTAGTGGTAGGGTGTGGAATTACTGTTCGTTCAGTTCAGTTCAGGCACCGCCACCTCATCCTTCATCGCCTCCTCCACCACACCCTCCACAACCACCGCACCCAGCACCCGCTCTGTCTTCTCTCGCGACACCACTGACACAATATCCAGCATCGCCATCACCTTCAGGGAGTCCATCCCATTCTTTATCTATGTCCACATATCCTTCATCATCACCACCACCACCACCACCACACATTACACAATTACGGTCACCATATGTGTTACGCAAGAACTGGTTTGATGCGGTTGATGTTACCAAACCAGCCGCTCTAACTAACTTCATTTTATCTGAAGGGACCTGGTCAATAGTTCTGTTTCCACGGTACATTTCACAACATATTGCTTCCCCTTCTTTCCAGTCTGTCCCACGTGGAACGCATAACACATGAAGAAGAGATACGGCGAAACTCAGAGCGATATTCTCAGACACTTCGTTTGACTGTGGATCTATTTGAATGAATCCTTTCATCAAGTCCGCCTGGGCTGATTCCATGCTGAATGTATAATTAGTTTGTGTATACGCTAGATCAGTCTGTTGTACATGACTAGTTCCTGTTTTGTAAAACTTGACTCTTAGGGTACCGGGACTGCCTCGAATTCCTCTGCGGCCTACAACAAACAGCTTCACGTTTATTTGATTGTGTTATGTGGGCTTATAGTCGCAAACAGCTTAGGTCAAATGACGACTTTCCAGCTATTATTGGTGGTGGAAGAACTTTTAGACACGGGCGGGCGACCGGAGAGAACCACAAACCATTCACAAGCCAGCTGGATAGCTTTCCCAAATGAAATAATTCGACAGCGCATGTAAGGATTCGAAACTACAGCCATGCGGGGCAAGTAACTTGAAGTCAACGACCACTCGGCCGGAGGCCACACACGTGTATGTGTAAGTCACTTTCAGTACAGTTTCACCGACACACTGTGAGTCATACAGCCGTCCTTATTGACGAATATTTAATAATAGTTTAAAAGGGTGTTTTATTTTCTTGCCTTACTTTCTTCAGTAGCCACATTTGTGATGATAAAAATATTCTGAATATTGACATAATATACATGTATTGGTAAACAATATGAATACGACTGTCTGAGTATCGCAGTGGTTAGCGCGCTCGCTTCTCGCCAATGCAACCCGGATTCGATCCTCGGACCGGGAAGTATGTGAGATGGTATGGTGGTCGCCAGATCGGACAGGTGGGTTTTATCCGGTTACTCCGGTTTCCTCCCACACGAATGACCACATATACGCTTTCATCCGCGCCAACGAGAGTGATTAATATAAGTTGTTGAAACTTGCTTCGCAATCATTGTAAAATAAGTAGTGGTTTAAATGATTTTAAGAATAACTGCTATATATAGCTTACTTTTTGTTGGAGGAACGCCTCTTTTGAGCCCCGTCCAACAACCACAAACTATTCCCCAGTCGCCATTGTCGTTCTTGATAAGTACCGCCCGTTCCCCTTGTTTTGGGTTAAGCGATATGTTGTCCTCATTGACCTGAATACAGATAGAAATTGTATTTGATGTTTTTACATTTACCTGAATACAGATAGAAATTGTATTTGATGTTTTTACATTTACCTGAATCCAGATAGAAATTGTATTTGGTATATTTACATTTACCTGAATACAGATAGAAATTGTATTTGTTGTTTTCATGTTTATATATCGTCGCTATCGGTTGCCCATATGAGAGACGCCTCCTGAAGAGATTAGTCAGTTTAGATGTTTGGCAGATACAGACATAGACCCATTCCAGAGTCTCCTCTTGTTCTTTTATACGCACGGTGTAAAGCACCGACGCGAGACCTCGGTTTAACGTTCCATCTGAAAGACTGTTAATTTTATTAAGGTCAGACCAGCGATCCCTGGATCCCAGTCCATCGTGTATTACTAAAGTAAATGTGTATCTACTCGTAGTACTAGGCAACTACATAATAAACAAACCCTCGCGGTGGAAAGCAGTTCATATTGATTGTATTACCATTCGTGTTGCTTCTTTTCCAATCAAATTCAATTTGTTTTGAACTTTTGATATATAAAAATTTTATAAATATCTATGCTTACAATACACGCATGTATTATGTTATGTTATATTTCGGGTTTTACGCCTGCATCAGCACCATTTTGGGCTATATCGCCGGCGGGCAATTTACTTAACAACACCTTTCCTGGGCATGCTCCAGTGGTTAACCAGTACTTGGGTGCACCAACCTCCGTAAGAAACTGCCAACTTTTTCATATAAATCAGACACGGCCTGAGAGGGGCTCGAACCCGTGACCATCAGTGATGATAGGTTACAGTGGTATACAAGTAACGCATGTATTATAAACTGAATACAATACACTCAACAAAATTCCTAATCTGTCACCTGGATTTTTACAGTATTTGGTGCCAACTAATAACCGTATAATATCAATATTCATATCATCTTATTTGATACTACAGATATTGCGAGGAATTGATGTATAATTATTAATCTGGAATACAATACATTGAACGGCAATATAGATGAAATTACATATATTTATATTGTATGATTATTAGTTGACTCCAAATATAAAATACTAGGTGACCGATTAGAACTGTTGTTGAGTGTAGTGTTTAACTAACTTGCGATATTCACCTGCGTTGGTAGTGGTAGCTGATCAGCTGCGATCAAATGTGCGATGGCGGAGATTTTATCTTGATATAACACCTGGATAACCGACGTCACCAGAGACGTGCTGTGTAACATCCGTACCTTAAACGCAACGTAACCAAGATGTGTCTTCAGGCTGTAGAACAAACGAATAAGAACGATGGAATCAAATGAGCAACAATGAGATACTAAACAAAATGTGCGCTATGCTATATACATATTTATTCCTACACTATATCATAGGCATCAGGTGCATACCCTGACCCTCGCCCGGGCTACTATACCCTGACCCTCGCCCGGGCTACTACACCCCAGGACCATGTTATAACCCCAAAATACATTGTAACATCAATCAACTATCATTTCTAGTCAACACACATTTCTCAAAAAATAAATAGTTTTTGATAATGAATATCTATAGTATAGGTCATGAAACAATGGTTCTTTTTAATATGCCAGGGTGTGAGCCGCCAGATAGATAATGGCTACTGATCAACCTGGCACCTGGCCTGCAAGGATAGGATTCGGGAAGTACCGGTGTGCATAACAGGTGCCAGAAGTGACTGAACTTTTCAATATGTATAGGATATAAGCCGAAAACGATCCAATATGTAAAATATTGGACTGTGTGAGGCGCGTAGCTCCGAAGACAGTACCAATATTTTACATATTAGATCCGTTTGAGGCTCATATCTTACTTAAAACACATACTTATATAACAAGATCCTACTAATTAAAACTGCTAAGTTCGTACATGTACGCGTATAATTAAGAAATAATAAGTATCAACCGTTGTATATCGCAGAATAACCCGAGTTTGAAGTTCTTATGTGTAGAAATATCACGACGGCCGAAGGCCTGAGTGATATATTTCTACGCATAAGAACGACAAACGAGGGTTATTCTGCGATATACCACGGTTGATACTTATTATTTCGATTCTAACACGACTTACTTCTAATAATTTTAAAGGAGTATTTTCTTCAAACGCCGCTGCATTTGGCTTTCGAAATTTCCTCCCGCGTAAGGGGTGATGACGTTATTTTTTATGGAAAATATTAATCTTATTAATCTAGTGCATAAATGACCAAAAGTTGTAACTGATCAATAATTTTATTTATTTTGTCAAATAAAACTGTACAGAATAGTAACTGAAACGTTACTGAACAGAAAAACAAGATGGATAAGAGATTATCTGATTCTAAAAATAGCTCACATCCGTGAATTCCAACGGTATTTTTTACAAACATCACGTCACTTTCATTCATAAAACTGTACACGCATTGTATACATGGAATAGCCAAAACACGGTGCGCGCGCAGCATAGTTCAAGGTAGGTATATTGCAGAATAACCCGAGATTGATTTTACTCTACACGTATGTATGTTATTAGCTGGGTCGTGTTAGAATTTAATATAATACTCTGGCCTTTTGACAACATGCCAATATTAATAATAATGGACTGCAAGTACAAAGGTATGACGTCACGATAGTGCTATAAAGGGGGTTATACTATGATAAACATACCCTTTATTTTACTTAATAGACACAAGTAAGCCATTATTTAGCTATGTGTATTATCGAACAGAGATCTATATAACACAGAAACATCAGATACAAATAGCACTGTATAAGTTCTCGTGTCTTGATACCTACATAATGTTGGCTACTCGTTATTTTAAAGCGACATTACATCGCAAAAAGCCAAATAAATGCATTTGTTCACGTAACATGTAACATGTTTCATGTAACTGTCATCCACAATTGGCGTTTGTTTGTCATTGGAGTCAATACTAAACGCGCGATATTTCGTTTAGAGATAATTTAATTAAGATTAGTCTACAAATAAAGATGCATAGGCACACATGTTGAGATATAACGGTAAATCTGTACGATAAATCGGGTTATTAAGGATACACGCATTGTATTACGCATGAATGTTGACCCTATTTACATAATATTGTTAGGTCAACAAACCGCGTATACGACGCTTGTTTATTTGTTGAAATACTCAGTTATTAGGCAAATATTGGGGGGAAATTATACCATATAATAGGAAATTACATTCTGCAGACATTTGCGTTTTCACCGATGTAGTGTCGCTTTAATAGGAAATGCTTCAACTATGTTTGAACGAACTGAATAAATATTATCTTATTGCAATTATTATATAATTAGGAGGTCAACTGTACACAGTATATATATAACGACTACGGTCAACCTTTGAAAAGACCTAATACAAATAAATGTTTCGGAATGCATAACATATTTCAATGCAAAATATACGCATGCGTAATTAGTTAGAAACGACAATGAATGAGACCATTCGGAACTTATATTCAGTGACGGTGATATATAAAATAACCTACGTATGCATAGCCGTCTTGCAATGGCGGTCGGTGTTCGAGTGTAATGTTTCAAGGGCAACTGGTCCAAGTAGACTGTGTACATCATCAGGGTCCACTTCATCTTCGTACACCCCTTCCTCTAGAAAGAGCAACGCATCTCCAATTTTTGGTTGCTCAAAATGCCCATGAAAGTCAAGCGTTGTGCTTCCTTTGAGAGATACTCTCACCTTTATCCGCCCTCCCGGGGTCTTGGCATTAGCAGGAGATTCAATTTGCGGTATGAGATTTAGCAAGCTAGAGTCGAAGTCAGATTTTGAACTGAACACACCTGACTTCTGTTGTAAGGTAAACAAAACACCATGCTCGTGTTGTGTATCAAATGTAAAGCTTCCAACCTTGGACCACGATATTACCGGATTTCCGGGGCGGCTGTCAGATGGTCGTTTCAGTGTGAACCACTTTGATACTTCCGTCTGCGACGCCTTTGCACTGCTAGCTTTTAGGATGATATTCTTGTTTTGGTTGAGCTCGGGGGATGGCATATGCACATTCAGCTGATCTACTGATATGATGCAATGTTTTGTACAAAAAGCATACTCATCCATTTGAGTAAGAGAATATAATTGACCATTTGGTGGATTGCCTCGATACATCGCTCCAAATTTAGAAAATGATTCATTGTACACTTGTGACCAGAGTTCGCGCATTCTCTTATGTGCGTTGTTCAGCTTTGAATCTTCACGTCTGTCGTTCACGGAATCGTCATGATTGAATACGTTTCCAACTATACGTTTAATGTCATTTTTGTAGATCATAGGGTTCAGCTGGTGAGTATGCCAAATAAGATCTATGTCGTAACAAGGGACAAGATACTCTTCAGGGTGTTGTTTGCGCAGATACAGAAATTGCTTGTATCTGTGCAATGCGCTCTCGAGAAACCTTCTATCTTGATAGTGAGGCAATGATACCTGGTAAAAGAACACCCTCTGTCTGTCCGCAGCAGCAGCGATATCATACGATATCCGTGAACTGAATTGTGCAACTTTATTAGCATCATCTGGTGTATCTTGATCAATGTAAAACGGTTCTCCGTATTTGTGAGACCAGTACGCATGCGCGATATTTCTTGCTCTTTGATAATCATCCGCTCTTCGTATTGCATGGTTTATAAATCCATGCACAATTGTGTTACAATCTTTCTCATATGATTTCGGCGACAGCATGTGACAATGCCACAACCATTCTATATCCATGGGCGCGGATAGGCATTCTGAAGGATGCTCTGCCGCTAGTGGTAGCCATAGCTTCTCATACCTATACAGAGCTCGCTTCAAGACCTCAGGTCTGCGGAGTTCGTGATTGCCATCAACAGCCTTCAAGAATGCAATATGAGAAGCGGCTTGATCTACAAGATCAGTACCAAAATGTAGCTTCACAGGCGTTGTCATTGTTTAACGGAGAATGGTACATGTATTACACGGAATGTTTAGCTTTAGATATTGTCATTGGTTAACAGGACATTCACAGGTTAACTGAACAACAGGTTTCCATTGGTTACCTGAACATTTCACAGGTTTCCATTGGTTAACTGAACAACAGGTTTCCATTGGTTACCTGAACATTTCACAGGTTTCCATTGTTTAACTAAACATTCTATGCTGATGTCATGCCATATCGCACATAACATCATTTTGTCATTGTCTAGCTGAACTTTTCATTCGTAATCTCGTTGCGTAACAAAACTCATCACAGGTATATATTCATTGATATATATTAACTTAATTCCTCTGAGGTATTGCCATTCTTTATCTGAAACAAAACGTTTATTATTAATAACTTCCTTAGAAACACATGTCTACAAATATATCATTATATACGAATATATCAGTACATGTATTGTATATACAAGCGCATCATTATACAGAATAAAGACGGATCTGTAGTCCAGTGGTAACACGCTGACTTGTAATCCAGGGATCGCAGGTTCGATACCCCAGTCTGACCATAATAAAATTAATAGTCTTTCAGATCGGACTTTAAAACGCGGTCTAAGCGAACCAGAGGAGACTCTGGAATTGGTCTGTCTGTATCATGCACTATCCTCCAACAATTTAAAATGACTAATCTCTTCAGGAAGCGTCGCTCATATGGGCAACCGGTAGCGACGATAAATAAACGTAAAACACACAGAATACATTCAATCCGCGTAAGGACTTCAGATAAAACCTCAGTCATAACTACGAGATAATAATAATAATAATAATAATAATAATAACGACTATATTTAACGAGGAAACTTATTTGACAAGGGCAATCTACTATAAGGCCTTCAAAACAATTATATACAGCATACATTTATATTAATAAAATTAGACACACTACGTGATATGATTAGACTGTTGGATGTACAGTCTACATTCGTTATGTCAAAGTCGGTTATGTCGAATGCTCCGGTTATCTCGAAGTCGGATCAAAGTCCAATTTCAGACACTGTCATTTTACATATAACTGGCTCCGTTTATATAGAATTTCGTTAAGTCAAACTTCGGTTATGTCGAAGTATTGTGTTCGGTCCGACGGAATTCCACGGATGTAGACTGTAGTATGTTATTGAAATAGTAATGTAGTATGCAGCTACATTTGCATATTTATAACATAATGACGTGTTCTCCTCAGCAACAATATAACAGTATTGACAGAAGAAAATCGATTTACGGTATAAACTTGTTTTAGCACTTATCTAAAACTTAAATGTGTTGTGCAACGGCCAGTAAATTAAATGTACTCATGGATGGACAGGCAAGGCTCAGCGACTATTATTTCGTGTGTTATATATGGTGCCCTCGGGTTTGGACAGACACTCATTGGGGAACTGAGGTGTTTCGGAATGGGGCCGGATATATCGTCCAGTGGTAACACGCTGGACTGGTAATCCAGGGATCGCAGGTCAGGGCTGGGGTATTCGTTTTCAGTATTCGTATTCATCTGTATTCGAATACTGATTCTTCAGTATTCATAAGTATTCAGTATTCATGACTTTTTTTGAATACAAGTATTCGTATTGTATTCGAATACATTTGAAATATCACTGTATTCATGAATACTTTTTGAATACTTTTTGAATACTTTTGCATGTTACTTTTTAAACATCATAATTAAGTCATATATGCAATAAAAAGTGACAATTAACAAAGTCTAATTTTAAAAGTATATATCACTAGAAAATTACTATTTTTATTATTGTAGATTAGCAGACACTATAAATTAATCTATAATTTCTAAATATTTGTATTAGTACTATAAATAAATTGTTTAATTAATTGTCCTTGATAATTATTCTGTTAATATTTTAAAAGCAGGTGAGAAAATTGTGAAATTAGCTCAATAACATTTTAATTACAGAATCAGTGATTTTAAACTTTGCTGAGGAAATCTTATGATTATCTCCATTGAATTATTATATTATAGGAGTTAATCTTAAATGTCAAACAGCTAATATTCCTAAAAGGTATTAAAATATGAGTTAATCATAGGTGACCAGGTTTATGATAACACCTTCAATAATTCTATAGCATAATTACTAAAGATCAGAGCAATATCCTTAATTAAGAAAATAATTACTGCTGTTGTTAGCTTTTACAGGTGTAATTTATGGATATGCTTAAAGATCAGAGCAATATCCTTAATTAAGAAAATAATTACTGCTGTTGTTAGCTTTTACAGGTGTAATTTATGGATATGCTCAAAGATCAGAGCAATATCCTTAATTAAGAAAATTTGTGCAATTGAACTAAAATACTATGAACTGTACTAATCACAGGTGTGTGGCTTGACTTTTATTATGACAAATCTCAGTTTGGCTAAAATGATAAAAACGACAAAAATCTGTTAAATATTCGAAAATTGGAAATTGTGATCAAAGAAATAATAGATATTTACCACATGCCATGGCATTTATTATATTTAATATTCCAATTTTAAACCTGACAGCTAATCAGAGTAATCCCATCAAAACAGGATGTTTATTTGGCATAGAGCAATGGTATTGGCAATATAAGTGACAGGTGTTAATTAATCTCGAGCAGCAGCAGTACCCTGTCAATCAAATAAATCTTGTTTACACCATTAACCCGAAAGATCAAAGATTTTATTCTTTATTTACGTCTCATCAATGTACAACAAACAACATTCAATATAATAAAAACATATCGATGTACATTGCCACTCAATAATGAATTATAAGAGACAGTAACAGTAACAATTCACAATAGAACACGATTCAACATATAAGTTTCTTAAAACTAGAGTTTATATAGGTTGATCCAGACCGATACTCTCACAAACTGAAGCCAATCGTCAAAATGGTGACGGGCACATTGCCACCATTACACCACAGCGCAAAACGTTGTTGATTCAGTTTATTTACCCTCGCCACCGGTAAACCATATGGGCGAGCTAACGTGCTTTCGCACCGTCGATTATTCGATGATTGTTGTGTCGTCGGTGTCTTGTAGAGTGGTGTAGATTGAAGATTGAAGTTGTAGATTCCCGTGAAGATTTCGGTCCAAGATGATTATGTTACTCGATAGTTATTCCTTGTTGGTTGTGTCTAAGTTGATTATTGTGTTTGGTCTAGAAGATTATGGTGCTGGTGATTATGGTACTGGTGTCTCTCTCCGCCATCATGTCCAAGGTGGTTATATTCTCGGTACTTTTTAGGGCCACATCCTCCACGATTAGTCGCCTCACAGCAGCAAAATGGTTCGGTTGTTCCGTTGTTGTCCACCCCGTTGACGCATCCGGGGTCGAGGTCGCATCCCTCCGTCTCCAACCGCTCGCCCATCATTGGAGACAGATAAAAAAGTTCGAGGCGACGAGTGCGCCATCCACGCGAAACGACTGCCGTCCTCTCCTACCCAGTCACTCGTCGCCTCTTCAGCGCCCCAGTATTAGCTGTCGCTGATCTAGGAAAGTGTAAGACACTCAAAAGAGTCGATGCGGGTCCTCGTCTGTATGCGTCAGCGGCGTGGATTGGTCACTTCGGAACAGGTGATCCAATTTCCTGCTGTGAGCTGTGCCTTGTTCCCGACGTGCACGGTGTGGAGGCACGAACAAGTAGCGCAAAACGTCACCATGGGTAACCGCTATCAGTGAAATTCTCGGTCCAAAACAAGACCTACTCTTAGATATAAATGTGTTAAATCTAAATTGCCTACGCTAATCTTATCTAAGAAGTGTTTATTTATTAAAACACTGATATTGAAAAAGAGCACTAACGCGCTTATTAATTAAAAAATGGTATAAAAAAACAATTATCACCTCTGATCAGATCAGTGATGAACTGATTAGCATAGACTATTTAGTTGGCAATAAAAAAGTATTCATAGTATTAAGAAACAATCAAATGTCTTATGTGATGTAATAAAATGTGCACAGTTGACATGCAGCACTAGTCTAACTGTCTAACCCTGGGAATGCATTTTAAAATGATTCTGAAAATGAAAGTTGACACAACTTGTCAAGTAATGTATCACTGCAAATGTAACTCTTACCTCAGTTGTAGTTTATGGGCATACATCATTTAGGTGGTACAATTGCATGACACATTAAAATATATTATAATAAATATACTATAATAACTCTGTTTGGGAAAAATGGTGCGCGTCGGAATTGGCTAAAGGAAGCACAGATTTGGCTAAAAATAATTGGCTACAAAAAAATAAGAGCCAGAGCAGGCCCTGTATGTGCTTGCTATATTATTCTGTGCTGAATTAGTTGTACTATGCTGTCTCTCACAATTAAACTTCTCTAATAATTGTGCTATAAATGTTTATTTGTTTTGTGATACTATTAAAACATGTTGAATAAATAATACACCAATATTTTAAAACACTGATATATGTAAATGGTATAGGTTGGTTGTGAAGTAGTTTGAATCTTGCCCATATCTGATTTCATGTACAGAAGATTATAAACTAAAATAAACATTGTATATATATATATATATATATGAGATGTTGTTGTTTTAGTTTTTTTTCTTGTTTGTGTTGGTGTTGGTGTTGGTGTTGGTGTTTTTGTCTTGCAACACCTCATGAAGGGACACGACGCAAGACAAAAACACCAACGCCTCATGAAGGAACACGACGCAAAAACAAAAATACCAACGCCTCATGAAGGAACACGACGCAAAAACAAAAACACCAACGCCTCATGAAGGAACACGACGCAAGACAAAAATACCAACACCTCATGAAGGAACACGACGCAAGACAAAAACACCAACGCCTCATGAAGGAACACGACGCAAGACAAAAACACCAACACCTCATGAAGGAACACGACGCAAGACAAAAACACCAACACCTCATGAAGGAACTCGACGCAAGACAAAAACACCAACGCCTCATGAAGGAACACGACGCAAGACAAAAACGTCAACGCCTCATGAAGGAACACGACGCAAGACAAAAACACCAACACCTCATGAAGGAACTCGACGCAAGACAAAAACACCAACGCCTCATGAAGGAACTCGACGCAAGACCAAATAGATCAACGCCTCATGAAGGAAACGCGATTCAAGACCCACAAGCAACCCCGGCCCCATTCCGAAACACCTCAGTTCCCCAATGAGTATCAGTCCAATTTGTGTGTTTTACGTTTATTTATCGTCGCTACCGGTTACCTATATGAGCGACGCCTCCTGAAGAGATTAGTCATTTTAGATTTTTGGAGTAGTGCAATGATACAGAGAGAGACCCATTCCAGAGTCTCCTCTGGTTCTTTTACGTGCACGGTGTAAAGCACCGACACGATACCTCGGTTTAACGTCCCATCTGAAAGACTGTTAATTTTATTAGGGTCAGACGGGGGATCGAACCTGCGACAGGGCTGGGGTGAATACATTAGGAAAGTATTTGAATACGAATACTCTGTTTTATAAATGTATTTGAATACGAATACGAATACTTTAGTAATGTATTCGAATACTTTTTTGAATACTTTTGAATACATTCTCTTTGAATATTATATATGTATGACTAAACAAGAAAAAAAACTAAAACAACAACATCTCATATATATATATATACAATGTTTATTTTAGTGTATAATCTTCTGTACATGAAATCAGATATGGGCAAGTTTCAAACTACTTCACAACCAACCTATACCATTTACATATATCAGTGTTTTAAAATATTGGTGTATTATTTATTCAACATGTTTTAATAGTATCACAAAACAAATAAACATTTATAGCACAATTATTAGAGAAGTTTAATTGTGAGAGACAGCATAGTACAACTAATTCAGCACAGAATAATATAGCAAGCACATACAGGGCCTGCTCTGGCTCTTATTTTTTTGTAGCCAATTATTTTTAGCCAAATCTGTGCTTCCTTTAGCCAATTCCGACGCGCGCCATTTCTCCCAAACAGAGTTATTATAGTATATTTATTATAATATATTTTAATGTGTCATGCAATTGTATCACCTAAATGATGTATGCCCTTAAACTACAACTGAGGTAAGAGTTACATTTGCCGTGATACATTACTTGACAAGTTGTGTCAACTTTCATTTTCAGAATCATTTTAAAATGCATTCCCAGGGTTAGACAGTTAGACTAGTGCTGCATGTCAACTGTGCACATTTTATTACATCACATAAGACATTTGATTGTTTCTTAATACTATGAATACTTTTTTATTGCCAACTAAATAGTCTATGCTAATCAGTTCATCACTGATCTGATCAGAGGTGATAATTGTTTTTTTATACCATTTTTTAATTAATAAGCGCGTTAGTGCTCTTTTTCAATATCAGTGTTTTAATAAATATTTTAAGCACTTCTTAGATAAGATTAGCGTAGGCAATTTAGATTTAACACATTTATATCTAAGAGTAGGTCTTGTTTTGGACCGAGAATCTCACTGATAGCGGTTACCCATGGTGACGTTTTGCGGCTGTGGTGTAATGGTGGCAATGTGCCCGTCACCATTTTGACGATTGTCTTCAGTTTGTGAGAGTATCGGTCTGGATCAACCTATATAAACTCTAGTTTTAAGAAACTTATATGTTGAATCGTGTTCTATTGTGAATTGTTACTGTTACTGTCTCTTATAATTCATTATTGAGTGGCAATGTACATCGATATGTTTTTATTATATTGAATGTTGTTTGTTGTACATTGATGAGACGTAAATAAAGAATAAAATCTAAAACCTTCAATGAATATGCCGTCATGATCGGACACGCCAATAGGTGGGATTGTTTCTAGATTATCAATGATTGATGGATGGCTTGTGATGATCAGGTCAAGGATTTTGTCATTACGTGTAGGTTTTTTGACTACTTGTTTCTAGTTGTTCTATATGCAGTACACGTGATATTATAAAACGAAATTAAATATATGAAGTGAATTGAATTGAAGATGAAATGAAGGCATTACTTACTTGTACCACAAACTCCTCTCTATTATATCCAAAGCACTATGCAAGTTGTTACAAGCCTACTCTGCTTGTTTATTCTCACTCGCTCGCATCCACTTAGTACTTGCATTTATATGAACAGATACAAGATTCATTCGCATTTAAATAAATAAAACACAGATGTTTGCAATTTTAATCAGGGTTATTATATAAATGTTAGATGGTGTCTATTTAATCGATTATCCGCTCGTGATATCATTTTACACAATATTTCACATTGGACTTGTATATAGAAACGCTATTGTACTAGAACGCACTCGTCAAAAGGGTTTTCGCACGACTGGTTTTACGATAATATGAAGAGTTGTGAAGATAAATATTGTCAACATATTTACGCTTTAAATTTTCTTTGCTATTAAGTATACACTATGATGTATGGCTTAGTGTGTATAATACATAGCTGATGTGTCAACGACACGGGCAGGTTTAACGAAAATGTGTGTGTTTTACGTTTATTTATCGTCGCTACCGGTTGCCCATATGAGCGACGCCTCCTGAAGAGATGAGTCATTTTAGAGTTTTGGAGGATAGAGACCCATTCCAGAGTATCCTCTGGTTCATTTACGTGAACGGTGTAAAGCACCGACACGAGACCTCGGTTTAAAGTCCCATGTGAAAGACTGTTAATTTTATTAGGGTCAGATGGGGAATCGAACCTGCAATCCCTGGATTACCAGTCTAACGTATTAACCACTGGACTGCAGAATCGTCTGTTTAACGAAACTGCTAAGATATGAGAGTAATATACTCGATGGTACCCGGATCGATATGATTGCTTCTTAAAATAGATATATCCAATAACGTATTGTTATTTCGGATGTGTCACATATCGTATGTCAACTAGTTTCGTGAGATCTATTATTATTATTATAATAATTAATGGCTGGCGACATGCGAAAATGGGCACTTGGACATGGCTCAGAAAAATGGGAAGAAAGTGTATAAATTGTTAGTCAGAAAAGGATAATTTATCAGCATTTGGTCAAATCTTGATATAGACTAATGTTAGGTAGGATGTCCGATTAGCGCAGTGGTTAGCACGCTCGCATCTCACTAATGCAACCAGGGTTCGATCCTCGGACCGGGGTGTGTGCGAGATGGTACGGTGGTCGCCAGATCGGACAGGTGTGTTTTCTCCGGGTACTCCGGTTTCCTCCCACACGAATTACCACATATACGCTTTCATCCGCGCCAACGAGAGTGATTAATATAAGTTGTTAAAACTTGCTTTGCAATCGTTGTAAAATAAATAAAGTTTATACTAGCTTCACGTTTCTTCCAGCCTCTTATAGTTATATGGAAGTAAGAGTTTAGGCTGTCCGATTAGCGCAGTGGTTAGCGCGCTCGCATGTCACCAATGCAAACCGGGTTCAAACCTCGGACCGGGGTGTATGTGAGATGATACGCTGGTCGCCAGATTGGACAGGTGTGTTTCCTCCGGGTACTCCGGTTTCCTCCCACACGACTGACCACATATACGCTTTCATCCGCGCCAACGAGAGTGATTAATATAAGTTGTTAAAACTTGCTTCGCAATCGTTGTAAAATAAACTTAAACTTAAGTAAGGGTTAGTGGAAGTCGCGATATCGTATTAGTAGCGCCTTCCCTTCAGGTTCCATTGATCTCTAGAACTCGTATTCCTACACGTATTATGTTGTTAATTTGGTATGGTTTAGACATTACCCGGATATAGAAACAAACATATCTCTTAGAGATACATGACCCCTAGTGATTTAAATTTATTTTGATTTTTGAGGGTATATTTGTTTATTTATTTAAAATGGACAAAAACTTGTTCTCACTTTTCGATATTTGGGTCACTTCTTTCACCAGTAATCAGTAGGTTAACTCCCATTGACCTTTATTGCAGATCAACCGAATGGTTAAAGCGACATTATATCGCAAAATGCAAATAAAATGCAGTTTTTCACGTATAAATGCATTGCTACTACAAAGTCTTCCGAATACATTCGAACACTAACATTGAATCAATAAAAAGAGTTTTTGTGGATTGAAAGTATGATTTCATATAACGGTCATCCATGCTCCTGACTTGACGTTTGTTTTGTCATGGAAGTCAGTACTAAGCGCGAGATAATGTCGTTTAGAGATAAATTAACTAAGAATAGTCAAATATACAAATACAAATATATAGGCACAAATGTGAGATATAACGGTAAATATCTACCATAAATCGTGTTATTCAGGATACACTAGTTGTATTACGCATGAATGTTTACATTAGTTTGTTATGTCAACAAACCGCGTATACGACGTTTGTTTATTAGTTGAAAAATCAGTATTTGAGGCAAATATTTGAAACAAAATTATACCATATAATAGGAAAATATATTCTGTAGAAATGTATGTTTTCACTGATGTAGTGTCGCTTTAAGGTCGTTGACTTCAAATCATTTACTCTTCACCGCTGTATGTTCGAATCGCAATGGATTTGTCGCATTCCTTTATATGAAGAAGCTATCCATAGTTTGTGGAAGGTCGATGGTTCTACCCGAGTACTCCACCGTGTCTGAACTACTAGAAGGGGCAGCCGGGGTCTTCCGCCACCAATACTAGCTCACGAGATATATGACACAATATGCCGGTACGATGTTAACACCAAATAAATACACAATTCTTAGTCATTGTATATTGTCTTTTATTTTCCCTTTTCACATCTTAATTTCATCCGATTGCAGCATTTGTGTCGAAGATACTGATTGGGTTGCAGCAGGTGTGTCGAATATACTGATTGGGTTGCAGCAGGTGTGTCGAATATACTGATTGGGTTGCAGCAGGTGTGTCGAGGATACTGATTGGGTTGCAGCAGGTGTGTCGAGGATACTGTTTGGGTTGCACCAGGTGTGTCGAGGATATTGTTTGGGTTGCACCAGGTGTGTCGAGGATACTGAATGGGTTGCACCAGGTGTGTCGAGGATACTATTTGGGTTGCATCAGGTGTGTCGAGGATACTGCTTAGGTTGCACCAGGTGTGTCGAGGATACTGATTGGGTTGCACCAGGTGAGTCGAGGATACTGTTTGGGTTGCAGCAGGTGTGTCGATGATACTGATTGGGTTGCAGCAGGTATGTCGAGGATACTGATTGGGTTGCAGCAGGTATGTCGAGGATACTGATTGGGTTGCAGCAGGTGTGTCGAGGTTACTGATTGGGTTGCAGCAGGTGTGTCGAGGATACTGATTGGGTTGCAGCAGGTGTGTCGAAGATACTGATTGGGTTGCAGCAGGTGTGTCGATGATACTGATTGGGTTGCAGCAGGTGTGTCGATGATACTGATTGGGTTGCAGCATGTGTGTCGATGATACTGATTGGGTTGCAGCAGGTGTGTTGAGGATACTGATTGGGGTGCAGCAGGTGTGTCGAGGTTACTGATTGGGTTGCAGCAGGTATGTCGAGGATACTGATTGGGTTGCAGCAGATATGTCGATGATACTGATTAGGTTGCACCAGATATGTCGAGGATACTGATTAGGTTGCACCAGGTGTGTCGAGGATACTGATTGGGTTGCACCAGGTGTGTCGAGGATACTGATTGGGTTGCACCAGGTATGTCGAGGATAGTGATTGGGTTACACCAGGTGTGTCGAGGATACTGAGTGGGTTGCACCAGGTGTGTCGAGGATACTGAATGGATTGCACCAGGTATGTCGAGGATACTGATTGGGTTGCACCAGGTGTGTCGAGGATACTGATTGGGTTGCACGAGGTGTGTCGAGGATACTGATTGGGTTGCAGCAGGTATGTCGAGGATACTGATTGGGTTGCAGCAGGTATGTCGAGGATACTGATTGGGTTGCACCAGGTATGTCGTGGATACTGTTTGGGTTGCACCAGGTGTGTCGAGGATACTGTTTGGGTTGCACCAGGTGTGTCGATGATACTGATTGGGTTGCAGCAGGTATGTCGAGGATACTGATTGGGTTGCACCAGGTGTGTCGAGGATACTGTTTGGGTTGCACCAGGTGTGTCGAGGATATTGTTTGGGTTGCACCAGGTGTGTCGAGGATACTGAATGGGTTGCACCAGGTGTGTCGAGGATACTATTTGGGTTGCATCAGGTGTGTCGAGGATACTGCTTAGGTTGCACCAGGTGTGTCGAGGATACTGATTGGGTTGCATCATGTGTGTCGAGGATACTGTTTGGGTTGCACCAGGTGTGTCGAGGATACTGATTGGGTTGTCAGCAGGTATGTCGAGGATACTGATTGGGTTGCAGCAGGTGGTCGAGGATACTGATTGGGTTGCAGCAGGTGGGTCGAGGATACGGATTGGGTTGCATCAGGTGTGTCGAGGATACTGATTGGTTGCAGCAGGTGTGTCGAGGATACTGATTGGGTTGCAGCAGGTGTGTCGAGGATACTGCTTGGGTTGCATCAGGTGTGTCGAGGATACTGATTGGTTTGCAGCAGGTATGTCGAGGATACTGATTGGGTTGCAGCAGGTGTGTCGAGGATACTGATTGGGTTGCAGCAGGTGTGTCGAGGATACTGATTGGGTTGCAGCAGGTGTGTCGAGGATACTGATTGGTTGCAGCAGGTATGTCGATGATACTGATTGGATTGCAGCAGGTGTGTTGAGGATACTGATTGGGTTGCAGCAGGTATGTCGAGGATACTGATTGGGTTGCAGCAGGTGTGTCGATGCTACTGATTGGGTTGCAGCAGGTGTGTCGTGGTTACTGATTGGGTTGCACCAGGTGTGTCGAGGATACTGATTGGGTTGCAGCAGGTGTGTCGATGATACTGATTGGGTTGCAGCAGGTGTGTCGATGATACTGATTGGGTTGCAGCATGTGTGTCGATGATACTGATTGGGTTGCAGCAGGTGTGTCGATGATACTGATTGGGTTGCAGCAGGTGTGTCGATGATACTGATTGGGTTGCAGCAGGTGTGTCGAGGATACTGATTGGGTTGCAGCAGGTATGTCGATGATACTGATTAGGTTGCACCAGATATGTCGAGGATACTGATTGGGTTGCACCAGGTGTGTCGAGGATACTGATTTGGTTGCACCAGGTGTGTCGAGGATACTGATTGGGTTGCACCAGGTGTGTCGAGGATACTGAATGGATTGCACCAGGTATGTCGATGATACTGAGTGGGTTGCACCAGGTGTGTCGAGGATACTGACTGGGTTGCAGCAGGTATGTCGAGGATACTGATTGAGTTGCAGCAGGTGTATCGAGGATACTGATTGGGTTGCAGCAGGTGGGTCGAGGATACTGATTGGGTTGCAGCAGGTGTGTCGAGGATACTGATTGGGTTGTAGCAGGTGTGTCGAGGATACTGATTGGGTTGCAGCAGGTGTGTCGAGGATACTGATTGGGTTGCAGCAGGTATGTCGAGGATACTGATTGGGTTGCAGCAGGTGTGTCGATGATACTGATTGGGTTGCAGCAGGTGTGTCGTGGTTACTGATTGGGTTGCACCAGGTGTGTCGAGGATACTGATTGGGTTGCAGCAGGTGTGTCGATGATACTGATTGGGTTGCAGCAGGTGTGTCGATGATACTGATTGGGTTGCAGCATGTGTGTCGAGGATACTGATTGGGTTGCCGCAGGTGTGTCGAGGATACTGATTGGGTTGTAGCAGGTGTGTCGAGGATACTGATTGGGTTGCAGCAAGTGTGTCGAGGATACTGATTGGGTTGCAGCAGGTGTGTCGAGGGTACTGATTGGGTTGCACCAGGTGTGTCGAGGATACTGATTGGGTTGCAGCAGGTGTGTCGAGGATACTGATTGGGTTGCAGCAGGTGTGTCGAGGATACTGATTGGGTTGCATCAGGTGTGTCGAGGATACTGATTGGGTTGCAGCAGGTAGGTCGAGGATACTGATTGGGTTGCAGCAGGTGTGTCGAGGATACTGATTGGGTTGTAGCAGGTGTGTCGAGGATACTGATTGGGTTGCACCAGGTGTGTCGAGGATACTGATTGGGTTGCACCAGGTGTGTCGAGGATACTGATTGGGTTGTAGCAGGTGTGTCGAGGATACTGATTGGGTTGCAGCAGGTGTTTCGAGGATACTGTTTGGGTTGCATCAGGTGTGTCGAAGATACTGAATGGGTTGCAGCATGTGTGTAGAGGATACTGACTGGGTTGCACCAGGTGTGTCGAGGATACTGATTGGGTTGCACCAGGTGTGTCGAGGATACTGATTGGGTTGCACCAGGTGTGTCGATGATACTGATTGGGTTGCACCAGGTATGTCGAGGATTATGAATACAGTTTTCGATAATCTGTGAATGATCCAACAATACGGATTGGATTAACAAGCTGGTTCTAAATTGTGCGTTTTACCGAGTCTTTCCGACTATACCAAACAAGAACTGGCAGCCTTCCCATCCGTCCACGCGTCCACCAAACTGTCACGGCACCACATATAGCTGCCAGCAGGACAATACAACCTGTAATCAATGAATTAAAACTAGCTGTGGTTTTTTCCTCAAATGAAAACAAAATGTTCACACATTATGCTGATGACTGTCTACTCTATTAATAGTATTATCAAGACCAGACAACAATCGCCTTATACTTCAGCAATATCGTTTAGTACTTGATAGCCTGGGAACAGGCGTCGATATATTTTGCCTGGTCAGTGAAATAAATATATTTTAACACCGAGACCATTAATTGGGCCGTATCGAGTTTCTGATAATATCAACGGTCATTTTGCAAGAAGTTAAAAAGTGCAAAATCGACCGACTGGAACCCAGGCTCAGTACTTGATACTGGAAACTAAACGGGGAATAAGTTCACCGCCAAGAAGTGATATTTAATAAACATCCACAGCAATTCACACACTTTCTACAGTCTAGACAACAATTAATACATTATATTAAATAAGCCAAACAATTAGAACAATGTATTACCTTTCCAACGGTATGTAACATGTATCGTTTTATAGGTGTTATAAATATGCATTTCTCAAAATATTTGCCCTACCCTGCAATTTATTTTACTTTTGAAAATAGCAATACCATATAGTAAAGTAAGAATAAAAAACATTGAATCATCGAATTGAACATGCCAAGAACTTGCTTCGGGTCCATAACACCCTAATTGATGATAATATACCAATTTCGTTTTGTTCTACCTCGGGGAGCACTAACTCCTTAATTAGAGCTCTTTTGGGCCATTGACCGCTGCACTAAATATACTAGTACTCCATCAAGTCCACGACATTCTATAAATAGGAGCCACCCTCACCGCAGATCTGAAGTGGAACTCTCATACCGTTAAAATAGTCAAATAAAGCCATTTATTCACTGGGCTTTCTGAAACAAAACTTGAAATACTGTCCAAAATCGTGCACCCTAACAATATTCCCCTAAAGCTATAAGAGACTGGAACAAAGTTGAAGATGTGAGTGTGAGACAACTCAACTGAGAGCTCCAGGCTAGTTCTTTCAGCCAACTTGTTATAACAGATAGCCTCTCAGACGTGGGCTCACTCATAGTTGAAATTCAGGAAGTGACAGCTCAAATTGAGGACAAAAATATAGAATACTTTGTCAAGAAATACAATTAAATATGAATTCTTCAAATCCATGTCAGCAATTGTAATAATTTGAGGAAATGTAAAAATTCAAGGCAATTTGGGATGTTTTATATGGCATCTTTATTTATTTGCGAAGCAAGTTGTAACAACTTAATATATTAATCACTCTCGTTGGCGCGGATGTAAACGTACATGTGGTTATCCGTGTGGAAGGCAACCGGAGTATCCGGAGAAAACCCACCTGACCGATCTGGCGACCACCGTGCCATCACACAACCTTCCTGGTCCGAGGATCGAACCCGGGTAATCGGACAGCATATTGCAACATATCACTGCTGCTCTCACACTGTGGCGAATATGAATATTTGAATTTCGCGGTGAATTCGCCCAAACATTGCGATTGGATAGTGAATATTTTCATCTCGGTCACAACTCGGTCGTCACTCGACCTCTCCTTACCAATATCTTACGAATATATTACGAATGCTTACCAACGCTTGCCAATGCTTGCCAATGCCTTACGAATAACTAACGAACGTTGCGAACGTTGCGAACGTTGCGAATGTTGCGAATGAGCTTACGAAATATTTCAAACAAATGCAGCGAATGCCTTGCGAATGTTACGAATGGGCTTACAAACGTTACGAATGCACTTACGAATGTTACGAATGTCTTACCAAAGTTGCCAATGCCATACCATTTTCTTACGAATGTTACGAATATTTGATGACGCGGCCGCGATTGATATAAATAGCGGGGCGAATCTGCATCTGGCTCATTAGAGACGGATATGTAGTCCAGTGGTAACACGCTGGACTGATCATCCAGGGATCGCATGTTCGATCCCCGTCTGACCCTAATAAAATTAACAGTCTTTCAGATGGGACTTTAAACCGAGGTCTCGTGTCGGTGCTTTACACCGTGCACGTAAAAGAACCAGAGGAGATTCTGGAATGGGTCTCTGTCTGTATCATGCACTATCCTCCAACATCTAAAATAACTAATCTCTTCAGGAGGCGTCGCTCATATGGGCAACGGTAGCGACGATAAATAAACGTAAAACACACACATCTGGCTCATTGTTCGTTTGACCTTAGAGAGAGAAACAGCAGCACCACATTTCATCAAGAATTTCAAGACTTTCATTATTTCACTATTATGCCTACATTGGGAAGACGCAAAGGTGTGAGAGGAGAAGGCCGTGACCGTGGCCGGGGATCAAGGCCCCATGAGACAGATACCGAGAACAGGGAGCCACCACCACCAGCCAGATCACCCAAACCAGCCACACCACCCCCAGAACCATTAGTATTGGCAGATATTGCAGCAGATGAGCCTGGGGACACTGGGGATGATGCACCAAGGTCTGCCACACCTCCCCCGCTAAGAAGGTTGACAGGAGAAGTGCCCGTCGCACGGATAACCAACAAGCCCAGATGTTTGAGTGGCTGGAAGCCACCCCAGCCATCTACGATACGAGTCACGAGGAATACAAGAAACGCCAACAACTCTTTGGTGAGCAGGCACGCAGGATGGAGGACCCAGACTTGGATGGTTCACAACTCATGCTTTGGTTCAAAAGCTGTAGGACAGTCATCAGCAAATGGAAACATAGGACGTCTGGCTCAAATTGGAATCCTGTCACCAATCGGACCATCAATGAAAAACGCCTCTGGGAGAAGATGTCCTGGCTCAGTCCACGCATCAAGCCTCCTAGGAGGCAGCTTCTCAACGTGGTGAGTAAATGTTCATTTATTATTTAATAAATTTATTTATTCAGGTTCAAGCCAAGGAATGCAGCAGACATTTCATTTTATTTTATTTTCTATACATTTATTAATTTCACTTTCAAACAGATTTTTATTTAATTTTATTTTAATTATTTGCTTAATATTGCTATTTAATTTTTTCCCTAAACAATGTAATTTAGAGTCATTTTTAACCTTGCTAGTGATTTATTTGCTTAATATTATTGTTTTAAATTTTGTTCCTTTTTTCCTATTATTTAATTTCTCTTATTTCTTTCTGTGTTTGCAGTTCAAACGTGGTCGTGGCCAGGAAGCTGGTTGTGGTGGTATTAGTGGGGAAGATAGTGACAGCGACATGTCCGGTGGCAGCGCCTCACAGCACAGCAGGCAGTCAGAGAGGGCAGTAACTACACCAGTGGGCTGTTCATCCACCAAGTGCAGGGTCAAGCAGGTCAGGTCCTCGGAATCGGACACACCGTCCGTGCAGCTGGTCGCAGACTCGTCGAAGTTTCAGTCACAGATTCTCGACATTGTCCAGTCCATGAGTTATTGACCCTCTCAGGGTCCCTCTCCCTGAGAGTCTCCATTAGGTTGTAGTAGTGCGACTGATGCAACATCTGTTCTTGTGATAGCCAGTACCTCACCCAACATGATCTTCTTCTTCTTTTTCTTCTTCTACGTATTGGCCGCCTTTCTTCCTCCTCCTCACGCTCTAGAGCAACAAGAGCAGCATGTACAGCTACAGTATATTCAGAAACTAGAAGTCCAAGAGCAGCCACCTGTCACACTCGGAGTGCCAAAGTGATCTGATGAAATTCAATTGAAAATTGGGCCTTTTATACTCTCTGGACACCTCCCTTTCGCAATATTTGTATAAATATTGGCAAGACATTTGCAATACATTCTTAATGGCACTTTGAAAATAACACGCGTTCGCAAGCATTGGTAACCGTTCTTAAGCATTGGCAATCCATTGGGAAGCGTTCGTAAACATTGGCAAATGTTCGCAACAAATTCTCTCAAATATTGGTAAAGTATTGGTAGGCCATTCGTAAGATATTCGTAACGTTGGAAAATCATTGGTAACCCGGCGAAAGTTACAAACGCTTTACAAATGCCTTTACGAACGTTGCCAACGCATATACACGCTTTACCAACGTTACCAATGGCTTACCAATGCTTACGAAAATCGACGGCGAATGACCGTCTTCACAACATTCGCTGAGATATAGGAAGCGCTTCCTAAATTGGCAGATCTACGTTAGGAGGTGGAAAATGACTTGTGAACGTTCCGAATTTGTGACCAACGCTTACGCAGACACGGCGAATGTTGCGTAGTTTGAGCGATTGTCAAATATTTCCATTCGTAAGCACATTTGTAAGCACATTCGCTAGCATATTCGCCACACTGTGAGAGCAGTATAAAAGTACCTGGGCGATACATACCTGCAGCAATGATACACTGCTCGTATGTCCCACCATTGTCCAGTAGAACAGCTGCAAGATATGTTAATATATGCAAATAATATGTTATAAGAATATTTTATACATACTAATATCTATATTTAGTAATCTATACTAATTAAAACATACGATAATTAAAAAAAACAGTACCAAACACATGATACTCACAACCGCCATAACCCCGAATTTTGAAAACATCTTGGATTATAGAAATGATGTTATGCTCAATCATTATATATAATGTAAATTCATGTAACCTCAGTTGGTTCTATGGCCATATACCTTTAAAAGTTTGAGGTGGAGGAGTTGGAGGAGGTGGTTATTTCTAGAGAACATATTTGGCGTGATATTACCCCGCTAAACTATAACGAAAACAAAGCCAATACGCCCAGCGATTGGTTGATAATGTCACATGTTATATCTATGCAATATTAGAAGCTACTAGCTTCCGATTTAATCCATTTGTTCTTGTATATTAATGTTACAACATGATGTAAATATTGATAAAATAAATATGTTTAAACTATGCAATATTATTGGCTGAAGTGTTAATTTATGTGTAACACTAAAACCCACGAAAACGTGCCGTAATCTTCCGGATAAAACTAGATGTATCATGACATAAATACTCTATGTAGGCATACCATTTTATATATGTAAATTCATGTAACCGCAGTTGATTCTAATCCTAGTGGGGATATCGAATTCTTTTATGCGAGGAAGCTAGCCAGCTGATTTGCGAACGGTCGGTCGGTGGTTTTGAATTACTGCGCGGCGGGGTACCCGGGATCTTCCTCCACCAATAATTACTGAATTACGGGATTCGCCGTATGACATAAGCTGTTGATGCGACCGTAAACCCACAAAACAATAAAATCTCCAGACACGCATTGCTTATAGCCGCTACCGGTTGCCCATTTGAGCGACGAGTAGTTTACATAACAACACCATTCCTGTGTAGACTCCAGTACTCCGTAAGAAACTGCCAACTTTTTCATATAAACAGACACGGTCTGAGCGGGGCTCGAACCCGTGATCATCAGTGATGATAGGTTACAGTGGTATACAAGTCATCGACCTTAACCACTCCTCGACCACGGAGGCGGACCCCCTCTCCCATTCACCATATTGTGTCCCAATATCATTTATTCATCACAACCATACAGGTGTCACAATCATACCGGTGTGCATATACCCTAGTGCTAATAAAAATAGAGTAAATAAATATCCGCTGCATACCTGCCAACACTGGTCCGGTTAATGACCCCGCTCCAGCACAGAACAGCACAAGTCCGATTGCCGCCGATACAAAGTTGATGTCTACGAAGAGTGCACATATAGGGGACACTAGTACATAGCCGTTTCCAAAGAATATTCCGAGAATAGTGACATAAATAACGTGGCCTGCAAATGTATTCGCAATAAAAGGATACAACACGGTTGCTATAGAAACAATTCCCAGACACCCCGAATATAACCATATTACATTTATTTGGTTAAATCCTGCAATTAGTCCAGTCATGAAGCGACCAATCACAGACATTATTCCATTTAGAGACACCAATAATGCCGCCTGGGCAGACGTAAATCCTTTAAAAAGAACAAACGTCGGCTGGTGTAAAAATAACATATCAGTACCACTGCAAAATGAAAACATAGCGATACAGAGAATCAGAATAGGTTTCTTTATAATGGCTCTGTAGTACATTTTTAAAGTCCCAACAATTGCTTTCTTTTCATTCAATGAAACAGCTTCTTTTTTGCGTATCTTGTGTGTTATTAATTCTAGCTTACTAGGAAATAATAGAGCTCCAAACATTACGATATTCGCTGATAAACTTGCCATTATAATGAAAAACCCAGTAGAGCCATAATTGCTGTATGCTGAATCCATTAAAGGGGCGGCAGCAAATATCCCTGCCCCCATTCCAGACAGGGCGAGCCCTAACGCCACAGCTTTCTTTCTTTTAAAGTTGAATCCAATGGCGACTATGCTGGCAGTATACCCAAACCCAGCCGCACAGCCTGAAACATGCACATAAACAAAACTATAAGCAGAAGACACTTATAATAACCATGAAATCAAAAGCAAACATGTTATCTATATATTATCTTGTTGACAGTGGGATACCGGCTTTCTAACTCGAAGGTCGTGAGTTAGATCATGTGTACAACTAATGAACATAAATATATTTTGCTGAATTATTTTAATAATATTTATATTCAATTGCTTTTTGTCAACTAATTTTTGTTTGATATTGCCTCACCTGTTCACGGTCAATTAATTTATTAAATGATAAATCTTCATGCTGCATACACATTATAATTATTTTTTATATCATAGATGAAGTAAAATGTAAAGATAAATCGTATCGGGTGATGGATGTCAGTGACCGGGAGTTTGTTATTTCGATTCCAATTTAAATTGAATACTTTGATAACATTGCCATTTAACCCGCTCTGTATAGGATATAAACCGAAAACGATTCAATATGTAACATATTGGATTGTGTGAGGCGCGTTGCGCCGGAGACAGTACCAATATTTTACATAAATCTTACTCAAAACACACTTTTATATAACAAGATCCTACTAATTAAAATTATTAATTTCGTACATGTGTGTGTGTGTGTGTTTTACGTTTATTTATCGTCGCTACCGGTTGCCCATATGAACGACGCCTCCTGAATAGATTGGTCAATTTAGATTTTTGGAGGATAGTGCAATGATACAGACAGATACCCATTCCAGAGTCTCCTCTGATTCTTTGACGTGCACGGTGTACAGCACCGACACGAGACTTCGGTTTAAAGTCGCAACTGAAAAACGTTTAATTACAAGTCCAGCGTGTTACCACTGGGCTACAGATCCGTACACGTATACGATTTAATATAATACTCCTGATAGTACAACGTCATGAACATATTTTGAAGATACCACTACAAGTCAAATCTGCACATTGTTAGATAGATCTAGTATCATTAATTGTCTCATTCCCATTTTCTACTCTGCTAGCCAATTCCATATATCATCATATTCCATTACATATTAAATATAGTTTCTCTATTTTTCAGCTTTTACATTACTATATTATTCCAATGTACAGTTCTCACTTATAGTGCTATCTTTTGATTGCATTTGATTGTATATATGTTGAGGGCCTCATGGTAGATTAACTTTTGTTAAATGAGTACTCTCGTTAAATAAAGTCATTATTATTATTATTATTATTATTATTATTATTATATAATAATACTAGTTTCAAATGTGTTGATAAACTACATATAAGATTTTGTAAATATATCCTTGGAGTGAAACATCAAACTCCAAATAGTGCTGTACTTGGAGAGCTGGGAAGATTCCCATTATCAATCATCTGTAGAGAAAGATCAATAAAATATTGGTTAAATATTATGACAAAAAATGATTCACCTATGTTTAAAATGTATAATAATAATAATAATAATAATAATAATAATAATAAAGACTTTATTTAACGAGAGTACTCATTTAACAAAAGTTAATCTACCATGAGGCCCTCAACATATATACAATCAAATGCAATCAAAACATAGCACTATAAGTGCAGTTCTGCACATTGGAATAATATAGTAATGTAAAAGCTGAAAAATAGAGAAACTATATTTAATATGTAATGGAAAATGATGATATATGGACTTGGCTAGCAGAGTAGAAAATGGGAATGAGACAATTTATGATGCTAGATCTTATCTAACAATATGCAGATTTGACTTGTAGTGGTATCTTCAAAATATGTATGAAATCAACTTAAAGACAGTCATATTTACGATTCTAATAAATATAGCAATGTCAATACACGTTTATAATAACAGTAGAAGTGCGCGATTAGTTTGAATTGTTATAGTGCCACCTTAAGTAGAGAATTTTGAACTGTTGGATAGTTGGAGCATTTTGAACTGAGTGAGGCAATGAATTCCAAATAGATGATCCTGAAAATTCAAATGTATTACGAAATAATTCACAATTTGGTCTTGGTGTGTATAATTGATATTCTGAGGTTGATCTAAGAATTCTAGGAGGTATATCAGAAGTAAAAGTGAAGGATGATTTTAAATAGTCTGGAGCAGCTCCATGTAATGTTTTATACATTTGTATAGCCTTCTGATATATGACTCGTTCTGGAAAGGTCATCCATTTTAGTTGGGAGAATAATAATTTCGATGGAGTGTCAAAGTCCTGATCTAGAATTAGTCTAGCTGCTCTCTTTTGTAACCGAACTGTTTTATCTTCTAAAGATGAGTTGCAGTTACCCCATATCACACAACAAATGTCTAATTGAGGCAATATGTAAGCATTGTAGAAGAGGTTGCGATTGGGAATAGAGAGATACCTTTTTATACGAGACAATAAATATAAATAAGAGTTACATTTTTTGAGAACATTGTCAGTATGCTTATCCCATGATAGTGTATTGTCAATCATAACTCCGAGTAGTCGTTCAGCAGAACTCGGATGTATGACGGTGTTGTTCACTTTCACTTCAAGAGCAGACTCACTGATACTATGAGCTTTTGATTTAGAGGAAATATACATGATTTTGGTCTTAGAAGTATTGAGAATCATACGATTGTCTAAACACCACTGTTGAACATTTATCAAATCATTAGATAAAGAAGTAGTAATAGTGTCAAGAGATTGATCGGAGGAAGATATAGTTGTATCGTCAGCAAATATGTCTGCAACTGTGCTGGTAAGAGTCATAGGTAAGTCATTGATGTAAATTATAAAGAGAATGGGACCTAAGACAGACCCCTGAGGAACACCAGAAACAACAGGTCCAGCATCAGAACGAGCACCAGAAACATTCGTTTGTTGGAACCTGTCAGCTAAGTACGAGGAAAACCAATTTTGTGATGATTCAGCAAGACCATAATAAGCTAATTTACGTATTAAGATAGAATGATCAACCAGATCAAAGGCTTTGGAAAGATCCAGAAAGACTGTGCTCACTACTTCATTCTTATCAATTGCTGATATCCAGTCATCCAGTAAGCGTGTAAGGGCAGTTTGACATGAAGATTTTTACGGAATCCGGACTGTCGATTATATAATAAATTATGTTCCTCGAGAAATTGTTTCAAGTGAAAGCTGACATGGCGCTCAAGAATCAATGACATAACAGGTAATATTGATATAGGTCTGTAATTATTTGTATCTGATTTGTCACCTTTTTTGTGAATGGGTATAACTTTGGCTAATTTAAATGCTTTGGGAAATTTGTTGGAGTGTATGCTAGAATTGAATATTTGTGTTAAAATTGGAGCAATGATTTTGGCAGAAAGCTTTAAGAATCTGGCATGTATATTATCAGAGCCCGTTGATTTAGATACATCAAGTGAAAGAAGTTGTTTTTCAACAAACTGCACAGATACTAAGGGAATAGAAAATTTAGATATGTTTGACAATTTAGTGTTGTTAGTAGTTTCAAGTGCAAAGTTAGAGTAGTGGGGTGGTGGGTTATCAGACTGAAACTGCCTATGAATATTACAGAAATGTTCATTAAAAATATTGGCCGTATAGATAGCATTTAATATTTTACATCCATTTTCATCATGTAGGTACTGTGTTTGAGATTTATTGTTCAGTCCTGATAATTCATTTAGGCTGCTTCATAATTGTTTCGGATTGTGTTTATTTGAGTTAATATGTGTGGTGTAGTAATTATGCTTTGAGGTAAATATAAGTGATTTGACTTTTTGTCTCCATATTTTAAACTTATCTGATATTTGTTTCTTGTGAAAATGATTTCTATGTTTTATAGCTTCTAAAATATCTGAATTTATCCAGTTTGGTTGTGACGTCCTTTTGACTCTTCTATTTCTGATAGGTGCGTGATTGTTGAGAACAGTAGCGAACATATCAATGAATACATCAGATGAGTCGTCCGTATCACCAAAAATGTCTACAAGTGACCAAGGCTGGATGGAAAGTTCAAGCAATAACTCAGCTTCATTGAAATTTTTCAATGATCTATACTGAATACATTTATGAATCGAAGTGTTTTTGCTATGGCCATTAGTTTTCCTGGTGATGCAAACTGGGTAATGATCACTAATGGAATAACTTTGGACTGTAACCTCTGATATATTATTGGGTGTATTTGTAAAAGCATGATCAATCAGTGTTGACTTGGTTTGAGTTACTCGTGTAGGTTGACAAACCAACTGAGTGAAATCAACAGAATCAAGAAGGCTAATCCATGTGTTTGAATTATGGTCTTGCTTGAGCAAATCGAAGTTGAAGTCATCTAGTATGATGCATTCCTTAGATTCTGAGTATGACTTATCGAGACTGTTAGAGAGATGTGTAAGCCATTCAACTTTGGATGATGGTGGCCTGTAGGTATAGCACACAAATAAAGGTTTAGAGTGTTTAAATTTGACCTCAAGCCAAATAGCTTCTAAATTAGAGTGTTCCAGGTCTACCCTATGAGTACAGCTTAAGTAGTCTTTAACATAGATAAGTAAACCTCCACCAAACGTATTTCTGTCTTTTCGAAACATAGTATAACCATCAATAACAAGTTCATGATCACTAACAGTGGTATCCAAAAACGTTTCACAAATACAAAACAAGTCAATATTATTTTGATCAGACATTATCAACTTAATCTCATCTAACTTTGGGTAAATAAAATGTATATTAAGGTGAACAATGTGAAGACCCGTTTTTTTAAACCAGGTAGTACTTATTAAATCAGTATCATTGATCAGAAATTCAGTGTCATTAGTTACATTTTGTACTGTAGAACTATCTGTATCTAGCACATAGCATGAAATGCAGTTGCATGTGTTTCTGTTTAACAAACATACAGAACATATTTCACAAAAACTACTATCATTATAATTACTATTACATTCACTACTATCAGCTGAACAGATATCAGTGCTTGAGGCTAAATTACTGGTACATTTACAAGTTTCGCAAGCGCAATTAAAAAAGGAATGGGCCTCACGATATAAACAAGAAATATTTAATTCAGCAATGGAACAATCTGAACAAGTTGAATTAACTGAAATGTTTGCGTTTAGTGATTTCGGAAATATTGTGTCACAGTAGTGACATCTATTAAAGTCATCTACTTCCAGAAACTGTTGTTCTGCGACCGCATCCAGTTTGGACCTGGGATGGACATCACGTTCCTGTTCTGGTAATGACGATCGAAACTCCTCATTCCGTTCCTGCTCTGATACGGATGTTCGAAACCCCTCCCTGAAAACCTCCCATTCCGGAAATTACCCACTGATCTCTGATTGTTAGCATTGACATACTCAGTATATGTGTCAGATGTAGAGTTTTTATCCTGTATTTCTAAGACAGTGTTCAGAGTGTCCCTCATGAAAGTTCCAAGTAGTCTACCACCACGTTTGTTCAGGTGAATGTTATCATAATAAAGTGAAGCATCTGGTGCATCATTTTTGATGAAGTGTTGATCATTATTCATGTAATGATATCCTTTACTTGTGCACATTCTTGATAAGGTGTCATTTGTTTTCTTGATGATTATGTTGACCACTTTATCAGATTTTCTTGGCAGTATGCTTGACACAACTATTTTAGCACTCGAATTTACTGTTTGAACTGTTGCTATTGTGTTTACCATTTTTGATACAATCTCTTCTGAACTCAATGCATTCGACACATCATTTGTACCTACATGCAGTGTTATGGCTTCTGCTTGTCTAATGAAGTTTTCATCAACCCCTTCCATTCTGATGAAAGTATTCCCAACTGATTCAACACCTCCTCCAGGATGACTTTTAATCTTTACCTTTAGTCTGGCATCGCTCATTTTGCCTGAACTTAAAATCCTTGTAATTGAGTCTCCAGCAATGAAAGCTGTGTACCGTCCTGGATTAGTTTGCTCTGTATTTGATACAGTGGGAGCCGATGCTTGTCTGTCCTTCAAAATGTAAATACGAATTGTTGGGCGACTAGAATTAATTCAGTAATCGATCATCTTGGTTTTGCTAATGTAAGACGTAATTATGACGTAGATGTAAATTATTACCCAATTATACAGCGTAGAATCCGAGATCAGTATATTCAAGAATGGAGAGAAGCTATTAACACTATGTCAAAATTGGATCACTATTGTAAATATAAAACAGATTTTGTATTTGAAGATTATCTTTGTAATATTACCAATGATGAATTAAGAACACATTTTTCTAGATTAAGATTGTCTTCTCACAACTTAGAGATTGAATTTGGTCGGTATAGCGGTATTGAAAGAGAAAACAGATTGTATAAGTTATGTAGTCAACATGCAGTTGAATCAGAATATCATTTTATGCTATGTTGTGATATAGAACAGTAAGAAAAACATATTTTAACAATATTTCATGGCCTTGTGTACAGAAAGTTTTCACGCTTATGTCGACAAAAAAAAAACATTTGCAAGTAAAAGTATCTAAATATATTAAAGAATGTATGTTAATAAGGAAAAATGCCCTGGACATTTTAATTGTTTCTTAAATGTATGTTGTATGAAAATGTATACATATACATGTATATATTTAATATTCATTACCATATGTATTTATATTTGTCTTTGCCATAGTTTTTTGTGTTTGTAAATGGCCAAATGCAACTTGTTTGCTGATTATGCCAATAAAGTTGAATTGAAAGTTGAATTGAAATTATTATGAAAATGTTTTAATTTGTCATGTTTAATGCAATCAATATCTTGAATTGAAAACAAAGAAATACTTCGGTGATATTACCTGCCATTACTCCGCATGTAACTATGGCAACGGACATGCTTGGAGCGAACGCTGTTGCCATGTGACCGGACACAAATAGTAACCCGGATGTGATAACAGACACGCGGCAACTGTACCTGTCAATTACCATGCTTGAGAATGGTGCTGAAATAAAAACAATATCCGTCCATCACAAACAACCAGACGGATCTGTAGTCCAGTGGTTAACACGCTGGACTGGTAATCCAGGGATCGCAGGTTCAATCCCCGCTCTGACCCTAATAAAATTAACAGTTTTTCAGACAGGACTTTAAACCGAGGTCTCGTCTCGGTGCTTTACACAGTGCACGTAAAAGAACCAGAGGAGACTCTGGAATGGGTCTCCGTCTGTATCATTGCACTATCCTCCAAAACACACACACACGCACGCACGCACGCACGCACGCACGCACGCACGCACGCACGCACGCAGATTGCATAACAAATGTTCAAAATAAAATACACATTCACTCGTTTGTGATTACAAAATGGCGTCGAAATAAGTACCTATTATCGGCCGACCTTGACAATTCATGTAGCAGAAATATTGATTACAGTTAATTTCCAAAAAACTAATTAACATTCAGAGGCGTATGATGGTTCTGGAAAGTGGTCCGGCCAAATTACTATCTTCGCCAGGGCCCGCAGTGTATATATTATTCTCGAAATGTGTTTATTAAAAAAAAAAAAAAAAAATCCGAAAAGTGGTCCGGCCATGGCCGTACGGCCGGACCCGTAGATACGCCTATGTCGTCATTGGGCATAGTAATAATTGTTACTCGAAACGGAGGAAGTTAACACCCAACAAATTATGCTTACTCTTCAATATGAGGTAAGTTGTGACATGGAGAGAAATGTCATTTAATGTGGAGAGTGGCACACCATACTGTCTTGCTGCCGATTTTACTGGCAAACACATGTCTCTAATAGCCTGATGTGCATTTGTCAGTGCACTTGGTGAATATAGCCGCCAGGTTGAATTTGAAAAAAATGGATGAAACTGAATTAGCATAAATATGGACAATAGAATTTTTGAAGAAAAAATGTTAAAACGCTGTAAAAGGAACACTATATTTGAATTGACCTGTACACTGCGGATTATGACATTGTCGAATAACTATCACGTGAGTGACCTTCCTGAGCAGACCATGACATTTCTCATTTTACAAAAACAAACACATGTTTCTTTATATTTACCTCTGTTTAAGGGATTTTTAAGCTACACATAAATGGGATTAATGAAAACATCAACATTTGCATACTTTCAAATAAAATGTGACAATTTATCTACTTTACGCGCAGTTTGCTCTTTGATAACTAATTAATGTTAAAACCATAAGTACCAACGCACCTGTTTTGCTAACAATGACGTCATTCGCATTCCGGATGTAAACAAAAATCGCGTGAATAAACAAAGTCGAAAACAGGTGACGGCCGATATCAGGGATGTTGACGATACTTTGCAGAAATAAAATCAATCCTTTTTAACATTTTAATGTCTACATATCTACTTGGACATGGTTGAAAAATATATAAACTTATTTTATAATACTGGCATTGGAATGTGACAATTTACTCACATTGACGCTGTTCTCAGTGACGTACATCTACGTAAGTGTTCGGATATTACCGTTATCTAATGAAATATTAGAAATGTGGAGGCGGAAATAAACGGAAACTACCGGACTTGTTCGTGATATCTAATTATCATAAAGTAGTCCCTTTGTCTATCCGGTTAGATATATTTATCTCACACCACCAACGCAAACATCCTGTATTGTGGACATACTCTCAGAACATCAATAAAGCAACTGCACTTGAATATAAACGGCTCACCTGTAAGGCACATTAATCCTAGCTGCAATGCCCCTGACCACGCCGTCAGCGAGACACTTTCCTTGTACCTATCCAGCATAACCGTATGTATGATCCCTACTCCGTAATTATTAGCGCCAACAAGACAACACGTCCCGAAACACGCAAACAATATAACCCAAGACCAGCCGTTGTCCAGGTGCTCGCTCAACTCTTCTGACGCTTTCTTTATTTCCACGAGGCTTATCGCACGTTTACTTCTGAAAGTGTCTCTTATATCAAACGTACATACAGTATAAACATCTTTCATTTTTAGAACTCAATATTATTACATGTATTTAATAGAGATACTATCCTATACATACTCTCCAACTATGTGAGCACTATGAAGTACTTTGTATTTCGCTTGATATATGAGTATTTAAATTAAAGTGTTTAGGATTATATTGCTGACGTTGGATGTAACTGATAGTTCACTATTCCTGTAATTTATTACTATTACTTAATGATAGGTGTTCATTTTAGGCAAACTACCGGCACTCGTCCATGACATGCTACATAAATCGCGCATACATTATTACTTAGATGAACACCGGGTAGATAGATAGATACATTAAACATAACTTGTTCATTGTCTAGATGAACATGCAATGCGGTTTATGGAATATACTCATAACCGTTATATTTTGAAATTTCTGTTGCTCATGAACCAGGGACCCTACGTGGCAGAGTGATTGCGGTCATTGGCTTTGCAAAATGCCGACAACCCGATCAGACAGAACAGAAAGTGTCGTCTGATCAGGCTATATGCTGATTGTTGTTCAGTCAGTGGAGCTCAAACTCCTATCCGAATAGCAAACAAAATAGATCATGATCAGACGCGGCGTTACGCAGTGGTTTATCTGGATCTATGTTGTGTGCACATTGCCTTGAATTCATTCGGCGCTCAAAGAGTGCAACCATTATCATATGAAATAATAATTCACCAAAGCACTCAACTGTTTTCATCAAAATATTCACCAATTTATCAGTCTTAACAAAATCTTTAAAGCGACATTACATCGCAAAACCCCAAAAGAAATGCATGTCTTTGTATACTTACTAATACCACTACAAATTCTCCGAAATAATTCGAACACTTTTTATCAATAAACAAGTGTTTCTTTCGGTCTACAAACTCACAAAAGTGAAAATGATTTCATATATCGGTCAGTCACGCTCCTGCATTGGCGTTTGTTTATTATTGGTGTGTATACTAATCGCGTGAAACGATTCATATTGTTGTTTAAAGATAATAATTATAAATCAGATCAGTCTAAAAATAAATATGCATAGGCACATATATGTGAGGTATATATAGCGGTAAATCTTTTTATCATGAATCGTGTTCTTCCGGATACACGCGTTGTATTAGGAATGGATGTTGACTCTATTTGCATTCTTTTACTGTAGACATTTTCACCGATGTAGTGTCGCTTTAAACATCGATGTAGTGTCGCCTTAAACATCGATGTAGTATCGCTTTAAACATCGATGTAGTGTCGCTTTAAACATCGATGTAGTGTCGCTTTAAACATCGATGTAGTGTCGCTTTAAACATCGATGTAGTGTCGCTTTAAACATCGATGTAGTGTCGATTTAAAGTCACGTTCCTGTTCAAAATGACATTCACCGATTTTCTAAGCAGATTATTATCACGTAACACTCTGCGTGTCGGTAAATATATCCAACTTCTTTAACATTGATTGATACATATTGTGTAATCCTAAAGTAAACTTGTACATAATTTTACTAAGTTGATAAAATGATATGTTAGTAGTATTAGTATTTAAGTTTATTTAACGTCGCTACCGGTTGTACCTAACAGCACATCCCATGTGCAGGCTGCAGCAGTTAACCAATACTTGGTGTACTAACCTCCGTAATAAACTGCCATCTTTATCATATAAAGAGACACGATCTGAACGCTGTACATCAGTGATGATGGGTTACAGTGGTATACAGGTCAGCGACCTTAACCACTCGACCACGGAGGCGGTGTATTTAAAATGATATTCTCGTTGGAGTTCTTTACATACAACCTGATCATTCAGGGCTAGCTAGGGTTCTCCTGTTTATTTTGACAATTCACAATAGGCCACTTTTTTCACAACGTTATGCACAGTGCCATAATGTTTATTTGGAGACTTAGACTCGAGAATTAACGATTTTATACATATTTTATACATATTGACAGAGATAATTTAGAAGTGGGGCACCCAACAACGGATTTCACGGGTGTGTAATGCAAGTCTTTATTTTCTACCTTATGTTCTTGACGCAAAGACTGACAGTTGATGTCGTGTAACATAGTGTTCTTGAACTTTCTTCATATATTCCTTTAAATATTAACCATTTTCTTTTTTACATCCAAAACTATTGATTCATTAATACATTAAGTTCTGAAATTCTTTAGCAAATACCTAGAATAGATTTCACGTATTTTCATTGTTATATGTATATATTATTTTCCTGCCTATTGTATATCAATCAATTGATAGGGAGAAGAACTATATAAGTTTTTTCCCGTTCTAATCCCTTTCAGTCTACTGCTGTTAAATTATATGTAAAATGTTCATTTCTTGATTACATGTACAGATACTGAACTAAATAATGTTTTAAACTAACATAGTGAATGGCTCCTGTAGATAAGTCTATTATTTTCTGTTCAATTATAATTGTACACAGGTAGTTTAGCTGATATTGAATTATACATGGGATCTGGCCAACCGAAATGCATGTAGTTTCGCTAACGTTGAACTATGCATGGGATCTGGCCAACCGAAATGCATGTAGTTTCGATACCGTTGAACTATGCATAGGATCTGACCAACCGAAATGCATGTAGTTTCGATACCGTTGAGCTATGCATAGGATCTGGCCAACCGAAATGCACATAGTTTCTCTAACGTTGAACTATGCATGGGATCTGGCCAACCGAAATGCATGTAGTTTCGATACCGTTGAACTATACATGGGATCTGGCCAACCGAAATGCATGTAGTTTCGCTAACGTTGACTTATACATGGGATCTGGCCAACCGAAGTGCATATAGTTTCGAAACCGTTGAACTATGCATAGGATCTGGCCAACCGAAGTGCATATAGTTTCGCTAACGTTGAATTATGCATGGGATCTGGCCAACCGAAGTGCATATAGTTTCGATACCGTTGAACTATGCATAGGATCTGGCCAACCGAAGTGCATGTAGTTTCGCTAACGTTGAATTATGCATGGGATCTGGCCAACCGAAATGCATGTAGTTTCGCTAACAATAACTATGCATGGAATCTGGCCAACCGAAATGCATGTAGTTTCGATACCGTTGAACTATACATGGGATCTGGCCAACCGAAATGCATGTAGTTTCGATACCGTTGAATTATACATGGGATCTGGCCAACCGAAATGCATGTAGTTTCGATAACGTTGAATTATACATGGGATCTGGTCAACCGAAGTGCATGTAGTTTCACTAACATTGAATTATACATGGGAATCGGTCAACCGAAATTCACGGGTTCTAATCATGTACTCCAGATGTCCGAAACTTGACCTCCAACAATAGTTAATAGAAAATCTACAAGGTTTGTCAGTGGTTTGGACTTCCAGTCCTCAGTCCATTTGATGACTCAATGTCATTTCGAGCAGGTTCGTCAACTTTAGTTTTTGGATTTGGTCTGACTAGATCATATAATTATGTTTTAGTTGGACGCATTGTTCCGTTAAATTATATACTGTCGTCTGCGTTAATTACACCGTGGTCACCAGTATGGTTCATCTTCATTTTTGTCCTTCAGGCTAAAGTCATCTAATCAGTTTTTGTTTTACGTTTTGTCTTAAATGCATTACACATAGCAGGTCCGATTAAGGCAGGTGTTAGCGTGCTTGTTTCTCACCAATGTAACCCGGGTTCGATCCACGGGCCGGAGGTATATGAGATGGTACTGAGGTGGCCAGCTCGGACATGTGGGTTTTCTCTGGGTACTCCGGTTTCCTCCCACACGAATGACAACATTTACGTTTTCATCTGCGCCAGAGAGAGAGAGAGAGAGAGAGAGAGAGAGAGAGAGAGAGGAGAGAGAGATAATAGAGAGAGGAGAGAGAGATTAATATAAGATGTTGAAACTTGCTTTGCAATCGTTGTAAAATAAATACAGCTTAAACTAGCTTCAAGTTTGTTCCAGTCACTTATGGAATATATGGAAGTAAGAGTTAGTGGACGTCGTGATATCGTATTTGTAGCGCCTTCTCTTCGGGATCCATTGAACTTGTAACTTGCTGAAACTTGCTTCGCAATCATTGTAAAACAAACACAGTTTAAACATAGCACGTGGGTTGCATTTGGGACTGCATGGATGAGAGTACACTACTTATGACCAATTTGTGGTCTGGAATGTCAACAATATTTATTTTCAGTTGATGAAAGTAATGGCAGTAGAGCTCGTTTGTTTGCTTTGGGTTTTAACTCGCACCATTAGTCTATGTCATATGGCATTCTCTCCTGCTATCACTTGTGGAGGAAGACCCCGGGTGTCCGTTCGATCCGAGCAGTATTCCAAGCACGGACGCACGGACGTACACCCGGGTAGAATCACCGACCTTCCGCAAGCCCGCTTGGTAGTCTCCAGACTTGATATAATTCGACACCCCCCAGTATGATTCCAACATGTATCCGTGAGTGACAAGTGATATGAAGTATGTTAGACTGGCACCGATCGCATACCCGTGTTCCATCTCCGAGTAGGAATTGATGACAATAGAGTCATGAACTAACTTGTCACATTGACTCGCTATAACTCTCATATCACCAATGTAATTATTATCAGAGTTATAATATTTATCTTTTTATTTTGCTGCCATCAAGGGTAATAATTGATGATAATAGTTGTTCTGTATAAGACATTGGTCCTGAAACAGCTCTATATAAACAGTTGCTGTCACCAACTGTCTGAAGCTGTTTGTTTTGCATGTCCATAACAGGGTGGTACATCTACAGCATTTACTGCAGCAATTGGAGGAATTGTGTACGTATGCAGTGGTTTGTTCTCTTCAGGCAGCGTTTCAGTGTATTGACATGTCTCTTCCGTCGTGAGAACTGTTTGGAGTCAGAAATCATTGCCAAGCAGTTATTTCTCTTTTGTTGAAAGTTCAGTTTCATTTATTTCACAATATGTACATTATATACGTGATGCTATGCAGACAACAACTATCAACAGATTAATATTATCTGTATGCGTTATAGAATAACTTTACAAGTATACAACAAGTGCCGTAAGTACAATGAGAACTATTTATTTGGAATAGGTGGTAGCGCAGTAGTAGCGCGTTTGCTTCATGTGCGAAAGGCCAGTAGTCCGAGCCCGCTGGAGCAGTTACGAATGTTCGAAATCGGTGCCGTTAGCACCTGAAGCGAACGCGCTATCACTACGCTATCGCGACTGATCACAGATGAACTGATTAGCAGCTTCTTCATATGGCAGTGTGGTAAGTGAGCATCACTTTACACCATATGCAAGAAGAACAGGTCCACTCTCCTTGGCATCAATGGCTGGCTGGCAACACACTGTTAGCGCACCAAATATGGCTGCTACCAGGATAAAACAGCCTGAAACAAAACAATGTTACACATATTACATAATGAAACGGTCATTAACAACGATGGTTGACGGCCGGCCTTCTTGGATAACACAGTAATAATCATCAAGTGTTAGTCTTGAAGTGCCAACTATAGCCGCAATCACTACGCATACGAATACACATTATATTAACTATCATTTATATAAGTGTAAATGTATATGTATGTATATATGTATGATGGGTGTGTATGTGGCACATATGTGTGTTTTTATGAATGCATTTGCATGCATATATGGGCATTTTGTGTATGCATTGATATACATGTATGGGTGTATATACGCATGTTTGTTTATATACTTTAAACTATTATGGCAATAACCTACAGTATCACTATAACCAATTGCAATATGTGAAAGAACCCCGTCGCTAGACGTAGTCTGCCTTATTATGTTTCGTTATTATAAAAAAATGTTTATGAAATTTAAAAAAATGAATAAAAAAAAAAGCATACTCATTGGATGGAACACAATTTGCCAATGAAACGTTTATAGATTTTATATTGCGTCAATGTACAACAAACATCATTTAATATATTAAAAACATATCGATGTACATTTCCACTCAATAATGAGTTATAAGAGACAGTCACGATACATATTCACAATATAACAGAATTCAACGTGTCCTAGAGGTAGGGGTATAGAGGTTGATCCAGACAGACACTCCCTCAAACTGAAAACAATTGTCAACATGATAACGGACCTCACCACTATTACGCCATGAAGCCTTAAAACCTAGCGTGATGCACCAATATAAGTGACCCTCCCACCACCACGCCGACCATTATGCCAGGTACAAGACAAGTCATGCCACCACCAACAACACTATGTACTATTATATTATCAGTGAGAGTATCGGTCCACAGTAATATGTCATATGTAACCTTCGGCCTCCACACACATTGACCACACCCAATGCAGGTCATATCCCGATGTAAACTATTAATCGACGATTCATTCATTCATTAATTAAAACGTGTGTCTGTGATTTACACAAATGTTGCGTACCTGCAGCGATGATGCACTGGTTGTATGTACCACCATTGTCCAGGAGAATACCTGCAACCAATCAAGTATATGTCAAAGAACATGCACAAACATATCTTTAACCTTTTAGTTTTCTTTTATGATTCTCAATGAATGATTGCGTTATCTCACTGAAAGAAAATGCACACGCACACACACGCACGCATGCGTCGCACGCACGCATATACATATATATATATATATATATGTGTGTGTGCAGTTAAATTCTTGCTTCACAGTAGACGAGACAGATTTCATGACAGATAATCATGTTGATTTTCGTTCGACATGAAATATTATGTTCATACACGGTAAAGTGGTATATAGATGATGTGTAAACATACCTGCTGTCACGGGTCCGGCTACTGATCCTATTCCAGCGAAAAACAACACCAGTCCGATTGCAGCTGACGCAAAATTTATGTCCACAAATTTGGAACACATAGGAGAAACAAGGACATAGCCACTCCCAAAGAAAAATCCAAGAAACACAATATAAATAACGTGGCCTGCAAACGTGTTCGCAATAAATGGATACACCGCGGTTGCTATAGAGACAGTTCCCATGCATCCTGAATGTAACCATATCACATTTACTTGTTTAAAGCTCGAAATTAGTCCAGTCATGAAGCGACCAATCACAGACAATATTCCATTAAGAGATACCAAGAATGCCGCTTGGATAGACGTAAATCCTTTAGTAATAACAAACGTCGGCTGGTGTAAAACTATTATATCAAAACCAAAGCAAAATGTAAACATAGCGATGCAAAGCAATATAATAGGCTTCTTTAACACAGCTTTGTAGTACATCCTACACGTCCCCACAAACCCCTTATTTTCGTGTGACGTCTCAGCTTCCATGCTACGTCGTATGTGTGTAAGTAGCTCAAGCTTGCTAGGGAACAACAAAGCTCCGAACGTTAAAATATTCACTGACAAAGTTGCCATCATGATGAAGAATCCAGTAGATCCGTAATGGTCATATGCCAGATCCATCAAAGGAGCGAATGCAAATATTCCTGCTCCCATTCCAGACAGGGCAACTCCTAAAACTATGTGTTTCCTTCGTTTAAAGTTGAATCCAATAGCAACTATGCTAGCTGTGTACCCGAACCCTGCCGCAGTCCCTGAAACAGAACACACTGTATATACACGTTGTGTATTGTGTTGCATACATAGCGTAAAGTTGTGATACGTTGCTTAACCCTTTCAACCCCAAGTAACTGACATGGACTGGTCCATGATATTTTTAGACCAATAAATTAATAACAAAATTACATTTGGATCAGTTCATTTATCAAAATGGGTAATTTTATCTAAAAATAGTAATAATTATTACTGGCAAAAAAGTGCAGATCCTGATGAGACGGCTCGTTACGAGCCGGCTCATCTGGATCTACACTTTTCATAAGCCTATTTAGAGGCCTGTGGGGTTGAAAGGGTTAATGTTCTGGTATTATTGTACGCCATTATAAAACCAAACTTACCGAAGCAGACTCTTGGTTTACCTGGCGGTGCAAGCCTGACTGTGTAATGAAGTTTGGGGACCTGACTGTGTAATGAAGTGTGGGGACATGACTGTGTAATGAAGTGTGGGGACATGACTGTGTAATGATGTTTGGGGACCTGACTGTGTAATGAAGTGTGGGGACATGGCTGTGTAATGAAGTGTGGGGACATGACTGTGTAATGAAGTGTGGGGACCTGGCTGTGTAATGTAGTGTGGGGACATGATTGTGTAATGAAGTGTGGGGACATGATTGTGTAATGAAGTGTGGGGACATGACTGTGTAATGAAGTGTGGGGACATGACTGTGTAATGAAGTGTGGGGACCTGATTGTGTAATGAAGTGTGGGGACATGACTGTGTAATGATGTGTGGGGACATGACTGTGTAATGAAGTGTGGGGACATGGCTGTGTAATGAAGTGTGGGGACATGACTGTGTAATGAAGTTTGGGGACCTGGCTGTGTAATGAAATGTGGGGACATGACTGTGTAATGAAGTGTGTCTTCATCGCCTAGAACACCACTTTGGGGTAACAGGAAAACCCCTTACATGGATGGCATCATACTTGAATGACCGCTACCAAACTGTGTGTATTGGCGGTGAACTATTAGAACCAGTCTTGATGCAATATAGTGTTCCGCAAGGCTCTGTGCTAGGGCCCAAAAACTACACTATGTATACAAAGCCAGTTGGAGCAATATGTCGTAACCATGGGCTGAATCACCATTTCTATGCAGATGACTCCCAATTGTACCTATCGTTTAAACCCACTGATTGTGCGACAGTGTGCGAGGCCCTACGACGTATCGAGAACTGTCTCAACGATGTTGTGGCGTGGATGCACAGAAACATGCTCAAGCTCAACGCAGACAAAACGGAAGTGATACTTTTCTCATCCAATGACAACTCTAAGTTTACTCCTGATGTATCCATAAACGTAGGAGGTGCAAATATAAAACCCTCAAACTGTGTAAGAAACCTCGGAGCGTGGTTCGACGCAAAGATGAGCATGGAGCAACATGTCAACTCCGTTTGCCGGTCCTGCTATGGGCAGCTTAGACAAATAGGCCATATTAGACAGTATTTAACCATCGATGCCACCAAATCACTTGTGAATGCATTGGTTACCTCACGCTTAGATTATTGCAACTCTCTTCTGCATGGTGTGCCAAAGGCAATACTGAACAAGTTGCAACACGTTCAGAACACTGCAGCCCGCCTTATCACCAGGACCTCTCGCCACAGCCACATTACTCCAGTCTTGAAGCAACTGCATTGGCTGCCTGTGCAATACAGGGTTCAGTTTAAAATGCTGGTCACAGTATACAAAGCTTTGCATGGTGAATCACCTGTATACATCCAAAATCTACTCCATGTGTATGTACCCACACGAAACTTGCGGTCGCAGAACAATGCCACTACACTCGTGGTGCCAAGAGGCCGCAAAGTCATGTACGGTGACAGAAGCTTTGCTACTGCTGCACCAATACTATGGAATGCTCTCCCGGCAGGAATCAGAGAGTCTAAATCAGTATCTAGTTTTAAGACATCACTTAAAACACACTTATTCTTAGAAATACACGGACACTAAACTGGTGAGCATATAGAGGTGTTTTGACAACTTCAACATTAAGAATGTTTGAAGTAGTTTTATCTTGTGCTTATTTATATTGTTTTAACAAACAATCCTTAAATCTTTTAACATATATATCTGGTATACATATTCTTTAACTGCATATCTTAGTCTTATGGCGTATGCCTTTTAGTTCTTGCTTTGAAGTCCACCCACGCTTTCCCTCTTCTGCCATGGGGACAGGGGCCTCTGGCAGGCGGGGCCTGGTATGCGACCCTTACATTATTTTATTTTTTTTAAACTTCATTGACTAAATTAGTTAGGATACATTGTTACATTACTTTAAGTTATACTATTGTTTTATTACATGTTTTACTGTTTTTACTTGCAGTCTCTTATTGTAAAGCACCTTTGAACGTATCTGATATGAAAAGGGTGCTATATAAATGTGGTATAATAATAATAATAATAATGAAGTTTGGGGACCTGGCTGTGTAATGAAGTGTGGGGACCTGACTGTGTAATGAAGTGTGGGGACCTGACTGTGTAATGAAGTGTGGGGACATGACTGTGTAATGAAGTGTGGGGACATGACTGTGTAAGGAAGTGTGGGGACATGACTGTGTAAGGAAGTGTGGGGACCTGACTGTGTAATGAAGTGTGGGGACCTGACTGTGTAATGAAGTGTGGGGACATGACTGTGTAAGGAAGTGTGGGGACATGACTGTGTAAGGAAGTGTGGGGACCTGACTGTGTAATGAAATGTGGGGACATGACTGTGTAGTGAAGTGTGGGGACCTGACTGTGTAATGAGGTGTGGGGACATGACTGTGTAATGAAGTGTGGGGACATGACTGTGTAATGAAGTGTGGGGACCTGGCTGTGTAATGAAATGTGGGGACATGACTGTGTAGTGAAGTGTGGGGACCTGACTGTGTAATGAAGTGTGGGGACATGACTGTGTAATGAAGTGTGGGGACATGACTGTGTAATGAAGTGTGGCAACCTGACTGTGTAATGAAGTGTGGGGACATGACTGTGTAATGAAGTGTGGCAACCTGACTGTGTAATGAAGTGTGGCAACCTGACTGTGTAATGAAATGTGGGGACCTGACTGTGTAATGAAGTGTGGGGACATGACTCTGTAATGAAGTGTGGGGACATGACTGTGTAATGAAGTGTGGGGACCTGTCTGTGTAATGAAGTGTGGGGACATGACTCTGTAATGAAGTGTGGGGACATGACTCTGTAATGAAGTGTGGGGACATGACTGTGTAATGAAGTGTGGGGACCTGACTGTGTAATGAAATGTGGGGACATGACTGTAATGAAATGTGGGGACATGACTGTGTAATGACGTGTGGGAACCTGTCTGTGCAATGAAGTGTGGGGACATGACTGTGTAATGAAATGTGGGGACATGACTGTGTAATGAAGTGTGGGAACCTGTCTGTGCAATGAAGTATGGGAACCTGACTGTGTAATGAAGTGTGGTGACCTGACTGTGTAGTGATGTGTGGGGGACCTGACTGTGTAGTGATGTGTGGGGGACCTGCCTGTGTAATGAAGTGTGGGAACCTGACTATGTAATGAAGCGTGGGAACCTGACTGTGTAATGAAGTGTGGGGACCTTGCTGTATAGTGATGTGTGGGGACCTGACTGTGTAATGAAGTGTGGTAACCTGACTGTGTAATGAAGTGTGGGGACCTGACTGTGTACTGATGTGTGGGAACATGGCTGTGTAATGAAGTGTGGGGACCTGATTGCGTAATGAAGTGTGGGGACATGACTGTGTAATGAAGTGTGGGGACCTGGCTGTGTAATGAAGTGTGGGGACCTGATTGTGTACTGAAGTGTGAGGACCTGATTGTGTAATGAAGTGTGGGGACATGACTGTGTAATGAAGTGTGGGGATCTGGCTGTGTAACGAAGTGTGGGGACATGAATGTGTAATGAAGTGTGGCAACCTGACTGTGTAATGAAGTGTGGGGACATGACTGTGTAATGAAGTGTGGGGACATGACTGTGTAATGAAGTGTGGGGACATGACTGTGTAATGAAGTGTGGCAACCTGACTGTGTAATGAAGTGTGGGGACATGACTGTGTAATGAAGTGTGGCAACCTGACTGTGTAATGAAGTGTGGCAACCAGACTGTGTAATGAAATTTGGGGACCTGACTGTGTAATGAAGTGTGGGGACATGACTGTGTAATGAAGTGTGGGGACATGACTGTGTAATGAAGTGTGGGGACCTGACTGTGTAATGAAGTGTGGGGACCTGAATTAAGTGTGGGGACATGAATGTGTAGTGAAGTGTGGGGACCTGACTGTGTAGTGAAGTGTGGGGACCTGAATGAAATGTGGGGAAATGACTGTGTAATGAAGTGTGGGAACATGACTGTGTAATGAAGTGTGGGGACCTGAATGAAGTGTGGGGACATGAATGTGTAGTGAAGTGTGGGGACCTGGCTGTGTAATGAAGTGTGGGGACCTGACTGTGTAGTGAAGTGTGGGGACCTGAATGAAATGTGGGGACATGAATGTGTAGTGAAGTGTGGGGACCTGAATGAAGTGTGGGGACATGAATGTGTAGTGAAGTGTGGGGACCTGGCTGTGTAATGAAGTGTGGGGACCTGACTGTGTAATGAAGTGTGGGGACCTGACAGTGTAATGAAGTGTGGGAACCTGAATGTGTAATGAAGTGTGGGGACCTGACAGTGTAATGAAGTGTAGGAACCTGACTGTGTACTGAAGTGTGGCAACCTGACTGTGTAATGAAATGTGGGGACATGACTGTGTAATGAAGTGTGGGGATATGACTGTGTAATGAAGTGTGGGGACATGACTGTGTAGTGAAGTGTGGAGACATGACTGTGTAATGAAGTGTGGGGACATGACTGTGTAATGAAGTGTGGGGATATGACTGTGTAATGAAGTGTGGGGACATGACTGTGTAGTGAAGTGTGGGGACCTGAATGAAGTGTGGGGACATGAATGAAGTGTGTGGACATGAATGTGTAGTGAAGTGTGGGGACCTGAATGAAGTGTGGGGACATGACTGTGTAATGAAGTGTGGGGATATGACTGTGTAATGAAGTGTGGGGACCTGACTGTGTAGTGAAGTGTGGGGACCTGAATGAAGTGTGGGGACATGAATGTGTAGTGAAGTGTGGGGACCTGACTGTGTAGTGAAGTGTGGGGACATGACTGTGTAGTGAAGTGTGGGGACCTGAATGAAGTGTGGGGACATGACTGTGTAATGAAGTGTGGGGACATGACTGTGTAGTGAAGTGTGGAGACATGACTGTGTAATGAAGTGTGGGGACATGACTGTGTAATGAAGTGTGGGGACATGACTGTGTAGTGAAGTGTGGGGACCTGAATGAAGTGTGGGGACATGACTGTGTAGTGAAGTGTGGGGACCTGACTGTGTAATGATGTGTGGAGATCTGACTGTATATGGAATGTTCGGATTTGACTGTTTAAGGAATTGCGTATACTATTACTGTGTAAGGAATTATGCAGTCTGACTGCGAATTGTGCACAAACTGGAATTTAATGCAATGTATTTGAATGGATTGCATGTGTTAATAAAATCACCAGTATATTAATATGTGTGTGTTTTACGTTTATGTTGTCGTCGCTACCGGTTGCCCATATGAGCATCGCTTCCTGAAGAGATTAGTCATTTTAGATTGTTGGAGGATAGTGCAATGATACAGACAGAGACCCATTCTAGAGTCTCATCTGGTTCTTTTATGTGCATTGTGTAAAGCACCGACACGAGAAATCGGTTTAAAATCCCATCTGAAAGACTGTTAATTTTATTATGGTCAGACAGGGGATCGAACCTGCGATTCCTGGATTACCAATCCAGCGTGTTAACCACTGTACTACAGATCCGTCTGTCAGTAGATTAATGATATATTAATATATTCATATAATATATAATAAATGAATATATAATTAGAATTATGCATGGACATGGTAGCTGATTAACATAATGTTATTATGTTACATCAGCTACCATGTCCAAGCATAATTCTTATATGAAAAACAATTAAAATGTGACGAATACATGTATCAAAATGCAATCATTTATTATAATCCACCTGTATCTATAATTGATTTAATTATATACTAGGTAATTAATCAAGAGAACACTTATGATGTGTTGTGCTTACCGGCCATAACACCGCATGTAAATATGGCCACGTGCATGCTGGGTGCGAAGGCTGTTGCCCAATAACCGGACACGAACAGTATCCCGGATATGATGACGGACACTCGACAACTGTACCTGTCAATAACCGCACTAGATAACGGCGCTGTAATAAACATGTCAACATGTGTCAAAGATACGCTAACAGGATACGCATTTGCCTAAATAGATTTATTGTAAAAGTGAAGTGTTTGTTTGTTTGAAAGTGCCAGCCATTACTGACGTATCAGTTGTTCATGAATTATATCCTTGAACGCCTGGCAATCGGCAACCATTATTGAACTTGTTGGCGGCTCACCAACCGGCCATATTAGAATGAAAACCTGACGAGGTTCGAACCGTCGACCTCACGGTCCGTGTGCGGACGCCGTAGTTACTTGGCAACGGAGACGGGTTCATTGTAATATTCAGTTGCTAATAGAAGGATAGTATGAATTCGTGTTGAAGAATTAAAAAAATGTGGAACGAATTCTTTAAATAAGAAAATCAATTAATATCAATAAATATATTGTTTATTAATTTAACAATGTTTAAAACAATGACAGTAAATAATACATAGCATTAAATACGGGTCTGTTTATAGGTTAGTTACAAATCTACTAATTAATTTCTTGTTATATATGTACTTACCGGCGAGACACATTAGGGCAAGTTGCAATGCCCCCGACCACGCCGTCAGTGACACGCTCTCTCTGTACCTCTCCAGCAGAATCTTATGCACAATTCCTGCCCCGTAATTGTTAGCACCAACGATACAACACGTCCCGAAGCAGGCACATAATACAACCCAAGACCAGCCCTTATCCAGGTCAACCGGATCGTTAAAAGACTTCTCGATTTCATTACTGTTTACATCTCCTTTGCTTTTAATAGTATTTTCCCGTATATCACCCGGATCGTTATTACATCTAGTTCTATCACCAGAGTAAACATCACATTTGTATATTGTGTAAATTTCCTTCATGGTTTTAATATTATGTTATATAGAGAATCAGGCCGTAGTTGCGAAACTATTAAACAGCATTGCAATTAGACATTTAATTGTATTAATTAGAGTAATACATGTTCTTGTGGTTTTATCCACTGGTGATTTGTATTAGACTGGTCTTCATTCATATAACCTCACGTAGTCTGTCCTCATTTGCAATGAAAGAAGTAGTAAACATCCGTTATATATACGTCTAGTGCGCACTTACACGTGTGTATGTTTTTAGTTTTACAGTGCATGTAGTACCAGGATACGATGTGTACGGACACAGAGTGGCGTCTGTTGTTATCACTGTGCATTGGCTAACTGTCCTGGAACAGGATACGTATTATTTACTGCCTGTGTGTCTGTGTGTACCACTGTACATGTTGTATGTATACACGTAAATAGGCGGATGTGAATCCGTCGGTGGAATGTAGTCCTAATAACTAGTATTTTTCATTTTGCTATTTAAACATGCATTTTCATCACAGGCACAGCATAATGGACGATATGAATAAAGTTACAACATGCTACAGTATATAATTATTCCATTTTCCTTTTATGTCAAATCAATCATAGTGAAACATCAACGAGACACTACCATAATTGTTATTGATATGTCCGTGTGGTCGAGATCTGAACACCTAATTCTAGCCAAAATACGTTTTATTTGATGGACATCAGTCAAATAACAACAGAGTCACGCATTGTTTCATCTTAAATATCCGGAAAGACAGTTTTGGAGTTTACATTCTCTGCAACATTTGTGTTTGTGGTTTTGTAGTCGTTTTACGTCTAATGACAGCCGTTATCTGGCAAAACTGTCTGTCTGTCTGTCTGTCTGTCTGTCTATCTGAGCATGCAGATATTTGACCCTAATACAATTAACAGTCTTTCAGATGGGACGTTAAACCGAGGTCTCGTGTCCGTGCTTTACACCATGCAGGTAAAAGAACCAGAGGAGATTCTGGAATTGGTCTATGTCTGTATCATGCACTATCCTCCAAAATCTAAAATAACTAATCTCTTCAGGAGGCGTCGCTCATATGGGCAACCGGTAGCGACGATACATATAGGTAAAACACACATTAAGTGGCCGAATTAAATAATCCCTTAGTTTAATCATATTTTATTGCTATATACATGTACATAATAAATTCAAAGACATAAATAATAAGAGCAAATAATCCCTAATAATCAAACAACTTCACTCAATTAATCGACACAATATTTTAATCACTGTATATAGCGCTAGTGCATATTTAACATGTTATTGATCTAAGGATTGTATATGTCGATGTGTATGGCAAGCTGTCAATGTCATGGTGTTATTACCCGTGTGGACATATAGGCAAGCTGTCAATGTCATGGTGTTATTACCCGTGTGGACATATAGGCAAGCTGTCAATGTCATGGTGTTATTACCCGTGTGGACATATAGGCAAGTATGTGATGTCATGGTGTTATTACACGTGTGGACATATAGGCAAGTATGTGATGTCATGGTGTTATTACCCGTGTGGACATATAGGCAAGTATGTGATGTCATGGTGTTATTACCCGTGTGGACATATAGGCAAGTATGTGATGTCATGGTGTTATTACCCGTGTGGACATATAGGCAAGCTGTCAATGTCATGGTGTTATTACCCGTGTGGACATATAGGCAAGCTGTCAATGTCATGGTGTTATTACCCGTGTGGACATATAGGCAAGTATGTGATGTCATGGTGTTATTACCCGTGTGGACATATAGGCAAGTATGTGATGTCATGGTGTTATTACACGTGTGGACATATAGGCAAGTATGTGATGTCATGGTGTTATTACACGTGTGGACATATAGGCAAGTATGTGATGTCATGGTGTTATTACACGTGTGGACATATAGGCAAGTATGTGATGTCATGGTGTTATTACACGTGTGGACATATAGGCAAGTATGTGATGTCATGGTGTTATTACACGTGTGGACATATAGGCAAGTATGTGATGTCATGGTGTTATTACACGTGTGGACATATAGGCAAGTATGTGATGTCATGGTGTTATTACACGTGTGGACATATAGGCAAGTATGTGATGTCATGGTGTTATTACACGTGTGGACATATAGGCAAGTATGTGATGTCATGGTGTTATTACACGTGTGGACATATAGGCAAGCTGTCAATGTCATGGTGTTATTACCCGTGTGGACATATAGGCAAGTATGTGATGTCATGGTGTTATTACACGTGTGGACATATAGGCAAGCTGTCAATGTCATGGTGTTATTACCCGTGTGGACATATAGGCAAGCTGTCAATGTCATGGTGTTATTACCCGTGTGGACATATAGGCAAGCTGTCAATGTCATGGTGTTATTACACGTGTGGACATATAGGCAAGCTGTCAATGTCATGGTGTTATTACCCGTGTGGACATATAGGCAAGCTGTCAATGTCATGGTGTTATTACACGTGTGGACATATAGGCAAGTATGTGATGTCATGGTGTTATTACACGTGTGGACATATAGGCAAGTATGTGATGTCATGGTGTTATTACCCGTGTGGACATATAGGCAAGTATGTGATGTCATGGTGTTATTACCCGTGTGGACATATAGGCAAGTATGTGATGTCATGGTGTTATTACCCGTGTGGACATATAGGCAAGCTGTCAATGTCATGGTGTTATTACACGTGTGGACATATAGGCAAGTATGTGATGTCATGGTGTTATTACCCGTGTGGACATATAGGCAAGTATGTGATGTCATGGTGTTATTACCCGTGTGGACATATAGGCAAGCTGTCAATGTCATGGTGTTATTACCCGTGTGGACATATAGGCAAGCTGTCAATGTCATGGTGTTATTACACGTGTGGACATATAGGCAAGTATGTGATGTCATGGTGTTATTACCCGTGTGGACATATAGGCAAGCTGTCAATGTCATGGTGTTATTACCCGTGTGGACATATAGGCAAGCTGTCAATGTCATGGTGTTATTACCCGTGTGGACATATAGGCAAGCTGTCAATGTCATGGTGTTATTACCCGTGTGGACATATAGGCAAGCTGTCAATGTCATGGTGTTATTACCCGTGTGGACATATAGGCAAGTATGTGATGTCATGGTGTTATTACCCGTGTGGACATATAGGCAAGTATGTGATGTCATGGTGTTATTACACGTGTGGACATATAGGCAAGTATGTGATGTCATGGTGTTATTACACGTGTGGACATATAGGCAAGTATGTGATGTCATGGTGTTATTACCCGTGTGGACATATAGGCAAGTATGTGATGTCATGGTGTTATTACCCGTGTGGACATATAGGCAAGCTGTCAATGTCATGGTGTTATTACACGTGTGGACATATAGGCAAGCTGTCAATGTCATGGTGTTATTACCCGTGTGGACATATAGGCAAGCTGTCAATGTCATGGTGTTATTACCCGTGTGGACATATAGGCAAGTATGTGATGTCATGGTGTTATTACACGTGTGGACATATAGGCAAGTATGTGATGTCATGGTGTTATTACCCGTGTGGACATATAGGCAAGCTGTCAATGTCATGGTGTTATTACCCGTGTGGACATATAGGCAAGTATGTGATGTCATGGTGTTATTACACGTGTGGACATATAGGCAAGTATGTGATGTCATGGTGTTATTACACGTGTGGACATATAGGCAAGCTGTCAATGTCATGGTGTTATTACGCGTGTGGACATATAGGCAAGTATGTGATGTCATGGTGTTATTACCCGTGTGGACATATAGGCAAGCTGTCAATGTCATGGTGTTATTACCCGTGTGGACATATAGGCAAGCTGTCAATGTCATGGTGTTATTACCTGTGTGGACATATAGGCAAGTATGTGATGTCATGGTGTTATTACACGTGTGGACATATAGGCAAGTATGTGATGTCATGGTGTTATTACCCGTGTGGACATATAGGCAAGTATGTGATGTCATGGTGTTATTACCCGTGTGGACATATAGGCAAGCTGTCAATGTCATTGTGTTATTACCCGTGTGGACATATAGGCAAGCTGTCAATGTCATGGTGTTATTACCTGTGTGGACATATAGGCAAGTATGTGATGTCATGGTGTTATTACCCGTGTGGACATATAGGCAAGTATGTGATGTCATGGTGTTATTACCCGTGTGGACATATAGGCAAGTATGTGATGTCATGGTGTTATTACCCGTGTGGACATATAGGCAAGTATGTGATGTCATTGTGTTATTACCCGTGTGGACATATAGGCAAGTATGTGATGTCATGGTGTTATTACCCGTGTGGACATATAGGCAAGTATGTGATGTCATGGTGTTATTACCCGTGTGGACATATAGGCAAGTATGTGATGTCATGGTGTTATTACACGTGTGGACATATAGGCAAGTATGTGATGTCATGGTGTTATTACACGTGTGGACATATAGGCAAGTATGTGATGTCATGGTGTTATTACACGTGTGGACATATAGGCAAGTATGTGATGTCATGGTGTTATTACCCGTGTGGACATATAGGCAAGCTGTCAATGTCATGGTGTTATTACCCGTGTGGACATATAGGCAAGCTGTCAATGTCATGGTGTTATTACCCGTGTGGACATATAGGCAAGTATGTGATGTCATGGTGTTATTACACGTGTGGACATATAGGCAAGTATGTGATGTCATGGTGTTATTACCCGTGTGGACATATAGGCAAGTATGTGATGTCATGGTGTTATTACCCGTGTGGACATATAGGCAAGTATGTGATGTCATGGTGTTA